>JBDJPA010000015.1:0-500000 GCA_039654915.1 Aquilaria yunnanensis
TTTTTTGTGTGAGTATTCGGGCCCCTAGGTGATGGTCAAAGAACCATGTGATCCTAGGAGTGCTAAGAGGGCTTAAGTTATGTTATTGCTTCGGCAATTCTGTTTTGCTCATGAGCTAAGTTAAGTAAGCAAGCATTATGGGCTAGGAGTTAAGGCGGCCACCTTAATTCCTATGCTAAGTGAGCTCTCCGAAAACATTAAGTATATGAAATTAATGAACTAAAACTTGAGGGATGCTTGCTGCCCTTCTGTGAACAAAGTGTTAAGTGGCGTGTGTTTGTGTGCTTCTTTGATTTGTTGTGCATGCTAACCCCCGATTATGATATTATTGCTATATGCATGTATCTTTTTGTTTTCTTTGTCTTTATGTTTCCTTTGCAGGAATAAGGATTATTTTGCCATTACATTCTTGGCATATGTTAGGCCTTGGAGGCCATAAGTTAGGCATTGGATGCCACGGAATCCTTATTGAGTTTTATAACTCACCCGCCCTACTCTACTTTTGTAGGTAAAGGTTTGCTTGAAAGATCAAGCTAAGAGTCTTGAGTACTCTTTCTGTATTCTAAGGTTGGATTTGTGTATGGTATTGCTCAAAATATTCTAAGTATTCTAAGTATATAAGCTGCTTGTAAACAAGCTAAAAAAATGTGGACTTTCTGTGCAGGACTTGAAGTCTTAGAATTGTGGGAACAAGGTCTATTAAGGTGGAAATTTGTGTTCCATGGCTTTGTGAATTTATGGGTTGCTTTTAAGCATGTTTTTGTTGGTCTAACTTTAGTGACCAAATTATGGACTTAGCTAAAATTTGGCCAAAACTTGGCTTTGGGCTTGTATTATGGACTTGGACATTTTCGGGTATTTTTATTGCTTGGTGGACTTACCAAGGCCCATGCATGAATTTATGGGTTATGTTTTCATGAAACTTGAAGCATGTTGAAATTGGGCTTAAATGTACGTTTTGGGCTTAAATAAGAACTTGAAAATTTTGATTTTATTCTTGGTTAATTTTGGGCCATATGCATGTTAAGTACTAAAAGGCCCATAAACCCATGTCTATGTTGAAAGCATGCAATGTTTGGCTATGTATGCTCACTTAGTAAAGAACATGCAAGTAAACTTAGAAAAAGCATGAAATTGGATGCTTGTGTAAAGTTTGGCTAATAAGAAATTTAAGTGCATGTATGTGAATTAATACATGCCTAAGCATTAGTTGCATCTAAAGGCATTAAGTGATTATGTGCACTAGTGAACACCAAAACACATAAGCATGCAAAGCATATGCATGAAAATAAGTTTTTAAACTTAAGTTGGTGTTTTGGTTGCCATGCATATTCTTGGCTAAGCTTGGTAAAGACCATGAAAATGAACACATGAAATCCACATAGGTGCTAGCTTGTTTCTGAGAGCACTTCAACTTAACCTTAATTAAAGAACTTAACGAGCTAGTACCGATAAGTATCCTGGGGTTCGTGCCCATAAGTCTTAGTGAGTTTTAAAAGCCCCTTCTGTGTAATGAAAACTTCCGCTGCATGTTTTAAAAAAAAAAAATCAGGCCCAAATGGGCCAGGGGCAGTTTAGGGCACGACAGCTTGGTATCAGAGCACAGTTGCTCTTAAGGACCAAAGTTTTGGTCTATGATTCTTAGTATAGACTTGTTCCCACATAGGTTAAGTCCACTAATGAATATTTATGAATATTGAGCAATTGTGTGCCTTGCTTGTTGTTAATTCCAGGATGAGAACCAGAAATACGAACCGAGGCCGAAATGAAAGTGAAACTTCCCATCAGGGGAATGAAAATGCTGGCTTTGTGCCAGAGGCCCAAGTTAGGCCTTCTGAGCTCATAAGGGCTAATGTTACTGGGCCTAGCATTGATGCCCAAGAAAGAAGGGAGGCAAGAATGGAAGCAATGATGGAAGCTATGCAGGCCAATATGGCCCAATTAGCAGCTAGCATGCAGATTCTGGCAAGGGGTCAAGCCCAAGTCCCAGAGCCTACTGGGCAACAAAGAGAGCCACCAATAAGAAGGAGGCTAGGAAAAGAACCTATACTCGATGATCAAGCCAGTGAAAATGGTGATGATGAGGATGAAGAAAGGAGAAACCCAAGAGCTAGAAGGATAAGATCTGAGATTAGACAAGAACTGAGGGAAGAAGAAGAAGAAAGTCCAGATGCAGAAGAGCTGGACATAGAAGATATTGATGGGCCTGCCCAACTCACTGTCACCACTGGAACAGTGAGGGCCCAAAGAGGGAGGCCCAATATGGATAATAGTGGAGGCCTAAGAGAAGGCCAACTAGAGGGGTTCCTTGCCCTAAGACCACCAACATTTAAAGGAAGCTGTAATCCAGATGAAGCAGAATTCTGGAAAAACCAGATCGAAAAGATCTTTGAGAGAATGGAGGTTTCCGCTTCTCAGAAGGTCTTACTGGCAACCTTCAAACTAGAAGGAAATGCTGAGTTATGGTGGAGAGCAGTCCATAGGACATATGCTAGCAAAAATGCTAGGCGGCCTGCTCAAAGTAGAAGAGCAATGAGATGGCCCGAATTCGAACAAGTGTTTCATCAACAATACATCGGTGAAGCACAGAAAGACCAAAAGCAGGTTGAGTTTGACCTGCTTGAGCAGAAAGAGTTCTCCGTACTGGAATACTAACAGAGATTCAGTAACCTCATACGGTACGCACCACAGTACGATGATCGAGAGGACCTTAAGGCCAAGAGGTTCCTTCGGGGACTTAGGCCAGAGCTGAGGCAAATACTCAGAGCAGTAGGAGCCCATAAATACTACGACATTGTACAGAGGGCTATGGCCCTAGAGCAAGAATTCAGGGAGCAAGCCATGAATGGCCCTGGAAGTACTAGTGGGATGCAAAAATTCTCTAAGAAGAGAGGCAGAGAAAGCTTGGCATATGAGCCAAGAAAGGGTAACAAAAGAGAGAAGACCGCATCCCCCTATGGGCCACAATGTGAGACATGTGGAAAATTCCATGGCTAGAAGCCATGTTATAGGCTCACTTCCGGATGCCTTAAATGTGGTGCCCAGGATCACTGGGTAAAAGACTGTCCTGTCAGGGGAGAAGATCAGAGGACCCCAGGAGGGTTTAATAACAGATGGGCACAGAGGCAATTGCCCATAAGGAGGCCCAATATGCCTCCACCCCCACAAAGAAGGGACCAAGATAAGGCCAGGAGGGGACAACCTCAGGCTACTGGAAGAATATTCCAGATTGAGACATCGATGAAAGCACGAGAGGACCCAGAGGTCAACAAAGCTGGGGAGGATGAGGAAGAAATAGACCAGGCTAAGCTGGTCAGGAAGACTCTAAAAGGTACCATTTCCATAAATGGTTATGAAGTATCAGTTTTGTTCGATACTGGAGCATCTTTATCTATAGTATCCTTTAAGTTAGTCAAAGATATAAACCTCGAAGTATGCAATACAGATAAAATGTACCTGGTTAAAACTGCCGGGAATGAGGTTATGATAACATACCATATTGTAAAAGATTGCATGCTTAAGCTAGGTGAACTAGAGCTTAGAGCCGACCTGATGGTCTTGGATACTAATGGATATGACATCATCCTAGGAATGAACTGGCTTAGTGCCAATCGGGTGGTTATAGACTGCCATGCCAGGCAACTTTATCTGCCTGGGCACAAACCTCAATCTTTGGAAAAATCTCCTGGGTTAGTCCCAGATTTTCATTTAAAGGTGGTGGAACACAAACCCTTATTACTAAAAGGTGAATACCTAGGGTTAAATGGAACAGAAGTAGAAATAGAGCTGGGTAAAATACCCATAGTAAGAGAATTCCCTGAAGTGTTCCCCACTGGTCTCCCAGGACTCCCTCCTGCAAGAGAGGTTGAGTTTGAGATCAAATTAGTGCCAGGAGCTGCACCAGCATCTATTGCTCCATACAGGATGGCTATTCCTGAAATGATGGAACTAAAGAAGCAACTGGATGAGTTACTTGAGAAAGGTTTCATAAGGCCAAGTACATCTCCTTGGGGAGCACCTGTACTTTTTGTGAAGAAGAAAGATGGAACCCTTAGGTTGTGCATTGATTACAGGAAGCTCAATGCACTGACCATTAAGAATAAGTACCCCCTCCCAAGGATCGAGGATCTATTTGATCAGTTAAAGGGAGCTAAGGTCTTTTCCAAAATAGACCTCAGATCTGGATACTTCCAGCTGAAAGTCAGGGAAGAAGATGTCCCAAAGACAGCTTTCAGGACCAGATATGGTCACTTTGAGTACACAGTGATGCCATTTGGGCTCACAAATGCACCAGCCTTTTTTATGGACCTCATGCAAAGAGTGTTTAAAGCTCATTTAGACCACTTTGTTGTGGTATTTATTGATGACATATTGGTGTACTCAAAGGATGAAGAAGCCCATAAGGAGCACCTAAGAGTGGTGCTAAGCCTGTTAAAGGAACATGAACTATATGGCAAATTAAGTAAGTGCCAATTCTGGGCTAAAGAAATTGGATTTCTCGGACATGTAATCAATGAGCATGGTTTAGCTGTTGATCCCGAGAAAATTAAAGCTGTCTTGGAATGGAAGCAACCTCAGACTGTGAGGGACATAAGAAGCTTCTTGGGACTTGCTGGCTATTACAGGAGATTTGTGCCTAAATTTTCTGTACTAGCAGCTCCGCTCACTCAATTGACAAGAAAGGACCAAAAGTTTGAGTGGAGTGAGCAATGCGAGGCTAGCTTCCGAGAACTTAAGGAAAGATTGACTACAGCCCCAATACTGGTTCTACCAGACCCTACTAAGGAGTATATAGTTTACACGGATGCTTCTCGAGTTGGGCTGGGCTGTGTCTTAATGCAAGGGAAGCAAGCAATAGCCTATGGATCAAGACAATTAAGGCCTCATGAGAAGAATTATCCAGTTCATGATCTGGAATTAGCGGCAGTGATCTTTGCTCTGAAGCAATGGAGGCACTACCTACTTGGAGGCAGATTCCAAGTCTTCACAGACCACAAGAGTCTAAGGTACCTGTTTACACAAAAGGACCTGAACATGAGGCAAAGAAGATGGCTTGAGTACCTGAAAGATTTTGAGTGCGCCATCGAGTATACGGCCGGAAAAGCCAATGTGGTAGCTGATGCTCTCAGTAGGAAGTACACGGGAATACTCAAAGCCACTGGAGAGCCTACCGAGGCAGAGGTACTCAGTTTATCTGGGTTGGCCCAAGATTGGGATAAGTGGGAAATGGACCAAGTAAAGGTCTTAACTATTAGGACTGAGTGGAAAGACCTAATTCAGGAAGCTCAGCTTCAAGATGAGGAGATTCCCAGGATCTCTGGGCAGAAACAAGGAAAATTGTATCAAGGATTTTCCTTTAAGGCTGGAATATTATATTTCCGGGATAGGATTTATGTGCCAAATAAGGATGGAATCAGGCAACAAATCCTAGAAGAAGCCCACTCCAGTTTGATGAGTATGCATCCTGGAGCTCAGAAAATGTATAAGGATTTGAAATCCCATTTCTGGTGGCCATATATGAAGCAAGAGATTGGTGCTTCTGTGGCTAAGTGTATGACTTGTCAACAAGTCAAAGTGGAGCACCAGAGACCTGGTGGAAAATTACAGAGCTTACCTATACCAGAAAGAAAATGGGGATCCATATCCATGGACTTTGTAGTGGGTTTGCCACTGACCCGAAGAAAGTGTAATACAATCTGGGTCATAGTGGATAGATTGACTAAGGCAGCCCACTTCTTGCCCATAAACCTTACAGACTCCCTGGAGAAATTAGCCCAACTATACGTTAAGGAGATAGTAAGGCTACATGGTGTACCGGACGATATTGTCTCGGATCGAGACCCAAGATTTGTTTCCAGATTCTGGAAGTCCTTACACCATGCCTTGGGCACTAAGTTAAAGTTTAGTTCTGCATACCATCCTCAAACGGATGGACAGACTGAAAGAACCATTCAGACATTGGAAGATATGTTAAGGTGTTGTGTTATTGACTTCCAAGGAGAATGGGATAAACACTTGCCTTTAGTGGAGTTTTCATACAACAATAGCCATCACTCAGTGATTGGCATGGCACCTTATGAAGCACTCTATGGAAGAAGATGCATAACTCCACACTGCTGGCATGAGCCAGGTGATAAGTTGGAAATTGGCCCAGAACTCATAAGAGAAACTACTGGGAAGATTAAGCAAATCCAGGAAAGGATTAAGACTGCCAACAATAGGCAAGAATCATATGCCAACCTCAAGAAAAGAAGAGACCTGGAGTTCCAGGTAGGAGACCAAGTATGGTTAAAAGTATCTCCTATGAAAGGAGTAATGAGGTTTGGAAAACGGGGAAAATTAGCCCCGAGGTATGTAGGACCATACCTAATACTCGCAAGAGTAGGAAATGTAGCCTACAAGTTAGAGCTACCGCCTGAGCTGGGACATGTACATGACACATTCCATGTAAGCCTATTGAAGAAGTGTGTATTTGATCCTAAACAAGTGGTACATGTCACTAGTGTTCCCATCACCCAAGATCTCACCTATGAAGAAGAACCAATTCGGGTATTGGCAAAGGACACTAGGAAGCTCAGAAGTAAGTGGATATCGATGGTAAAAGTCCAATGGACTAACCATTCTGAGGAGGAGGCCACATGGGAGGTTGAAGCTGAAATGCTTAAGAATTATCCTGATATCTTCCCTAAACTTCTAGGAAATTTGGAGGACCAAATTTCTTAAGGAGGGGAGTGTTGTAATGCCCGGACAATCCAAAGTGATTAGGTCCCGGGTTAAATGGATTTGGAGCATAAGAATTTTTCCTTAATAAGGAATTTAGCTCAATTAAATTGAGAAGACAATATGGCATGTGCCTAATTGAGTGTTGAACATCTTAAAAATAAGCTTGGCTTAGGCCAAGAGAAATAGTAATGAAAATGGTGGTTTTTAAAGATGAGGGACTAAATTGAACAAAGGGATTTTTAGTGGTTGGGCTCAATTGCCCAAATTTAGAAAGTTGGAGGACTAAAGGGGGAATTATGCCATTTTAATGGCTTTGGATGCCTTAGCCAGCCATGCCCCTCCAATTCCCAATATTTTATGTCACCTTCCTCCAAATCCTATTATTTTAATCCACCTCCCATCCTTAGTCATCACCTTGGATTCTTTCTTCACCTACTTTTGACTTTTTCTACCAAACTTACACAAAAGTCTTCCAATTAGTCTTCCATCCATTAAATCTTGTCTCCCACTCATTTCAAACACATTATTAATTTCCTATTATTTTAATCCACCTCCCACCCTTAATCATTACCTTGGATTCTTTCTTCACCTACTTTTGACTTTTTCTACCAAACTTACACAAAAGTCTTCCAATTAGTCTTCCATCCATTAAATCTTGTCTCCCACTCATTTCAAACACATTATTAATTTCCTATTATTTTAATCCACCTCCCACCCTTAATCATTACCTTGGATTCTTTCTTCACCTACTTTTGACTTTTTCTACCAAACTTACCCAAAAGTCTTCCAATTAGTCTTCATCTCTTTTAATCTTGTCTCCCACCTTCCAAGCACATTATACACTCATTTTCCTTCCCATATGGCTGGCCATTACCTTCCCACACATTAAAACATAATCACTCCACTCATTCAAAGCCATTTGCTCTCAAACTCTCTCATTCTCTCTCCATTTTCTTCCATACCAAGTCTCATCATTCCAAACACATTTCCAACTTTTTTCTCATCCAAATATTCGTCCATAGCTAGAAATAATCATTCCTCAAATTAAAACCAAGTATTCTTGGTTGAATTCAAGCTCTAAGACCATAAAGAGCAAGAATCAGATGAAGAATTCAAAGAAAACCAAGGAGGAAAATTTGGCCATTTCCATTTCTTGGAGGTTTTAAGCTCTACTCAAGGAACTCTTTGTGTGATTGAGTTTCTAAGTTCATTAGAAGCAAGAAATCAAGAAGAAGCTTGAAGAACATCAAGCACAATAAATTGGCGTTACCTCTTCTGTGAGGTTCTGTAAGTGTACACCAAGTGTTCTTGGTATTTTGTGTTATTTGGGTTAATCACCAAGATTTCTTGGTATCTTATGGTTACTAATAAAATTCGGCCCATCTTGGTTCTTATGCTAGAAAACAATTTCTAGAGTTAACAAGCAAGGAAAACGAAGGAAAATAAGCTTATAAAGCTTTCGGTGTTGTGGGTAAGGATTCCTATACTCACTTTATTGCATGGCCTAGTTCCATGGATTTTTTGTGTGAGTATTCGGGCCCCTAGGTGATGGTCAAAGAACCATGTGATCCTAGGAGTGCTAAGAGGGCTTAAGTTATGTTATTGCTTCGGCAATTCTGTTTTGCTCATGAGCTAAGTTAAGTAAGCAAGCATTATGGGCTAGGAGTTAAGGCGGCCACCTTAATTCCTATGCTAAGTGAGCTCTCCGAAAACATTAAGTATATGAAATTAATGAACTAAAACTTGAGGGATGCTTGCTGCCCTTCTGTGAACAAAGTGTTAAGTGGCGTGTGTTTGTGTGCTTCTTTGATTTGTTGTGCATGCTAACCCCCGATTATGATATTATTGCTATATGCATGTATCTTTTTGTTTTCTTTGTCTTTATGTTTCCTTTGCAGGAATAAGGATTATTTTGCCATTACATTCTTGGCATATGTTAGGCCTTGGAGGCCATAAGTTAGGCATTGGATGCCACGGAATCCTTATTGAGTTTTATAACTCACCCGCCCTACTCTACTTTTGTAGGTAAAGGTTTGCTTGAAAGATCAAGCTAAGAGTCTTGAGTACTCTTTCTGTATTCTAAGGTTGGATTTGTGTATGGTATTGCTCAAAATATTCTAAGTATTCTAAGTATATAAGCTGCTTGTAAACAAGCTAAAAAAATGTGGACTTTCTGTGCAGGACTTGAAGTCTTAGAATTGTGGGAACAAGGTCTATTAAGGTGGAAATTTGTGTTCCATGGCTTTGTGAATTTATGGGTTGCTTTTAAGCATGTTTTTGTTGGTCTAACTTTAGTGACCAAATTATGGACTTAGCTAAAATTTGGCCAAAACTTGGCTTTGGGCTTGTATTATGGACTTGGACATTTTCGGGTATTTTTATTGCTTGGTGGACTTACCAAGGCCCATGCATGAATTTATGGGTTATGTTTTCATGAAACTTGAAGCATGTTGAAATTGGGCTTAAATGTACGTTTTGGGCTTAAATAAGAACTTGAAAATTTTGATTTTATTCTTGGTTAATTTTGGGCCATATGCATGTTAAGTACTAAAAGGCCCATAAACCCATGTCTATGTTGAAAGCATGCAATGTTTGGCTATGTATGCTCACTTAGTAAAGAACATGCAAGTAAACTTAGAAAAAGCATGAAATTGGATGCTTGTGTAAAGTTTGGCTAATAAGAAATTTAAGTGCATGTATGTGAATTAATACATGCCTAAGCATTAGTTGCATCTAAAGGCATTAAGTGATTATGTGCACTAGTGAACACCAAAACACATAAGCATGCAAAGCATATGCATGAAAATAAGTTTTTAAACTTAAGTTGGTGTTTTGGTTGCCATGCATATTCTTGGCTAAGCTTGGTAAAGACCATGAAAATGAACACATGAAATCCACATAGGTGCTAGCTTGTTTCTGAGAGCACTTCAACTTAACCTTAATTAAAGAACTTAACGAGCTAGTACCGATAAGTATCCTGGGGTTCGTGCCCATAAGTCTTAGTGAGTTTTAAAAGCCCCTTCTGTGTAATGAAAACTTCCGCTGCATGTTTTAAAAAAAAAAAATCAGGCCCAAATGGGCCAGGGGCAGTTTAGGGCACGACATAAGCAATCTTAGAATCTCAAGGATTTAAGTAAATAAGTACCTACAAAAGATAGAAACTTAGCCCACAGCTATACACTTTGATGTTAGGCCCGATGTTAGGACATGCACAACAAATTTAAGGGAGTGAGTGCATGGTTGTACTCAGTAAGGGTTCCTTAAGATAGCTGCATGGAAGATAGAAAATAAACATGCAAATATTGCATGCAATCAAGCAAATAACCAACCAACAATCAACCTAACTAATAGACATACTAAATATGCAATTCATGAATATATGATATCCAGCATGCATAATCTTTGGAACTTCTTACACTTGTGGCGCCTTACACTCACCGTAAGTTGAAATGGTGGAGGTACTTAAGACACTGGTTAACATATTGTGAATCCTTTAGCTCTCCTAATTCCTACTTATGGGTCTTAAAGTAGGTCATCACCTCCTCTCAAAACTTTCTTGTATTTTCCTTAACTTTTTGCGCAAGGTAACTATCTTATATGGTCTAACTTGTCAAGCTTTTGGAGCTTAGCTTAGGGCGCCTTAGTAGCCTACTTACAAAACCACAAAGTTTGGTTAGGATCTTCTTAGGCCTTCTCTTCATTACCTGAAGGTCTAAGACCTACCACCATTTAGGCCAACGAAGAATCCACCTTAATCCTCTTAGTGCTCTCTTGACAACATGGGCATTTTAATCCCCTTAGCCACCCTACCTTATCCTACCTTAACCATACCTCTTAGCTACCACTTAAATAATGCATAATTCCTATCATAAGAATGAGTTTTTGACCTAACCAAAGCCAAGGAACTTTTTAGAATAACATACGAATGGTGATCACGAGGTTGAAGCGTCCTTAGGATGCACCGATCTTAAGAGGTTTGGGGCTAGACGACATGACGCCAAGGGTATCACTAAAGGCCACAACTCTCGAGTTGCCACAAGCCCCCTGGCCACACGATATCGAAGTGTTCCCTACACCTTATCCACTTGTGTTATTTTGCACAAATCTTGCTCAAACTTCCTATCCCTAAAGCAAATCCAAACGGGTGTTGTTTTCACTTCATTCCCACATCTAAGGGAACATTTCTATACATTATTTGAGTTAAAACTATTTGAATCCTTACCTAAAATCTAGTTAGAAAATAAGAACAAAACATAAGCACCACAAGCACACTTGAACTTAACTTCACTCCCTTACGTTTTAGATCTAAAGCCAGTGTGATATGGAACTAAGAACCTGAAATTAAGGCAATTTCTAGCTATTTGACTAACTAGAAACAACTTATTCCAACCCAAGAGACTTACCTTGGGGTTTATGACCAAAGCATGCTACAAAGAACCCAGTTGAAGCAAATGCACAAAGAATATGCTAAAGACTTCTTGATTTCACTTTGGAACCTTCAAATTTGTTGGAAAATTTGTGGAATTTGAGAGGTTTGCAGCAAATGAGCTACAGGATAAATGGACCCATGAAAATCACAAATGGTGAAGATGAAGAATAGTATTCATCTATTGTAAAAATATGTCAACCACTGTACTAAGAAATATTTCTCGTTTTCTTGCCTCTTGGTCCTAAAGTTCACTTTTCTTTCAATTTGGCCACTAGACCCATACTAGAAACTATCCCTCCTTGGTCCCAAAGAGCATTTTATGCCTTGCACACTTAGCTTTCTTGAAACTTAAGGCACTTAAAATATAAATGGCTCATTTGAACACTTAGTACAATTTTTGTACTTTTTCTTCAAATATTTTTTCTATTAGCTAAAATAATTTATGGTCCTAATTTATTTAGTAAAAAATTTTTGCATGACCTTAATTCCATCAAAATTACAATCATGCCACTTGTTCTAGTCAAAATTATCATTTTCCCCATATGACCACTTAAGTGCCAAATCACACTTAGGAATCTACCTTTTCTTTAGTTAGCTTGTCTTTTTTGCTTAATAAGAAACTAATTTGAGGCATTTAAGTAGAAACATTTAAATAAAACATACTTACCAAGTCAAACCAAGTTGTTGACTAAGAGAGTTGTCACAGCTTCAGTCCCCGCTGTTGTTGCCCCCATCCCCTGTATAGTCACTGTTCCCTATTCTTATAGCCAAGTGAGATAGAAAGCAAGGGGAGGAAATCATGGTGTTAGATTTGTGAACTAGTAGCCACAAAGAGTGCGAAATGGACTAAATTATGGGGAAGATTCATCCAAAATGAGAAGAAACAGAAAGAAGAGGACATCAAACCCCAAAGCTTCTCTAGCAACATGTCTGCTCAAATGGGTGCCTCACGAAAATGGTTTAAATCAATCATCAACATCAACATCAAATTAAACCAAATTGCCAAAAGCCAAGCAATTTTTAGCATACCTAGAAATGAAATTTAAATCTTCTTTCTACACTTGCCTAGTTTTTCTACTTTAATTTTTTGAACTTTAGTTGTTCTCATCATGTTTGTAGGAGAAAACAGGAGAATAAACAACAAGAAATGGACACCGATTTGGTGATTAGCACCAAAGAAAACATTGATGTTGGTATCGGTGATTGACATTGATGATTCGACTGGTGGACATCTGCTATACCTCCTGTGACCTACAGTGGCCTTCAAGAGAGAGAAGAGGATGAAAGGGCAAAATTGTCCAAGACATGAAAATTTTTGCCAGCCTAAAAAATCATGTTAGGTTAATTGTTACAGTCAAAGCCGAATAGAGGGAGTAGTATAAAATTTCTTCTTGGACTTCTTAAAATATAGGGTTTCAATGAATTAAAAATTACGAATAATGCACAATAATGCATTTAAATTAATAAAAAAAATGAATTTAAACTACACAATTTGTTTCAATTCCAAGGAATGGAAGTAAGAATTTAAAAATATTTCCCCTACTTCCCCCAAATTTAGGCACCTTAAACAAAACTTGACCCCGCCCATAAAGCAATGGGGAGATATGGGTTTAACTAGTCCTATCCAACACTGCCCACACCCCTCCTAACTTACTATATTTATATCTAAAATATGATTTTATTTCAAAATAAAATTATAATTTAATATAAATTACTATATATTGTTTTAGTTTATGAATTTTTTGTCATTAATTAATTGTAAAGATACACATTCTTTTGAAAAAATATATAAAAGCATAAAAAATAAATTTAAAAAATTAAACATATGCATTAAATGGGTTTGTGAGTAGTACTCATCTACTCATGGGTCTGGTACTAACCAAACCCGATTACTTATAAGAAGGGTTTAGGATTAACTAAACTTAGTCTAACTCTTTCCTGTTAGCATAACTAAACTCAGCCCAACTCTAGCCCAACTCATTAAATTTAAATAGTATGAGGGGTTGAATGGTCTAAGTGAAGTTTAGGTGCTTATGCTGTCAACTCAGACAATTTTTAAGGGACCTGTTCAAGAATTTTACTTAACCCAATCAAGGTCTCCGAGGCTCCCACACGGGCGGGCAATCTTTTTTCTTCTCTTTAACTTGTTTGGCCAAATTAACTCCATGGAATTGGCTCCCAATTGCATTCATTTGTAGCCAGACAAATGGGCACGAAGATGAAGGGAAAAAATTCAAAAAGGGGCGCTCATGAATTAACCCCAAAGTTTTCAACCTATGCATTATCTCTATGGGAACTGCCGTACACATTTATGAGAACAGTTCCTGAACCACTACAAATCATCAACCCCCAAATTAAATTTTGCTTTCTGCCAATGCCAACTGATCCAAATTGGTGCAAAACAAATGAAACTAATAATAACAAGGCAGTAGCAATTATTAAAGGGAGGTTCCAAATAATTATTACAAAGAAGTGAAGAAACCATTATTGTTATCATTGGGTGTTTTAGAAAAGATTTAAAAGAGGGTAGCCAGAATCACCAAATTTTGGCTAATTTGCTGGCCTGGCACCTTTTGGGGAAGACCTTTCTTGTCCGCTCTCCTTATGCTATGGGTTCGTTGACTTCATCATGGGCTTGAACTTTAACACCCAGCTAACCGCAAAATGTCTTCTTCTTTAGAAGAAAACATACATTTGAACAATAAAATGTATCTCTATTTTATAATTAACTATTATTTGTCGTTGCCAAATATTTACTTTTAATTTATTTTTATGTAACAACATCATTTTTTTTGTTACAAAAAATGTAAATTTCATAACAGCAAGATATTTATTATTGCCAAACTATTAGTATTTTACACAATGATTTTTTTTTGTTTATTTACCAGGTACATATTTTTAATCTAATGTAAAGACACCGTTTTCTAGTTACGACTTGCATTTTTCGTTGTTAAATTGTAATTTTTAAAACTTTGGAAAGCATGAAATGATGAAATTAAAAAAAAAAAACTCGGAGGCAGGGTTAGGCATAAAAAGGGATCACAAGGATGTCGGATAATAGTTGAGGGTTAGCGAAAGATAGAGGATGAAGAAACAAAGAGGAAACATGTCGAAGGGCGTTCGTCATATATGAAATATTAATTGTGCTCATCAAAGCCAATTGAACTTTGTTATTATCTCCTATTATGATAAACCCATAAGAACTATATTATATATGGATTGATGGATGATGGAGATCATGCCATATAAGACTTGATTCATCTTTATAGTTCTTTAAAAGGTGTTTACAATCTATGAGTATATATATGGGTTGATTACTCATAAAAGATTGCACATATGACATTACTATGTGAGATAGATTGATTTGTCTCGATCACTAGAATATTGATTCCTAATGTGTATGTGAATATTTATGGAGATAAATATTTGAACATGACCGAATCAATTACTCTTAGACCTTCAACTGTTGAGAAAGAGTAAATATTATTTATTCCGTAGACTTGAGAATAATATGAATTTAAATGTTACATTATGTGATTTTGATATGTCAACCAATGATGCCTAATAAAGGATATACTTGGACATGTTGGATTACATAAGTGTTAACATGTTAAGTTCATGATTATTCAACATAGAATTCACCGCTCTTAAAATAAGAGCGAATATTGTGGAATATGTCTCTTGGTTTTTCGGATTAAGAAATCCACGTGGTCGATTTAGAAAAAATATTGTTTTGGAAATATTATTTTCTATATATAAAATTATATATATGGTATATATAGATTTTATAAATATTTTTCTAAATCGTTTAAAGTCCAAATAAACTTGAAGAGACGTGCACATATTTAATTTCGTATTAACAGTACCACATTTTGAATGTGGTTGGTCTAGTCCGGATTATGTGCAACAATATTGGACGGTGAACAGAATAGAATAAAATGGGTACTTGTGAATTGTCTCTGAAATCCTGGGAGATTTTACAAGGTCGTGCAAAATGTTGTACTGACTTGTAAACAATAAATTAGTTGGGGACTAATTTGACAGGATTAAGAGATCCCAAGGGTCCCATGCCACATTCTAAACTCTACCCGGTTTAGCTTCTAAAAGAAGTTGTATTTGACTTCTAAAAGAAGTTGTACTTTAGCTTCTAAGAGAAGTTATTGTACTTTTGCCTATAAAAGGAGTGGTTGTGCATTGTTGATATAGAAGAAAAAAGATGGAGATAGAGACATGATTAGTCTATTAAAAATAATAGCACAAACACTCATATAGTACAACCGGTAGAGAAGGAATTCGAGTGTGTAAAGCTTGGAGAATTCTGCATTTGCGGAATTTCGAAAACAAGATAGCCGTGTGATTATTTCTGCAATCCAATCCTGGTGTATGGTAATTTAATAGCGTGAAACTCGTTCGGATTCCCAACAGTATATGGGTCGGGGATATTCAGGTAGATGGGTTTGCAGACATTTGCGTAGATGGGTTAACTATTGTTCATGTAGATTGGTCGATAGATGTTCCCAACTAATTTGGAAGACAAAGTTAGTTAATGGTACTCGTAACAAGTGAAGAATAAGAAGTTGATGTGGTAGTGGTAGTTAAAGCCATTATTGAGTGGGAAATTGGTTTTTCTAGACCTTTCTGGGTGAAAGATTAATTTTTTTTTGGATTTTCTTATTGGAAGTTTGTTATTGAAATTATTTCGTTATATACTAATGTAATTGGTTTGGTGGAGGTTATAAGAAATTGTCAATCCTTATCTATCCAATTCTTTCTTTCTTTCCCTCTAAGGTTCTTGACATAATTGGGATTGTAAGTTTATGTTCTATTTGGATTTGTTTCTTCTTCTATGCTATAATCCCTGGAAATAGAGCTTCTTATTTATGACTTGTACATTTGGTATTAAAGCATTGATCCTAGCAGCATGGTTTATGGAATGAGGCAACAAGAGTGGAAGAAATCAATTAAAAAGTTAATGATGTTATCAAAAGATCAAGTAGAGAAAAGTTTTTTCAAGCTTGCTTCTTTGAAAGAAATTGTGACAGGACTGGTGTTCTCGATTCAAAACCATAATCAGTCTTTAGTAATTGATGGAGGAGCATCAACTAACCGGTCTTAGGTGCTCCCAGCATCTCCAAAACCTATAGATGTTGCTGGAAATTTGAACAATTCACACAGTTGGTGAAGGTCAAGTTCCTCGTTTTAATGGAGGAGACGTGGATGGACGGTTGTTCCAATGTAATCAATTTTTCATTATGGATAATGTGTTTGGGCTTTTGAAGGTATTAATCACATTAATTCACTTAGAGGATGATGCCTTATAGTGGCATCAAATTTTTCTAAAGGTCAGAGGTCAGGAAATTCCCTTTCTATGGGAAGAATACGCAAAGGCAATATGATCCAAGTTTAGAGTAGCATATGAGGATAAGATGACTGACATAAATAATTTGAAACAACCAAGGTCAATAGCTATGCGCCAAAAACAATTTGATGCACGATTGAGTGAGCTTCCCTATGCCTGACATGAGAATTTGATAGTGAGTTTGTTTTGGATGGATTATGTGATGAGATTCATTTTCTTGTGAGGATGTTGCACCTAAATACATTGGTACAGGTTAGGGGGCTAGCTAAGCTATAGGAAATCACTAATAACATCAAATTAAGGACACTTGTGGGTGTTAGGACCAAGGCCCTACAGCCTAGCCCTCCACCTAAGGTAGGATGACCAATTACAGCACCACTCTTAAGGGAATCATAATCATGGAGCAAAGCAACTTACAACCAAAGAAATAAAAGGAAAAAGGCACGTGGAGAGTGTTTTTGGTGTGATGAACCTTATGCTCTATGGCCTAGGTGTAAAGGGGGACAATTACACAAAATTAAAATAACCAATGATGAAGAGGAAGAGAGTCTCAAAGATGTTGAGGTGGAAGAAGACCTGGATACATCTTTGGAAGACACGCCTCACATTTCTTTGAATGCTATTTTTGGGAATTTGGGATATAGTACTATGAAGGCCACAGGTCATGTAAGGCGATGTACTTCACAAATGTTTTCCTCAATATTGGATTGGCCAAAAGATTAAGGTGCTAAATTGAGCAAAGAAGACCCATTGGGGTGAGAGTGGAAAATGGTACCATATTGAAGAGTGTGTCTATGTGTAGGAACTTAACATGGAAATTACAAGATGTTGAGTCTAAGATGGATGCGTACCTGATGCCCTTAAAAGAATACGAGATGGTCCTAAGGTTGTAGTGGCTTAGAAATCTTGGAGATATTAGTTGGAACTTTAAAAAATTGAAGATGTCCTTCAAACATAATGGGAGGAAGTTAGTTTTAAGTGGGGCCACTCAAACTAATGTTGAATGTTGTTTGGACAGATCAATATAGAAGTTGTTAACTCACATGGCCAAGTGGATACGCGGATAGGCTTATCCCTTCCCTTCAATTCATTTGGCATGATGGAAAAGGACTCAACGTTAGAAAAGGTATTTATCTTTTTTGCTTGGAATGCTAAGATTGGACAATAAGGCATTGGTATGGAGGAGTAGTTCGATAAGTCTGTTGAACTCTTGTTGCACTATAGGGAGTTTGGCCATAGAATTATTTTGAAAAATGGAAGCTTTCCAGTCAATGTAAGATTATATTATTATCCTGTTAACCAAAAGAATGTGATTGAGCAAATGCTGGACTATATGCTTGTAGCTAGAAGCAAACAACATAGTAAAAGCCCATTTTCTGCACTGATTGTTCTAGTCGAAGAAAGATAGCATGTGGTGCTTATGTATTGACTACCATAAGCTGAATAAGCTAGTTGTGAAAGATGAGTTCCCAATTCCTGTGATTAAATAGTTGCTTAATGATTTATGGGGTGTAACATTCTTCACTAACTTGGATTTATATTTAGTTTATCATCATATATGTATAAAACCTTAAGTTATTGAAAAGAAAACTTTTTAGATTCATCACAACCATGTTGAGTTCGTAGTAATTCTTTAGGTCTGTCCAACACTCCCTCAACTTTCCAATCTCTAACAAATTATATCTTCAAAGGGCATCTTTGAAAGTTCATGCTAGTTTTTTATCATATACTTCTTTACAGTAGGACGTGGGAAGAACCCTTGTAACATGTAAACTTGGTGTTTTAGATCATTCAATAACATACATTATATGTGAAAGCTAGTAAGTGCAGCCATGGTGTTGTGGCAAACATAGGTGTAAAAAAATCAGAAGAAAGTAGAGGCAATGGTGTTGTGGTTAATCCATGCCACAGTCAAGTAGCTGAGAGGGTTCTCAAGTGTAACAAGTACTACTGAAGATTCATTAAGAAGTATGGGTTAATTAGCAAACTGTTAATGGAATTTTTAGGAAAAAAACAGCTTCTAGTGAAGACCTTGAGGACATGAAGCTTTCAAACACCTTAAAAAAAACCATTAGTTTAATGCTTGCCCTAGCTCTTCCAAAGTTTGAGGATGTATTTATGATAGGAATAGATACATGTAAAGTAAGAGTAAGGATAGTATTACAATATAATGGACATCCGATCACCTTTATAGTGATGCTTTATCAGCTTGCCATCATGCCATGTCCACATACTAGAAGATATTTCTAGCCATAGTTTTGGCTGTGGGAAAATGAGACCTTATCTATCAGGACATCATTTCATTATCAAGACAAATCAGAAAACTTTGAAAATTTTGTTAAATCAAAGGATTTTGGCTCCTTTCCTATATAAATTCATGATCAAACTACTACCATATGACTACAAGATACAATACAAGAAAGGGAAAGACAACATGGTGGTTGATGCTTTATTTGACCTTCTTTATGGTGACTTCAACTTGATAGCTCTCTCAATGGTAACAGCACCATTCTTAGAGGACATTAAGAACACTCAGAATAATGATTTAGATCTTTAAAAAATTGTGACTGAGAAGATGTATGTTTGAAAATCTTATCCAAATTACACTTATGGCCATGGTCCTGTAAGGGGGAAAATAAGGTTAGTGTTTGGATAGGAACCTAGTCTTCATTAGAAAATAATCTATAATACACAATAGATCCCTTGGAGGACATTTTGGGGCCAATGTAACCACCAACAAGTTGAACCAGTGGCTAGTGGTGCCATTAAAAGAGTTTAAAACAAATGCTAGTGTGATGTTTACTAACACATCAAAGCTGACCATGTAGCATACCCAGGGCGGTTGGTATCCTTCACTATTGTTAAAGCTCTTTGGTTAGATATCTTGATAGACTTTATAAAAGCATTGCTTATGTTAGATGAGAAAGAGGCTATCTTTGTTGTTGATAGGTTCAACAAGTACACTTACTTCATGTTCCTTAATCACCCTTTCTTAATTTTAGTTGTAGCTCCAGTTTCCATGGAGAATGTCTACAAACTTCATGGTTTGCCCAACATTATTGTGTTAGATCATGAATCAGTTTTCTTAAGTCAATTTTAGAAAAAGTTTTTCGAGCAACAGAAAATGCAATTACATATGTCCGCTTCATACCACCCCCAATTCAATGGACAAATTGAAGTGGTAAATTGATGTATAAAAGCATACTTCAGGTGTATGTGATATGTGATAAATTATACATATTTTCACCATGCTTTTCCTTGGAATTTTCTTGTCTTTTGAGTGGTTTTTGGTAGAAATAGGTGCTTAATTGCTTCATATTTTATTCTTAGGCCATATATCTGCCCATTTGCTTGTTAGGAAGCATTTCAAATGTTTCAAGCTAGAATTTGAAGTTTTGGAAGTTTTCTATGCTAACACGCCTATGTCCAAGGCCATGTTTCATATTTTCAAAGTGAATTTCATGTTTAATAGCCTCGCATGCCCTCAGATGTGGTTGTGACTCAACCTCTGTCACCTGACACGCCCTCAGAGATGCTTATAACCTAGCATGTCTCAGCCTTTGGCTGCATTTTTAAATCATGATTTTAGTTCCAATGAGGGAATTTTTTTGCTGGTTTTTAGTTTTTAGGTTAGAGATAGCCTAGGGTTTGTAAGAGAAGGCAAGAGGAAGCAATTTTGGGAGGAAGCAATTTTGGGCCAATCAACAGCAATTTCAAAGACATCAAGGTGATAATTTCTTGTATCTGAAGAGAGTTTAAAGACGGATCTTCTTAGTTTCAATTTTTTTCACCTTTGTTTGTTGTTCTTATACTTTTTCATGAACTAAACTTCTATTATTCTTTGAATAGAATTGATGAACCCTAGAAGAATCTTGCTCTTATAACTTATTTTTCTTGATGGAATATAGTTTTTCTTGAGATTTACCCATATATGCTTCAACGTTTGTTGGATCGATAATTGCTAGCTGATTGATTTAAAAATTGATTTCAAGCATGTTAAGCTAACCATTTGTATATTTGACTTGATCATCATGTGGATAGAGTGGATTACATGTAAGTCTAGATATAGACTGACATAAGAACTCTAGACTAGGTCAAACCTTGTAGTGAGATTCAAAGAGCGAGTAATACATTACTAGGGTTTTTGGTTAGGATGAGATTTTGATCAATCAACTTAGGAATGGGGTTTTGCTACCTCTAGAGATGAGTAAAGCTAATTTAAGAGTCTCTGTAGTCCAAGTAATGGTAGTTTTCGTTAAGGCTAGATAGGGAGTAGTACAGGGGAATTCTAAAGGGACTTAAATCTAAGCATATCTTTTTCTTATTGTTGATTTTTCCTATCATCTTCTTCATTGCTTTCAATTGCTTGCTCACATGATAGCTTTATTTTTGTTAGTTAGTAGTTAAATTCAATCCACCTTTGAATTTGTTCGCTTGATAATAGAAAGAAGTAGAATAATGGCACTCACAACAACCTTGTGGAATTTGACCTTAATGCTCACCACTTTTATGCTATAGAGTGATAAATGCATTTGCCTTTAGTTCTCGAGTAGTTGAGAGTTTATAATTTCAAATTTTCATGGTTAATTTTTGGAGCATCTTTATGATAGAGGCAAATCTTAAAGTTTAGTAAGATGGTTATATTTGGCAGAATGGTGGTACAACACTAAATATCACACATCCATTAAATGTAGCCCATATAGAGCTTTGTTTGGTTGTCTGCCTTTGGTTCACATTCTTTACATGCCATGACACTTGTTTATAGAAGCAGTTTACAACTAGTTAAGGGCACAAAATTCAACCATAGTATGGCTTAAGAAGAACTTCCAAAAAGCTCAAGCTGGGATGAAGTATTACATTGACAAGAAAATATCTTAAAAAGTGTTCCAAGTTGGAGATTGGGTGTATCTAAAATTTCACAACTATCAATAAGGAACTCTATACATACCCTTGAGCTGCATCTTAGATGGCATGTATTGTGGTTTGTTCTAGATCATTGCCAATGTGGGTCCTATTGCTTCCCAACTTTCACTCTGAATGCCAAAGTACATAATGTGTTTCATGTTTCTTTACTTAAAAAGTAGACTGGAAATGTGCCAGTTATAGCAACTCGATCAAAATGTGGTGAAATTAGACCCTAAAACTGGCAGTACTAAATCTAAAAATTGATAAGAAGGGTAATCGAGCAGTTGCAAAAATGCTTGTTCTCTGGCATCTCTCTTCACCTTCAGATGCTACCTAGGAAAAATAACGTGCATTCAAGGCATAGTCCACTGATTTCACCAACTCTTGACGACAAGAATCCTTGAGTGCGAAAGAATGCTACAAAGGAACTTGGAAGATAAAGTTAGCTAATAGCTCATGTAACTAGTGAAGAATAAGAAGCTAACATGGCAGTGCTAGCTAAAGGCATTAGCAAGTGGGAAAATAGTTTTGCTAGACCTTTGTGGGCTGGAGATCAATTTTTGTTACAATTTTCTTTTTGAAAATTTGTTAGTTAAATTATTCCATTATATACTCATGTAATTGGTTCAATAAAAGTTAATAAGAAATTACCAATCCTTATCTCTCCAATTCTCTCTTTCCTTCTTGATTAATTGGAAGTGTAAGTCTCTATTATCTTTGGATTAATTTATATCTTCTTCTGTGCTATAATTTCTAAAAATAGAACTTCTCATCTATAACTTTTAATAATTGGTCATAAGGATAGATCGGCGTTTACTTTTAATGGCAAGACTTGAGGAAAATGTAAGAAAAAAATGTAAAGTTGAAATGAATCATCTAGGAGAATGGTGTGGGACAGGAAAGTCACTAGCAATGGCACATGAAACTAGTCACGACTCTCTTACTGCACATATAGGCCAAGCGCTATCACTTAGCAACCTATCATATGGCTCAAGGGCGAACCTTAGCAAGCCCCAAACAATCATAAAACCTCTCACCTAATTGTTATGCAGGGGAATTTATGACGGGACTTGTAGACTAGGCCGCAGGGCCTCTTTGATGTAAACTAGATGAACAAGGTTTCGCCTCGTGGCCTCGTGGCTCCGGCACGGCTAGGCCGACGAGGGTTCTAAACCTCTCACCTGAGCTATTGATAGCTAATTAAGTTCAATTGCAACATTTGTTTCCTTACTTATTGCCTAAGCAACTTACTTACCTCAAATAGTTCAAGAAAACTCATACTTCCGGTGGGACTTTCGGAAGTCTCGGAGTACCATCGGGATCCTCGGACCCTTAGGCACGTTCCGAACCTTCCGTAGTCTCGGTCGGGTCAACGCAGCAAAAAGTCAAACCCCCCATTTTTAGGTGTTGGCGCCGCGTCGCCAAAGGCAAAGAGGAATTGGCGACGCGTCGCCAACGAACAAACGTTCTGTAACATAAAATCGAATTGGCGACGCGTCGCCAATTTTCGGGCCAATTGGCGCCGCGTCGCCAATTCTGCAGAAATGCAGAATTTGGCCGTTTGCTGCTACGAACTTTGGCAACCAAATACATATAGCAAACATGCATCAAAAGTTACCAAATTTCATACACATGAAGTACATGTTGCAAGGAACAAAACCAACTATCAAAGCTAAACTATGATGCATTAGAAACATCAAACCAATCCTTCGAATTTAGCTAGTCCATCATAATTCCCAAAACGTTTCTTCATACCATAACCAAAAATTACTCAACTTTCTCAATCCATTTCAATCCAAAAGCAATCCAACAACTTAAAAACACTTTCTCCCTTACCTTAACACCAAGAACAAACAAGAATTCGAGCTCCTCCTCCCTCAACCAAGCTTCCAAAGTTCTACACAAAACCATACCAAAACAAAGCTCTAAAACATCAAAAACACATCTTTCAACCAAAACCCAAGCTTCCAATCAACCAAATAACACGAATTCAATCAAGAACATAAATCATACTTCGTTCAAAAACAGGGGATGGAGAAAAACGCCCTTTCAAGCTTAAAAAACAAGGATTCAAGCTTGAAAATGCATCCTCCAAGCTTATACACCCTTAATTGCACCTTTTGGCACCAAAAGCTTTTGATTCCAAGCTTAATTTGAGAGGGAAATGGAGTGGAGAAGCTGGAAAACGGGTTATGCAGCTCCAAACCCTTCTTCCCTCTTCTTAAACTCCACTTAACCCCTCAAACCACCAAGGTTTCAAGTTTTGTGCAATTAGGTCCCCCATCTTTGTAACTTAACAGTTCTTGATTAAATTCTTGTCTATTTGTTGAGTTTGAGTTAAGGTTAAAAGTTAAGTTCTAAAAATTCATTTTAAAACACTCGGGACTCGTCCCGGCCACTCAGGGTGCAAAATTACCATTTTGCCCCTGAACTTAGTTCAGAGCTTTATTCTTGTCGGAACTTAGTGAACTTTGGCAAACTTCTTAATTCTTGCTAGGCAAACTTAAATTAAACTTCTAAACTAAATTCTAAAGTCCTTACCTCCCACTAGAAGGGCCGTAACATAAGAAGGTCAACAACTCTAATGCTTTTTGTTAGATGAAAGGCTAGGCACAAATTATGAAGAAGATCCAGAAAGAATCCTGAAATCCATTGATCATACCAAACCCAAATTATTTGCCTATTACCAATTGTCCAACTATGGTCTGACACCAATTTTTTTCTACCATATAATAACCCTTTCCACACTGCAAAAACATTAAAATGACTTGTAGTTGACCAAATATATTGAATAGTCCCATATTTAGCTAAGAGCACTTTGTGAACTAGAGCATTAGGGTTGCCAATAAAGATTTTCTAGAAGGTTTTAGCTAATAAGGCTTGGTTAAAAAGGACCATATTTCTCAAGCCTAAGCCACCAAAGCTCTTCAGAAGAATCAAAAGTTGCCGATTCTTTAGGTGGCATTCATGCCTGTCTTCATGATTAGACCACCAAAATTTAACCATATAACTAGATAATTTATTTAAAAGGGTAATTGAAATTTTGAGGATGGACATAATATCAACAGGAGTTGATGATAAGGTGGACTAAATTATTGTTAAGCATCTAGCATTATTTAGCAGTTTTCTTTTGTAGATATAGAGGTGGTTAAAGACTTCCTCTTCCAGATTTTGACATAATGGAACCCCCCAAATAATTAAGAATGCAGTGTTGAACTAGAAATGGGGGATAGTGCAAAACTCTTAGACCACTTCAGTTGGGATATCGTGACTAAACATCTAATCTAACTTTCCTAAATTAGTGTCTTGTCCCACTGCTAGAGCGTAAAAGATTCAGAGCATCCCTAATTGTGATGATTGGTTCCTTTGAAGGTTGAAAAAATAACAAGCAGTCATCTATAAAGAAAGGGTGATTAATCATATGGCCACTTCTGCTTGCTCGAAGACCCACAACTTGGGTAGCCATATGAAAAGATGTAAAGTAGGATGAAAAAGCATTTGCACATAAGATAAACAAATAAGGGGATAAGGGATCACCTTGGCAAGGACCTACCTAAAAGGTTAACCAGTTTGTAATTCTCCCATTAACAATCACAGAATAGGAGATAGTGGATATGCATTACATAATTAGAGAAATCCAAGACTCCAAGAACTTCATTTTGTTCTAAACCTTATCAACAATGGGCCATTGAATTTTTTCATAAGCTTTCCTATGAGAACTACCTTGTAGCCACGAGGCCTAAAGTGAATATTAGATTGGTTGACTACCTGGAATATTTCATGGGCTATAATAATATTGTCTTGGATATGGCTGCCTGACACAAAAGCATTCTAAAAATCAGAAACCTGGGAGGATAGAATAGGTTTAAGGCAATTAACTAGGGATTTAGCAATAATCTTGTATAGAGGGTTACAGAGATTAATAGATCTAAAGTCCTCCACTTTGCTTGGCCCTTTAAACATAGGAAATAAAGTAATAAAGATCTAGTTTAGCTATTTAAGCACAAATGCACCACTGAGAAAAGAGAGAACAACCTCAAAGATAGAGTCACCCATAATATGCCAATATTGTTTAAAGAATAGAGTGGGCAAGCCATCTAAGACTAGGGGCTTTTGGACTTCCCATCTTAAAGGTGGCTTTGTCCACCTCATCCAAAGTAAATTGTCGAGTTAACCTGTTGATCTAATTTTCCGCTAGGGCTCTATTTAGTTTAGAAAAAATAATATCCTAAACAATCTCATTCTATTGAGGAATGTCATTAAAAAGTTTAAGGAAATATGAATGGATGTGACTATGAATATCATCCTCTTCATAAATTCAAGTCTCATCAAGAAGTTGCATGGTGGAAATCCTGGAATTCATACGTATGGTGTTGGTGGCCATGTGGAGGAATTGAGTATTATCGTCACCAATTGGCAACCACTTAATTTTTTATTTTTTGGGCCAATAAACATTCTTCATCTGCTAGTAGGGCCTTGTGTCATTGGCATAAAGTAATAAGGTCCAGATAGTGTATCAAAGAATTGGGAAATGATTGAATTTGAGTCATCAGTCTCTAAATTCACTCAATCTCTTTCCTAAGAGACCCAATGGATCGTTTGCTTCATTTACAAGGTCAAGGAATAAATTGTGAGCATTAAGAAACCACTCTAAATATCCTAGAGCCCGGAATTGGATATTGCCAAATGAAATTAACAATATTCTCATAATCAGCATAACAAACCCAAAAGGCTTCAAACCAATGTGGGCAATAGTAAAACTTCCTCATGGGAGAAGTATCCAAGAATAATAAAGGATTACGAATTCGTTGAATTGAGAAATTTATCAAATCCGTGTTCAGGAATAGTTGTAACCATTCTTGAGTACAATAAGCTTTATCAAAATCTCATAGACCAAATCCTCCTCATCTCTAAAATTTGACCAAGTATAAATTGGGCCTTTACATGGGATTTGAATGGCATTGAGTTCTTATAAGAAGGATTCAAGATGTTCATAACCAATGCAAATGTCTGTATTTCAGCCAGATTTTTCCAAAGGGAAGATTACCTAGTTAAAGTTATCTTTAAGTAAAAGAGGATTAGAGTACCGCAAAAGTTTTCTAGGATATTATTCCAAGTACCCTTACAGTTGAATGCCCATATATTTAAGCAACTAACTAGGAGGGCTTGTCAACGGAGAAAACTTTCAACAAAATAAGGAGGGCACTTTTGAACAACGTATTACAATTTAGTTCCCCTGTCCACCCTATCCATAGCCCCCCCTTTCTGTTGTCTGGCACCACAAAATCAAAGTTGACTAGTCCTAGACTTTCCACTTTCCTAGCAACAAAATCCCCATAAAGTTTTACTTCTATTTTTTTTCTCTTTGATTAATCCTTATGCCAAACCAAAATTTTCATCTAAATGGGAGGCATAAAGTATATATTTTTTTTGTAGTAGATAAAATACGAATCTCATGGGAGAAAATAGTGAATGTTTTTTTTTATGGCAAAAAAGGAAAGGCCAGGGGTAAAAAAACATGAACTAAATGACATAAAGAATGTTCGCCAAGCTTTTTTTTATCTAACATGAGCAACAATTCAATAAAATATTTATTACTATCCATTATGATATATTTCTTCTTTTGGAATTATATGTAGGGATAGATTTAGTGATCATGCTAGCTTCAAGGATTTTTTCTCTTTAATTAGTATAGTATTGATTCTATGAAATAGAAGTACAGATTTTGTTTATTCTTGTTCAGAGCTCTACATTTAGAATTTAGCTAATTTTTGTTCTTTTATAATTAGTTTCAATATGTAGTGTTATTGTGCACATGTTAGATGACCATCAAAACAAGTTCTTATTGCTTGCCTTATGTAAGTCCATATAATGAATTTGCATATCTCTTCAATTGCTAGTATTAATAGATAAAGCTAATTCTTTCATGCCAATTGTTGTGGCCATTTAACCTTCCATCACCTATTTTGCTATCTAAAAGTATTGTTATCAAATGCAGGTTAGTGACCATCAAACAAGTCTTCATCACCTTTCCCATGCATGTAAAGTTTACATACATTTGCAATTATAGATTTGATTATGTTAATTTCTTTGATTGGTAGTTTCTGTTTATTTGGTGTATGATCCTTTGGTAGTTAATTTAGCAATTCTAAACGATTCATTTTTTAATGTAGTTGACAATGTAGAAAGATTCTTAAAGTAGTTTCTACCACAATCACTTTTCTCCACTTTATCACTAGTACTGAGAATGTCTTTATTAGTTATTTAGCTAGTTTTATTTTCAAAGTGCCTTTCTATTTTCATTGACCTCAAGTCCTAAGATCCAAAAACATACTTGAAATAGCTATATCTTTGCGCCTTCAAATTCAACTTTTAAGAAGTAAAGAAAAGGTTAAAATTTAGAATATTTTTCTACTAGCCTTAACTAATGATTTTATGTTGAAAAAATAACACCTAATCATGGGAGCCAGAACTTACTTGAGCATATATAATGTCTTGGATATCAACTGTCTCAACCACAGCCTTAACAATGTAGATTTTTGCATTTTTTTTCTTTCTTCCCATATGTGCTGTACTATACAATGATTTAAGAGAGTAATAGGCATCTAGAAGCAAGCAAAGATCCCTTGAAGATCCCCATAGGGCCAGTGACAAATAGGCGTGCCTGAGAGCTCAAGGAGGCCTTCCAAGGGCACATAGTAGGGCTCTTCATGCCATTAGAACCAAATGATGCTGCTAGAAGCTGGGACTAGCCATATCCAGAGCCATTTGGTGTGTGGATTACCATAATTGAAGCTCAAGTCCAAACTTGAAGAAAAATGGCCATGCATGGCTAAAAACCTCCAAGTCACACAGGGCTTACCAGAAAAACCTTATTGGGCATTATACGGGCAATTTAGTTTAAGACTACTTTGTTCTAGATCCTTCTAGTCTTTCCATGTCTTCTTTCATATTCATTTTATTCTTGTTTCATTTCTATATTTAAACCTTGTGTTCTTCTTTGTTTCCAAGTCTTCTTTCAATTATTCATCTTAGAGTCCATTGATTCTTCCAACTCTTTTGTGTTTTCTCTTCTAAATTTTGTTAATTCTTTTTTTTTATCCAAACCCATTTTTTGTCACATTATGAAGCTCTAAGTGTTCTTGTTTTAGGTCCATTGATCTAGGTCCGAGAATGTTGTGTTTCTTGCAGAAAAATAGGACAAGAGAAAGAAGATGAAGTTGATTGTGATTCCAAACCCTAATTGGATGTTTTGTGTGTAACAAGAAAATTCTTAAGGATTTTTTTTTTACCAACAAGAAGCACATATCAAGATTTTTGACAAGTTATTGTTTTTTTTTTTTTACCAACAAGAAGCACATATCAAGATTTTCGACAAGCCTCGATTTCTACTTGAAAACACCCTAATTTCCATCTTGTGCCTAAGATTTTTATCTTTCAAGTCCTTGCAATCAATCATTACTAAGGCTTCCTATGATCTTGCAATTTATTGTGTGCTTTGAGCCTAGTTTACATAGAACTTAGGAAACTGGTTTGGTTAACAAGAACTTTTTCTTTCTTCCATTAACAAATCGACTGAGCGCTTGTGATGTCTTTGATTTTAGGTGCAATATGTATGGGAGCATATGTAAAGACATGGACTTTAGGCTTTCCATTGAAGGCATGCAGTCTCAGATTTGGAAGATATTTGATACACTAAAGGTCATGAAGGAGGAGAATACCCAAAGGCATGAAAAAAGTGCTAGGAAGATTGAGCAGTTGTCCCTCCAAGTCCTTACTCAAAAAGACACTTCATCCAAGATGCAAAGGAGGAACAACCATAAGTATAAGGTTGACAAAGAACCTAAAAAGGTAAAGGATTTAGATGAAATGAAAGATATATAGAGCACTACCCAAAAGCCAAACATGTTGCCAAGAAGATGAGCACCCAAGCTTGATGAGAATTTGAGCTCCATAAAGTTTAATATTTTACCCTTTCAAGACAAGAATGGCCTAGATCCATATTAAGAGTAGGGGAAAAAGATTGAGATGATTTTTTATTACCACTAATATTCAAAAAAGAAAAAGGTAAACATAGCCACTATAGAGTTTACTGACTATGCCCTTGTATGGTGGAACCAGGTGGTGGTCATTAAAAGAAGGAATGAAGAGGAGCCCATTCGGACATAAAGAGAACTTAGAGCATTGATGAGAAGATGGTTTGTTCTAGGTTTCTTTTGTAGAGATCAATGTCAAAAGCTACAAAGATTGGTACAAGGAAACAAATCTATGGAGGATTATCACAAGAAGCTTAAGATGACTCTAGTCCGAGCCAAGATCATAGAAGATAAGAAAGCAATGATGGGAAGGTTCTTGAATGGCCTTAACCCTGAGATAGCCAATAGAATGAAGATGGTGCACTATAGAGATATGGCTGACTTATTGCACCAAGCCAACAAGGTTAAAAGGATCCTACAAAGAGCAAGGGCAACTAGGTTTAAGCTAGAGAGGGAATCAAAATGAGGCCCAAAAGGAGCAACCCAAGTCCATTCCTGAGGCAACCCAAAGTAGGTCCCCTATGAGACATGCACGAGGTCAAGGAGCCTTTACATCCTAAGGCATTAGTAGGACTCAAGACATAGTATCTTAGAAGTATAGAGCTAAAAGGCACTTAGCTCGATATTGTGCCAACAAAAAGGTATTGTATGTGAATGAGCAAGGTGAACTTATGTCTAAAAAGGAAGAGGCATTTGATAAAGGAGATCATTCGGGTACGCCCTTTTTAGAAGACATCTCTTTTGGAAAAGAGCCACCAGAAGTAGAAGACTTATTGGTTACTAGGAAAGCCCTTAACATGCAACCAAAATGAGAACAAAACCAAAGAGAATTCATCTTTCACACAAGGTGCCGAATAAAAGACAAAGTGTGTAGCCTTATCATATATGGAGGTAGTTGCACCAATATGGCTATTGGTGGACAAGCTTCAGTTGCCTACACATGCACACCCTTAACCTTACAACTTACAATGGCAAAGTGACAAAAGAGAAGTCCAAAGGTAGGTACTTGTTTCTTTTAAGTTTGGAGCTTATCAAGATGAAGTGTTATGTGATGCTATGCCCATGCAAGCTTGCCATATTTTTCTTGGGACACCATGACAGTTTGATAGGAAAGGTACATATGATGGATTCAAAAATGTTTATTCTTTTGTACATAAGAATAGGCTGGTGGTGTTACTTCGCTTTTCACCTCAACAAGTCCTTAAAGATAAAAAAACCCTTTAATATAAGGACAAGAGAAAAGAAACTGAGAGGTGAGCTACAGGCCTGAGTGGAAAAAAACAAAAAAGAAAAGTCGAGAGAACAACCAAGAAATATGGAAATGAGAGTGGACTTAAGAAGGAAGTAAGAGTTGAAAGTTCTTGAGCAAAGAAACATGATAGGCAAGTTGAGAAAGGAAAAGAGTGTTATTTGGCTAAAATGAGAAACATAAGGTAAACCTGTCAAGCACAAAGGTCAGTAATTTTTTTAGGTTGCAAGGCATGTTACCTTGTTTTAAGTGAAGTAGCCTCCCTTCCAAGTGCTGTTGTGTCTCTTTTATAGTACTTTGAAGATGTGTTTATTGAAGAAACAAGGGGATCGCTTCCTATTTAAGGCATTGAGCATCAAATAGACTTGATCCTAGGAACCTACATACCAAACAAACCAACTTATAGAACTAATTTCAAGGAAACCAAGGAGATACAAAGACAAGTAGAAGACTTGTTGGCTAAAGGGTACGTGAGGGAGAGCATGAGCTCGTGTGCTATGCCAGTGCTCTTGGTGCCCAAAGAGGATAGTTCATGGCACATGTGCATAAACTGTAGGCCACTCAACAAGAAAACAATAAAGTATATGCATCTTATCCCTCACCTTGATGACATGTTAGATGAGCTTTATGGCTCTATTATATTCTTTAAAATTAACTTGAAAAGTGGATAGTAGTAAATTAGAATAAAGGAAGGGGATGAGTGAAAGATAACTAAGTTTGGTTTATATGAATGGCTAGTGATGGCTTTTGGTTTAACTAATGCTCCTAGTATTTTTATGCTGCTTATGAACCATGTATTGCAAGATTTCATAAGTAAGTTTCATGTTGTTTATTTTTACAATATGTTGGTGCATAGTAATAACCTAGAAGAGTATGCAGAGCATCTAAGGCAAGTGTTGAGTACATTAAGGAAACAAAAATTATATGCTAACCTTAAGAAGTGCTTTGTATTAACTGAGTCATCTTTCATGATTTTGTTGTGAACTCAAATAAAGTTGAGGTATTTAGAGAAAAGGTATGGCTATTCAAGAATGGCCTATGCATGTTCAATCTTTGAGGTGAGGTCTTTCCATGGCTTAGTTAGCTTTTATAGTAGATTTCTTAAAGATTTTTCTACTATTATAGCACCTTTCATGGAGATTGTGAAGAAGAACACAAGTTTAAAGTAGGAAGAAGCTTAACACAAGACTTTTAAGAAGCTTAAGGAGAAATTGGGTAATGCACTTTTACTTGCCTTGCCGAACTTTGATAAGATGTTTAAGATTGAATGTGATGCCTCAGGAACAGGCATTAGAGCTTTGCTTATGCAAGAAGGCCACCCCATTGCATACTTTAGTAAAAAGCTTAGTAGAGTAAGCTTGAACTATCCAACTTATGACAATGAATTATATGCATTGGTAAAAGCTCTAGAAACATGGCAACATTATTTATGGCCCAAGAATTTTGTCATACATACTAATCAACAATCCCTTAAGCACTTAAAGGGCTAAGATAAGTTGAGCCAAAAGCTTCCAAGGTGGGTTGAATTTATTAAGTTTTTCCTACATGTGATTAAGTAAAAAGAAGGTAAAAAGAATGTTGTTACAGATGTTTTGTCTGGGAGATATACATTGTTTTCTACTTTGAATGCTAATATGCTAGGGTTTGAGCTTTTAAAAGACCTATATGCTAAGAACCCTGATTTTGGTAAAATATATGCTAGTTGGGGTAAGGCTGCCAATGGAATGTATTTTTAATATGATGGTTACCTCTTAAGAAAGAATAGGCTATATGCTCTCCAATGCTCCCTAAGAAAGTTGTTTGTGAGGAAAGCCCATAGTAGCGGGTTAATAAGACACTTTGGAGTTGCTAACACACTTGATGTCTTGCAAGAACACTTTTATTGGCCACACATAAGGCATGATATGGAAAAGGTATGTTCTCAGTGCATTGCGTGCAAAAGAGCTAAGTCAAAACAAAGCTTTTTAGGTTTGTATACTTTTTTACCCATACCTTATCATCCTCGAACTAATATTTCCATGGATTTTCTTGTAAGACTTTTGATATCAAAGAGACAAAAGGATTCTGTCTTTATGGTGGTGGATCACTTCTCTAAGATGACACACTTCATTGCATGTAACAAGATAGATAATGCGAGCCATGTAGCTGACCTATTCTTTGCAGAGGTGGTTAGATTGCATGGAACACCTAGGTCCATTGTGTATGATGGAGATACTAAATTGCTTAGTTAGTTTTAGAAGACATTATGGGGTAAATTGGTTACAAGGTCATTGTTCTCTACTACTTGTCACTTGAAAACAAATGACTAAACAGAGATAACAAACCAAACCTTCGCTATACTATTAAGACCTATTCTTAAAAAGAACTTAAGGACTTAGGAAGAGTGTCTATCTTGTGTGGAGTTTGTTTATAATCGTGTAGTGCACTCTACTATTGACTATTCTCCTTTTGAAATATTGTATGGCTTCAACCACCCCTATAGATCTAATGCTTCTGCCTACTAGTGAAGTTGTTAATCTAAATGGAGCCAAAAAAGTAGATTTTATGAAGATGCTTCATTAGAAGGTCAAGCAACAGATTGAGAAGAAAAATGAGCAATATGCTAGGAAGCTAACAAGGTGCATAAGAATGTTGTGTTTCAGCCAGGAGATTTAGTGTGGGTGTATATAAAGAAAGAGATATTCCCAGCCCAATGGAATACCAAGCTGTATTCTAGAAGAGATGGCCTATTCCAAGTGTTAAAAAGGATCAATGATATTGCATATAAGTTGGATCTTCCGGTGTGTGCAATGTGAGTACCACCTGTACTATTTTTTATTTTTCCTTCTTTGATCATACAAATTCAAGGGCAAATTCTTTAAAGGAAGAAGGAAATGATGGAAATCTAGAAGCAAACAAAGATCCATTAAAGATCCCCACAGGGCTAGTGAAGGGGAAGCGTGTTAGAGAGCTCGAGGAAGCCTTCCAAGGACACATAATAGGGCTTTTCAGGGCACTAGAAGCAAATGATGTAGCTAGTGGCTGGGACTAGCCATTTGGTGTATGGATTAACATAGTTGAAGCCTAAGACCAAACTTGAATAAGAAGGTGTAGGCATAGCTAGAAACCTCTAAGTGTACGCAAGGGATACCCGAAAGACCCTATTAAGCAATCTATTGGCAATTTAGTTTAAGACTATTTTGTTCCAACTTCTTTTAATTTTTTTAAGTGTATTTTGAACATTAGACACCTCAGAGCAGGTGAGTTCTTCTATTTTGTGTGAAGGGCATGGGAAAGGCACCCAAGACACACCTAGGACGCACTACTAAGTCCAACTAGGACTCCTAGCACTCAGTTTCCCTACTTTGACTAGGTTTAAGGTTTTGTAAGTCTTTCAACCCTTGGAACATTATTTAAGGTTGTCCTAACTCTTATAACATTCAAATTTTACTTATTATTGATTTTTTGCTAGTAAAGCAGCTGTCTTGAGTTCTGTTTGAACTTAGCTTGGCATCTAAGGAACTGTGTGATCCTTTGCTTGTCAAACCCTATTCTTCCATCCAAAAGGTGTCTTTCTTGTAAAGCTTGAAGTATCTTAGGCTTCTTTCTTATATGGTGCTTGCATCAGTAAGACAATTGTTTCAATTAATATAATTGTGTATTACTTAATTTTATGTTGTTCTATTATACCAAGAATAATAAATGGCTTGAAAACTCAATATTTTTAGTCCCAGTATTAACAACTTGCTTTTTGAAAATGATTACTTCATATTCTTCAAAATAGAGCCATCTTCAATCAATAATCTAAAGTAAATTCTTCAACTTTATCAAGATATGTTGGGTCAGTAAGTGAACTTCAAAAAATCAAAGTAGATCTTTAGCCAGAATGTTCCTCACCGTTTTATCATGATGTTATACAGTGTTCTCTCATTTGCATTGAATGAATCAGTATCTAGATATCTTGAGATTCCTTTTGATTGTAACCTTACAAAAAAATTCTTTTTTATGATTTCTTGAGTACGAAAGTGGAAGATAAGTTATCATTGTGGAAATTGAGGCTTCTTGATTCGACTAAAAGACTTACATCAGTCCAAGCCTCATTCTCATCCATTTTTATATATTTCATGTCACTATTCCATGTCACGCTTCAAACAAGTGAAAATCTTTCACAGTCCCTTATTCAATTCCTATGGAAAGGGTTTAATCAAGACCATGGCATCCACTTTCAAAACAAAAAATTTGGTAGCTTTACCTAAGAGTTATGGATAATTAAGAATTTAAGACATACAATTATTCAATCAAGCCTTCCTAATTAAATCTTACCTCAGACTAACACATAAAGTCCCCAATTCATTGGTGATTTGTGTTCTCAAAGCCAAATATCACAAAGAGAAATCCCTATGGAAGGCCAGCACGAAATCTAACTCGACTTTAATTTTGCATAGACTATGTAGGAAAATTGGAGATGGTAAAATAGTGAATATGTAGACAAATTAATGGATTCCAAGGATTTCTCCAGTTTTCTTAAATGCCTGTAAACACATATCTATGGATCTTCTACTAATGGGATAAATAAAGTTTAGGATTTATTTCTACCTAACTTATCAGTTTTGAATCTTGAGCTTCTAAATGTAATATTCTCAACAAATGTAGTGAATGCAACTATCCAATCAACTAGGCACTTGGACAATGATTCATATGATTAGCTTGTGTGTGAAGGTGCTAGTGATGGTAAATACACAACAAAATGAAAGGTTATGCCATTACCCAACCGTAGCAGGTGCATCAAATTCCCTATGCTCCCACCTCCCCTGTTGCACATCATTTGCTAAAAAAAAAAGTGGGCTTCAGATCTTCCTCCCAAGTATAAGCTATTCTTATGGAAATGTATCAATAAGGTCATTCGAACAACATTAAAGCTTGCCAGAGGAGGAGTTCTAGTAACCCCTAGTTGTCTTCAATATGCGTTATCTAATGAGGATCTTTGACCATTTTCTTCTACATTGCCCATTATGTTAGACCTAAAGAATATGTCACCTCAGGCTTTCTTGAAGCTTCACATGCAATGTGGATGTTAGACTTAAAGAATTAGATATGTATAACCCTTTGGTGCAATTAGACCTAAAGAATCAAATATGTATAACTCTTTGGAGCAATTAGAGCAACAAGAGCTCAAATGTTTTCCATAATGAAGCATGGATATTCATACGATATTTCTCAGCAAAGATCTTTTTCTTCAAGTCATCGGGTTGGAAAACCTCCTCAAGATTAACATCTGTGAGTCCTTTCATCCAAGACCTCCAACATGGGGTTGATGTTGGGTTAACAGGGAGACCAATCTGCTCTTTTGATTATCAAAGTTGATGGAATTTGAAACCTAAGCTCCCCAAAGTGAGCTGTAGGTTGGGCATATAAAGATCCTTATCTACTGTTCCTTAGAAAGTTTGGTGTTTCTGTAGTAGAGTGCCCCCTTGGTCTTGTTCATGGAAATGAAAGCTATCTTGTGTTCTCTTCAAAAAGCCTTCGCTAGTGAGTTATGTAATATCACAGTTCTTACTAATAGCCTGTAAGGATTCCATTAAATTATTAATTATTCTCTTATTAATTTGGAAATTGAGGAGGATGTTGAGGAGATTCACCATCTTATTAGCTAGTTCTAGAGGATCACATTACTGGTAATGCATTGCTCGGTGGTAACTCAAGCTCACCATATGGCTACCTCAAGTTTACATTCCTTTGCTATATAGCTTCTTTTCTTTTTTGACTACCAAAAAAATATCTTAAAAATTATGGCAATAAGTAAATATAATAAAAAATAATAAAATGATAAGCTAATCAAAAAATTGATTTTGCAACAAAAAATTACTTCAAAAAGAGTTATGCAAGGACAACAAATATTGTTATAGAATGGGCATTGTAATGACGTACAACAATCATTATGTAAATGTTAGGTAATGACATTATATTTGTTTTAAAACTGATAAAGTAATAACATGAATGTTATCACAAAAAGGTGCATCTGTCCAAATGGATCACTGAAGTCATTGCATAAACTTTATGGGATGACTTCATTAAGAACAAAACTTATGTTGATAATTGTTGCTATTAAACATATTCTATAACTAAAAGAGACATTTTATCAGTGATTTTCATTGCTGCAAAAAGCTATGCTTCTTGTGGTGCTTGTAGCACTTAATATCTAAACCACTATTAAGATTTTGAGATGATCCAAGTATTACTATTGCTTTAAATATATACATGGAACATGCTCTTGAATATAAAAAAAAATAATTAATTTTGTTAGTTATAATGTTATATTATCTTAAAAGGGGAGCTTCTATAGGCTTAAACTCAAGATCTAATACTTTACAAAAATATCTCTTACAACTCTATTAAAGACTTTCTAATTGTCACACTATTGACGAAAGTAATTGGACTAGATCTCCGCCTTATGACCTTGGCCAAACTAGGACTCAAACCTATGACCAAACATAATGGCAAAGCCCTAGAGATCATCTTGAGGGGAAACCTTCCAACAATTAAGTTAGATTCTTTGTTGAGAGTAGAAGGAGCTGGAGTTTATGGCAAAATTTAGCATGTACATTGTAAGTCATGGGGGTCTCATTTTATACATGTTTTGGTGCTTGTGTCATGGTCCTTTGAGGAGTGTAATGAATGCAAGATTCACCTTGATCCTAGGAATCCTCTATATAAAATATGTCTTCTATTAGTAAGATTTCTTCCTTAATTGTGAAACGCTTACAGGTCACTGTTTATCTTAAATCAGGTCTAAATCTAGGACCTTAAAGAGTCGAGGCCAATATGGTACCAACAAGCTCCTCTTCTTAAAAATGTGGGATTTGGGCTTCCATATTTTTCGAGGCCCAGAGGCATCAAATCAATGCCTTGGGAATCAAGGTAATGCCTTTTGAATTAAGACGATGCATGACAACCCCTGATGATTGTTGAAACGGATTGGCTACTACAGTAATGCATGTTTAATGTTGCAAACACACCACCCACAAGCATTTCAAGATACCCAACAATTGAAGACCACATGCTCTCCCATTATTGGCTTTATTGGTGCACTTATCATGATAGTGGACAGTAATGGGCTAGCAGTTAACAGGTCATAGGAGGTAAAGAATCCCCATGCATTTATAAGTACCTTTGTACCCTCATCAAACTTTTTTCCACCACTTCACTTTTTACTTCCAGAAATCCTACCTCTACTTCTTATGCTCTTTGGGCTCTTAGCCTCTTCACACTTTTTCGTCGCTTTTTCCGCCTTGGTGATTGTAATACCACTTGGCCCTTTTATTGTTCTTCATCATCAACCCATGTAACTAAGGTCTCATTCCTTTGGTAATTTCATGCATTTTAATTCTTTTTCTTCTTTCTTTTTTCCTCCACAATTGTCATATAGTCAGAGCAATTCCCTACACTAACTAATGGTGAGTTGTGTTCTTTATTTCTATCAAATGAAACATAAATCAACTACAGGAAATGTTGATGCTGTGACTGGAGTAGGTGTTTATTATTTCCAAAACCCTATCAGCAAAGACAATGATGATCGCCATCATTAGTAATTTTTGGCTACCAGATGTTAGTGCTTGCATGGGTTAGACACTACTAGGGTTCACTTGTATGAGAAAGATTACTTTCAGCTTACCTGGTTCAACTTTAAGTCGGTATTCGTTTTCCCCTACACCCTCTGACAACTAACTTCATGAACATTACCATATCCTTCCTTTTTAACTCGGCCCAAACTCTTTCACCCACATTAATGCTTTCATCCTTACCTACCATATGGCAAGGGTAACCTCCGTTCTAAAGGCCCTTTTTAGATTTTTATACACTTACCATCACTAATGGTTTCACTTTATTCCAGTTTGCCTTGGTCCCTTATAGGGGGCAACTGTTCGTTTGTTTTCACTATCACTAGAGACTTTTGGGGGAGCTGGAAAGACCAATTCTTCTTGGTCTAAATGACCCCCCAAGTGGCAATTTATGAGCCAGTTGATAGAACTTCCCATGCATAAGACCAACAAAAAGCTGCCATTGATCAAGGCCTCAGAGACCGAGAAAACTTATCATGCACTACTTAATGGCTAAAGAATGTCTTAGTGAATGAAAAATATGAAAGTTATTTCCCTTCACTTACCAATGACTCGATGAAACAACCATTAATTTCACTAGGTTAGTAGTGTTCACTTGAGCTATCCCTAGGTGAAAAACCTTTTGAACTATCTTATGGGGGCTAAGGGATAGTTAATCATGGATCTTAAAGTTGCCTTTAAGGCATAAAGAAACATCTTACTTTTTTGCTTATTGTTGATTTTCTCATTGTTAATTTTCTTCCTTTGAGCACACTAACCTTTTTCATTTGTTGCACATGTAGGGGTCTTGCCATTGCTTTACTGAATAAGTGATTGGGGTTGCAAACAGGTTTTATCAAGGCTAACAAACAGAAATCACACCCCCTGGGGCAGGCCATGCTCCTCTAACTAGAGTTTTTGTCCTTTCCTCCACCATCAATATTGCCGCTGGCTAACCTAGCCATCCAGACACCATCGCTTTATGCTTTGGTGGTGTTGCCAGCTTAAGTACCAATTGATCCTGGTGCCCAAACCTGCTCTTGAGATCCTTTTCACTATTAATGGCATTTTTTTCATCGTAGTGGTCCTTGGTACACTTTGTTCACATTGTGCCAACTATTGTTCCCACAAATGGCACCAAATCGATTGTCAAAGTACCAACAGAAGCAGTTGGACTAGACTTTGCCAAATGAACTTGAGCGAACCAAGACCTAGACTTGTCATCAAAGACAATGTTGGCGCCCTAGAAACCATCTGTGGCAAGATCTTCCAACTATCAAGTTAACTTTTCTGTTGAAAGAAGAAGTAGTTAAAGTTTAGGGTAGAATGTAGTACATAACTTGGAATTTGTGGTGGTCCCCTTTTTACATATATTTGGGTGCCTATGCTGTGGCTCTTTAAGGACTGTAATGAATGCGGGATTCCCATTGATCTTAAAAGTCCTCTTTATGAAAGGTTTCTTCTTTTAGTAGGAGTCATTCCTTAACTATGAAATCTTCATGTGCCAATGCTTTATCTTAAACCGAGTCTGGGTCTTAAATCCTGACATGTGAGACCCAACATGATACTATTTTTTAATGAACTTATGCATATTATGAATACCCAAAATTGGAACATTAAACTTAAAAGAGTGATATTTAATGAATACATACTATAATGGCAAACTGGAAAGAATTAAATGAAAATCAATAATTTTTAAAACTAGTGTTGAGAACGTCAAATACCCAATCGTAACATAAAATCTTCCACACTCAACCTATGTCTGAAGAAAATGCACAGGAAATCATCCACCCACCATTAGTATGTGTCAACCTAATAAATTCATTTTAAAAAAAAGGTTTGCTTTAGTAGGGGTGGCAATTCGATGAGTCGAGGTTAGGTTTGAATTAGGTCATTCATTTAAGTTTAGGTTTAATCGGGTTAACATAAATATGGGTCTAGGTCTGGTTCAGGTCAAGTCATTTGGATTCGGGTTGAGTGAATTTCGAGTTCAGGTTGCATTGGAACACTTTTCTTTGGGTTCGGGTTCAACACAGGTTAAGTCGATTTCAGTCTCGTATAATTTTAGGTCAGGTTTCAGTCCAAACTCGGGTTGACCAGTCAAGTTTGTTTAGGTTACTAGTATATATGCTGAACTCACTTAATCAATTCAAATTTTTTAAATTTAAATTAAATAATTCTTTTTTTGTGTAATTAATTTAAGTTAATTTTTCTTTTATTAGTATGTTAAATTAAAAAATCATAAAAAATATTCTTAATTATATTTCGATAAATTTGCTGTTACATCCAACTTTTATTATAAAATTACCATATAACTCTAGTTCATTATTACTCTATTAGTGATTAAATTGAAAATTTTAAAAAGTATGGGTTAAAATGAAAAGATTTGAAAATTTTAGGGACCCATGTTGTAATTATTATGGTGACTAAAATGAAAATTCTTAAAATTTAGATACATTATTCCATTGTACTTAAAATTTTAGGCACCAATGTTGTAATTTGTCAATTGTTTACCAAGATCATCAGACTTACTAAATATAAAAGTTATTTATTTTAAAAGAACACAAATATAGAATTTATTAAATATGAAAGTCTTTGAATATGAGACTTACTAAATATGGATGCTCCTAAAAGAAGTAAGTTATTAAATATGGAAGCCTCTAGATATAAAACTTATTAAATATGAAAGGTAATAAAAGAGGAAAGTTAAGGTTTAGAGTAAAGGTTAGAATTAATTTTTAAGGTTTAGGATAAGTGTTAGGAATAAAATTAAGTATTAAGGTTTTGGGGTTAAGACTGAGGGCTTATAGTTAAGGTTAAAGTTGTAATTAAGGTTAGGGTTTAAGATTTAGGGTTTAGAGTTTAGGTAGAGGTATAGTATTTATGGTTAGAATTCAAGGCTTATGGTCTAGGTTAGGATAAATGTTTAGTGTTTCAGGATTTGGGTTTAGATTTTGGGTTTAGGGTTTAGGGTTTAGGGTTTATGATAAATTAAATTCAAATTTAAAGATAAATAATTAAAGACTGATCTTGTATTTACCATTCCTACAAATACAAGACAAGAATATTAGTAATACAGGGTAAGGCGGGAACATTAATACTAGTGGAAGAAAAAACTATTAAAAATTTAATTTTACTAGACATAAAACTACCTTAGTTGAACACATTTGAAATTAATTGAATCAAATTTCAAACAATGAAAATGTCATATTAATTAACTCAAATTTTAAATATCCTGATTTAAAACAATTAAATATATTAAATTAATATTATATTTAAAATTTGAAGTTTATGTGGTGAAATTGAAATTTGAAACTTAAATAACCAATCTAAGTATCCAACAATTCAACAAATTTGTGCAGAATTACCAAAAAAAATGAAAATATTTTTTTTTTTTGCTACAAATGAAATTTTTTTCCTAAAGGGATCTACTGCTACTCGATTTGGATTAGTTGACATCCAATTTAACTATTAGATGAGAATCAGTGTGTTAGTTACGTACTTCAAAAGAATATATAAGCAAATTCCTAAATTATTAAATTTCAAAAAGCCCTTATGTAAAATATATTAATTTGTTAATTTATTCTTCAAAAACCCCTAAATAAAAAATATTTTTATATTATTTTGAAACTTCTTTAATAATATGGTCATAATTGATGTATAAAAACAATATATAAAAAATCACAAATTTTTAAATCTCTGCCAATCATATATTTATGTTAATTTAAGTTAAAAACGGGTTGCATCAAATCTATTCATCAGGTAATTTCAGGTTCAAGTCAAGTCAGTCTAAGATTTGAGTTATTTCGGATTCAGGTCATTATGGGTTTTGATATTTTAGGTTTATGTCATTTGGATTCAAGATTTTTCAACTTTCACTCCAATTGAATTTAGGTTCAGGTCAAATTGGATACAGTCTGGTTCAAGTTGTTAGCTTTTCTTATTAAATTTGGTTATGTCGAGTTTGGGTCCATAAGGGTCAGTCCAAGGTTAGAAACGATGCCCTTAGGTGCGAGGGGCATTGACATAACTCGAGCGAAACCAGCCCGCAAAATGTAAACCAATAATAATTGCTTTGATGCAAGCAAAACACCCTTTAAAGGCACAATCGAACGAGCTCCACGAGGGGGGGGAGGGGTGAAAAGACCCAATTGCCCATATACCCATCCAAAATCTACCACTCGTTCAAAGTTGTCGTCCCATGATGTTTCACGTTAAGGCACTCATAAGCCATGAGGTGGGTTGAGCCCAAGTTAGCCCCTCTCTCATTATTTCATGACTTGCCCTCACTCTGAATATGGGAATAGGAAATGTTTATCTTATGATTCTAACTCCATGATTATGATCAGATTAATATTTCAAATCAAGACCGTTAGTGGCTCAAAACTAAACATCCAAAGTAGTGGGGGCAAAATGGTCTTTTTACTTTTGTACTGAATTTATTTTTATTATTTTCTTTGTCTCATAAAAGCTATCATCTTTACTATTTATAACAATTAGTTTTGCTTTTTATTTATTTTAAAATTTATCATAAAAATATAAATTTTTTATATGAAAGTAAAATTTTAAATATTATAGTTTCTTAACACAATTTTTAAAAACTTTTTAATATACATTACTATAAATATATTCAAGTCAAAATCTAGTTAACAAGGATAAAAGGGCTGATAAAGCGAGATGAAGGGACTATAAAATAAATTCTAAAAGGGTGTAGAACAATGCAAAATTAATGAGATGTGGCTGTCACATATAATTGTGAGATAAAGAGGGATTAATTAAGGGGGAGGGAAGAAGTTTAAAGGCCCAAAGCAACCAAGAGCCATTTGTAAAAACCTGGAAATTGAGAAAAAAAAAAGGGTGGGGATTATTATTAATGTTGTTATTATTATTATTACCAGGGGTGAAAGGGAAACCCAAATGGCGCAGAGAAATTGATGATGGTGTGGAGAGGGGAAGTGTGATGATGGTTCGAGCCAATCCCAACCATCATTGCGAATCTTGGGGGCGGCCTAGCCCTCCATCATTTTTTTTCACAGCCACCCCCCTACCCGGGAATGCCATAATTGCCCCTCTTAAGATATCAATGAACCTGCCAAACCAAATCTTTCAAATCAGTCCCCCATCTTTGTTTTCCTCCATTTGAGTCCTTACTCAGTCCCATCATCATACGAAGAGAAGACCACAGAGAAAAAACATTAAATCCTCGCCCCTAACCGGCCGCCTTCCATGCTTACACTTGCATGATTGTTGTGTCAGATGGGTGAGAGAGAAAAACATGCAAATATTGCGAAGGCAATGAAAACCTCCCTCTCTGTCTCTGTCTCTCTCTCTCTCTCTCTCTCTCTCTCTCTTGCCTTTACTTTGCTCTATATATTAACGTCAATTCCAATTGTTCTCTTTGTCCCTTCGCTTCACCTCTCACTCTCTCTCTTTTTCCTGCTGCTTCTGCTGCGCCTTGTTGCCCACCAGAACCCGTTAACAAAGAAGCTTCCTCGGCCATAGCTAAAAGGTGATCTTTTTTGGAAACATAAAGGCCCCTCCCTTCCCCTGTTTTCTCTCCAGCTTTTCTTTCATTTTCTCGAGAAAATTGTAGATATCCTGAGAGATAGTATTGTATTGGATTTGTTTCTGTTCTCTGCTTCCTCCTGTGCATGGCCACTTTCGGTCCATTTCTTTTGCGGCAGGAGGGAAGCATTCTTGTTCCTGAATACAACCCTTTCAAACAGATTTTATACCTTTCTTTCGTTTATGGGCTACCGAAAGATTTCACCTTTTTGTATTTTGTTGGTCAGGGTTTGAGATTTTTACAGTTGTTATTGTTCCGCGCATGACATGAACCCTTTTTCTTCTATTTAAATGTCAAGTAGATGTTTTTAAAGACCCCCCCAATTGTCCCATTTGTGCCTCGTACTCTGTTTTCCTCTGAAACTGTTTGGTAACCTGGGTATTATTTTAACTATCATTTCTCTTAATATATTCTCTCTATTATTATAATCGATTGCTTTATTTTAATTTATTTATATTTTTGGGTTTCAGGCCTTTTTAGTTGGAGAGAGATGGAAAGTCTGAACTCAAAGCTGTATCTGCAGAACTGCTACATAATGAAGGAGAATGAGAGGCTGAGGAAGAAAGCCCAGAAGCTGAACCAGGAGAACCAAGCTCTTCTGTCAGAGTTGAAACAGAAGCTATCAAACTCTTCCAACCCCAACAGCCCTACCTGTGACCTCAACCTCTCTTCCTCTTCTAACCCAAATCACCCTTCCAATCCATAATAATCCGCCTCATCACTCTCCATGGCCCCCAATTTGAACAATGTTATCTTGGACTGTTTTGTCAGAAAAAGAAGTACAGGGGAGTCCTGGAAATGAGCCAGAAGTGAGATGGCAGCTTGTTATTTTGTCTCAGTCAGTTGGGTAGCTAGCTATAGGTTGAACTGGAATTAACTAGTGGCAGCTTAATAGTTGTGTTTCTATTAGTATCTTTTTCTTTTTGTGTTCTTCTGGTGGTGGGGTGTTCTATATTCAAATCTCTGAACAACAAAATGGACCTGTCTACTACAACTTATAAAGGAACATACTTTTGTTATTATATATGAACATCTCTATTTTATTTTTTAATGTTTCATAGTGTTCTCAACCCACATGAATGTGACATGAAAAAGCGAGAGAGAGGTATTTTTTGCGTTTTCGGTTGCTTAACTTCTCATCCAGTAATTAGAAGAAATCACAAGTAAAAAAAGGAAAAGAGAAGGAAAAAAAAAAAAGAAGAAGAAGAAGAAATGGTTTCAATCAATGGTGTTACAAAGAAAACAAATGGTTAGGTACAATTTGCCTGCCTATTTTGGAAAGTTACACTTTACCCAAAAAAATATTAGACATTTAGATGGAACAAAATATGATCATTTAGATGGAACAAAATATGATAATTTAAAATTATTATTACATGTAAAATTACTTTTAACCAGTTTAAATATACTTTTAATAGTTTTCAGGTGATTTAAATATGATTCTAAAGTTGGTTTGGTTATTTTCGACCAAAAAGCTGGCATTCTTCCCTTATCTAAAATATTAATAACTCATTCCTTGCATACTTATAAAGCATATTTCTTAATACTAACTTGTATGTCTGTATGTGTGTGTATATGATTTTAAAAGTTACTTTATTTTAGGCTAAAATATAGGTTTCTCAAGTAATAAGAGATAAACGTATTTTTACCAAGCCTCATAAGTTTTCGGTAATATACCCTTCAATCCATTTAGATTGAAAATATTTATTTCTTCATGTGTTATTTGATTTGGTGTGGAGATTAAAAAAGTGAATAAAATTATCTATTGTTTTCAATTTTTTCCTTAATTTTTTACACATGAATCGATAAAACTGAAAAATGGTAGGTATTAAAATGATAGTCTGAATTATGGTTATTAAAATCCCAACTTAAGTATTAAAAACTTACCTTTCTATGGCTTTAGAAAAAAAAAATGTTTCAAGTTTTAATAGAAACTTATAGGTAAGTAGACACGAGTAGAATCCCGAATTTAGTTTTAGAAATTTAGAAATTTTATGACTTTATGTTTTTACTTTATTATGTCAAATTTGCTGAAATTGGGCAAAAAAATTGATAGCAAACCAAAATATATTAATTTATTACCCAATTCAATCTTTATACAATCAAACTCAATTTATTTAAAGTTAAAATTAAAAAAATAATTAAAGATAACTAAAAAAATACAAATCATCTCTTGTTTTTTCTCTTAAAACTCTCAATGTCGCTTGATTACTCTCATTCACAATGACTTTAATAATCCTAGTTATCAAGTTTATGTAGATGTAGATGTAAATGAAGAAAATGTCAATAATGATACAAATATTTACATAAATGAGATTAAGCCATTAAATGATAAAACTATAAAAGAAGAAGATGAAGATATGAATTTAGAACATAGTAATATTGATACTATCATTAGTCATAATGTTTCATGTGTTCCAGTAAATAATTGAGATATTTTCAAATTTTCATTTATAAATTTTGAATTTGAAAATTTTTTTTTTTTCATATTATATATTCATGCCATGACATTTTTTTATGGTATTAAAGTATTAGTAAGTGAAAAAAATTATATAATATGAGCTTCTTGAGATAATTTAGATGAATATATTTTTTTCATCTTTTTCTAAAATCTCTTTTGTAGAATCTTATAACTTCACAACTTTATACGACTTTAAGATTGTTAAAACAAAAATAAAAATAAAAAAAATAAAACAACTTTAAGTAGAAACCCAATTTAGATAATCTTGCTCTAAGTCATAGTATGATAAAATAAATTATTAAATATAAAAATGTTATCAAAATTTAAAACAAACCAATTTAAAATGTGTTACAGCAGTTTTAGGACAGATGTAGTAATTAACAAGTTTATATAATTTGATTAGAAGGCTCTAAAATCTGTCCTAGATTTCTTGTCTGGTGGTTCTAACTTCCGAGTCCAACAGGTTCTCATTCATCAGCTTAAACCCGGTGAAAAGAAACGGGCTTATCATCTAGATTCTGTCCCGGAGATCAGACCGCGTGATGGCGAGGATCTAATCAGAGAAAACATACGTCATCAAGTCAGCAGTTGAGTAAGAAAGTCAAACTGAGATGATTGGGTAAATTTCCAACATTCATACCCAAACTTTGCATGTTATCAATAATTCGTCCTCTGACTACAAAACTTTTAACCTGACACTTGACCTGCTGAATCGTAAGGTCTCTTTTGAGCAATGTTGTCAAGATTGGAATCATACCCCATACCATTTTTTATTATGCAAGATTGGATCATAAATCATAAGATCCTACCAAATATCCAAAATTTCTTATCTAAATAACATAATTCATGTAAAATACCAATTATATTAAAAACTCAAGAAAAGTTTAAGTCTTATAATAAAGATACAACACAATTATTGATATAACACAAGTAAAATTTAAGTTTTAATAGAATATACATCAACATAATCAACATATTGATTAGCAAAAATCTGGAAAAAAAAACTCATAAACAAGCAAATAATTTACAAATAAAAAAAATACAGTGTCCGACTACCATAGAACAACAACAATGAACAAACTCACGGAACTAACAAAGAATGGCGAAGCATGGAACAACAACAATGACTCATCCAAGTCCCATCCTTAATACGATTTTCTTCTTTCTATTTTTGTTCATTTTCTTCTTCGCACAATTTAAATTATCACATAGTCACCATTTGAATTTTCCAACTTGGGCAATTTGAATTTCACGCATTTACTTGTTAATTGGGCCACCAATTGGGGCAATCACTTAAATTTCTCAAATATAGGCTAAAATAAAAATATACCAAATAAAATAATATCCGGGTAGAATCGGTAGGATCCTTCAATACGATTCTAGTCATTATAGGATCCTGTCATGAAAGTTTCAATCCTAGCACATTTTGACAATGTTTTATGTATCATGATCATAGGATCATGCAACCTACAATCCTAATCGCGATCTTGGCAACCTTACTTAAGAGGATCGAGGACGTTCAATAGGGAATCACCTATATCCCCATGGTCCTTTCCTACTAATACAAATTTTAGGAAACTTTTATCTCATTATCATTGATTTTCAAAATCTGTGAATTCATCTAAGTTCATCTAAATTTCAGAGATCATATACATCCTTTTTGGATGGCAAATATCATTTAATATTCATTAGACCAAAAGTTATACAATCTCTTGAAGACTAAAAGTTGCACAATTTGTCAAAAATTATATAAAGTCTTACTTGTATAAGAAAAATTATACTATCTCTGGAACTATTTGAATAGTTCTTATTTCATTGAAATCTAATTACTAACTTGATTATTGGAGAATCCATCCTAGTGGGTACACAATCCCAAGGCATTCTAACATTGTCTTTTTATATGAAGGTCCTCAACCTTACTTTTACCACTAGGAATTAAATATGTCATATCATTTGGTTGTTTTTTTATATTAGTTGTATAAACATACCTCATAGTTTAAATAGTAATTAAAATCAATATTAGATGAGATAGATGCTACCTAACGTTTTTATGGATCCCATGTTGGCCCAATATTGGTAGGAATAATATTGTGGCAAGTGTATTTTTGTCCCACCTTAAGGTTAGATTCCACAGAAATTATAAATAGGTTAGATAAATGTCAAACACACATGAATGTGCAAGGCTTCCTTTAGTAAAGATAAATGCTTCTTCATACTCCTGCCTCTTTGTTGTTTGACAATTGGAGATGATTGCACTGCTCCCAAAAGCCTTAGGGATTGTTAAGTATGCCTTAGTTGCCATTGTCTATTTCATGAAATGGTGAGTTGAGCCACTAGAAAAGATAACCATTCTTGAGGCTAAGAAATTTGTTGGGAAAAAACCTAACATGTAGTTTTGGTTTCCCAACAGACATTATACTTAGTAATAGGAATTAGTTTGTTGATAAAGATTTTTATGAGTTTGTTACTAAGCTTTGATTTAAGTTACACTTTATTCTTGTGGGTCATCCATAGAGCAATGAATGGGTGGAGCTTATAAAAAAAAAACCAGCAAAAAAGTAATCAATAAAAGACTTGAGAATGCCAAAGGAAAGTAGGTAGAGGGATACCCATGTTTTCCATAGAGCTATAGCAAGATCCCTATAAAGGCAATGGAGGAAACCTTAATTGAGCTTAATTAAGCAAAGATTAAAAAACCAAGGACTAAGGGTGCAAATACTAAATTATCCTAATTTATGGACTAAGAATGCCTTCAGCAGACTCTGAAGGAAGGAGAATAAGTCCTTTTGTGTATGTTGGTGGTAGCAATAAAGACTTAACAAAGACCCAACTCTTGCGGTAAAAAATGCTTAGTAGACAGGGAATAAGGAATTTAAAGATAATTAGGAAAGTTAAACATGATTAGCAGAATTGGTGGCTTATTTTGACTAGTTTCTATCAACCTTAAGACTTAAGCTCCATTTCAATGACCTTCATTTCTCTCATGCTCGAACCTTACCAGTACCATTGAGGAATTTTCAAAGCTTAAAAAAAGTGGTTGATTTAGCTTGCGTTTAAGGGGCATCATAGTTAGTATCAATTTTGAGGTTATTAGAGGTATAGGGAACTGAGATCAAGTGGTGGTCTTTATTCTAAGTGTGGTTAGTACTGACCTTGTAATCAATTACTGTGCTTTCTAATGTGTTTGCTTTGTAGGTCATTATGGTAGCACAAGAGCTGGCTCTCATAATGATGCCCAGGGACCCAATGAGGTTCCTAATGAGCTTGTGGCTACAATGTGAGAGATGATGGGCTTGCTTCAAGTATGCACCAAACTATGACACAAGTGGCCAAGCCGTGAAGTTGTTTATTAGGAATCACCTATAAGCTTTTGAAGATGGGAGAACACTGAGGGAAAACGAGGCCGAAGGGTAAGGAGGGCAGCGCGAACCCCAAAAGAAACCTTAGAAGCCTTGTGGTTAAGGCCAACACACCAGCCTTAAGAGTATCAAGAAAGGCATGGTAAGCTTTAAAGGAGGAGATTGGTAGTACCACATAAGATGGAACTCTTTCAAGAGTTCCAACAGTTTAACCCTTCAGTCTATAATGGTCTTGGAAATGCAAATGTAGCAGAACTTTTGTTCAAAATGATGGATACACTCTCCACTTACACTAGCACAATCTCTAAGAGAAGAGTTCTCCTGGCAGCCATTTACTTGAAAGGCAAGGTTGTTTTATGGTGGAAGAACATCCAGCCTCAATTGGATGAAGAAAATGAAGCTTGGTCATAGTACAGAGATAAAAGTAATCAGAAGGTATGACTTTAACTGAAAGTTCAAAAGAAAACTTATCAATGGAGTAGCTTAAAATATAAAGAAGGTGGAGTTTGAAGATTCACCCAATGAGACCTTTCAATGACTAAGTATGAGTAAACTTTTAGCTTCTTCATCAAATATGCTTCATACACAGCTAGAAAGTGGAGTTAAAGCCTAAGAAGTTTGTGAGAGGCTTAAGGTTGAGCCTTAGGAAGTCAATTGTTGCAAAGGAAGTTAAAAAGCTAGCACCAATTAGCTCAAGAGGCCTTGAACCTTGATCAAAGGGTGGAACAATCCAGGCCTTAAGATGGGAGGGTGAACTTAAGTTCATCATCTCAAGTAAATATTTTGCATAAGACATCCTTAAGTGGTAGGTCAATTGAAGTGGAGAGCCAACCAAGAAGGCAGGAAAGACATCAAAAGTGCATGTTCAAGATGGAACTAGTTTCACAAGAAAAATTAATGCAAATTTGGCATCAACATGTGCAATACTTATGGAGAAAAAGGATATATAGGTCAAGGAAGTAGCCCAAGAATTTGCCAAAAGGAGATAAATATAAAGACATAGCTTCAACATCAATTAACCATGGTGCAGCTACGATGTAGCCCAAACTGTTTGCTTTGGTAAAAAAACCACCGGCAATGTAAGGTAATTATAAGTTTTAGAGTAGTAATATAAGAATTTTGTTTAATGCTATACAACTATTCCAATGAATATTTGGAAACTTAATTAGTAGGCTAGGGTTATAGATATGGATGGCAATGAGTAGGATGAAATCTACAACTTGCAAATACTCGACCTACAGGTTACGGGTATCTACGAGTTGTAGATATTTGGTGAAAATTGCACTCATGTACCCGTCATGGATTTTTATTTTGCCTTATGGGTAGATCCACTGCACCTGCAACCCGCCACCCGCCACAATTTTCATTTGTTTGTTGATGACTTAATTATAACTTATCAAAATAATAGACTAAAATGAAATAAATAAATAAATCTAGTGACCAAAGTGTAATTTAACAAATATATAACCCTAAATGCTATACTCAGCCGCCTATTCTTTCACACATCTTCTTTGCCTATTCTTTCTTCGTCTACACAAAAAAACCTCATCTTCTTCATTTGTTTGTCTCTACAAAAAAAAATATTTCTTCTTCATCCCTTCTCTCATTTTCTTCTTCTTCTTCTTCACCCTCTCTCATTCTCTTCATGCTTTCTTTTCTCATCTTCTTCGCTTAATCCAAATCCCTCCCGCCTTTTGCATCTTCTTTTCTCTGGTCACCAATTGACTATCTTGCAGCCATTGAAACGCCGGCCTCCTTGCCTATTGGCTTACGACGCTGAACAAAGGATTGATAAAGAAGAGAAGTTTTGAATCAATTGTCAGTGGATAAACCCATGGGGACGGGTGGTGGTGGGCATGAGCGTATTTTCTTACCTGTTTAGCTTAGTGGGCAAGTGACAGGTGTGTTGGTTCCACGTCCTACCCACTCTATTATCATCCCTAGTTATAGAATAAAAGAAATGTGAAATGAAACTCATAAAAGGTCCAAAGAAAAATATAACACTAACTAATGAAATGGTAGGAGACTATCCTTTAGATTTTGAATGTCATAAATTTTGTCCTAGCGCTTATGGTTGACGGAAATGAACCTTGGTAAGGATAAAATGACCAAAAAAAAAAAAAAAGTGTGCAACTTCCCACAATCTTTTCAACGTTTAAGAAGGCTAAGATTTCGGTTGGTCCTTATATTATCAAGAATAAAACATTTTGACCCCAAAACCAGAATAGTTTTCAAAATGACCTTGAAATTTCAATTTCGTGCCAAAATAGTCCTTGAGTGGAGTGCGCAAATACAGCGCCAATCGTCTAGTGGTGCACGGATTTTACGTAGCTCGGAATAATTTGGACAGGCCCCATTCTTTTGAATTCAGTTGTTATTCTATCTGAAAATTTTCCTTGAACTTTAGGGGCCCGATTGATATTTGATCATGTTGATCCAAGTGATGCGATGGAACAGAAATTGAAAACATATATGATGGGGTCTAAAGTTGAGCGGGTTTTGAGTTAAAGCCGTTCAGAGGTGCCATAGTCAGTGGACACTTGTAGCCCACTTGGGTACCAATTTGAATATTTGAGGGGTGGTTGCTGACTTTACAGCCAATTTATTTTAATTTAAGTTAACTTAATTTAAAATAATATTTTTTTATTTTTATATTTTTTTACTTGAAACTAATTTCATTTAAAAACTAACATTATTTAAGTGTAATAAGTCATTGATTGTGAAATTTTATGATATTATTAATCATTATAAATTTTCATTTTTAGGCATTAGAACAGAAAAATTTATAAAAAATTAATAAAATCATAATAATTTATTTTGAATGGACTATTACACTTACATAATAATGAATTTTAAATAAAATTAATTTAAAAATATATATATAAATAAAAAATTAAACCATATTAAATTAACTTGAGTTAAAATGGCATATTTTTTATATTTTAGGCGCCAAATTGAGAACTTTTGCTCTAACAAAATCAACAAAAAAAAAAAATGAACTAATTCAAAGCAAACACACACGTATCAACATAGTTTCTCATTATAATCTACATTTAATGCATGCATGAGGGAATCCGTAAGGCCAGTGAATCAGTCTTCTCCAATTGTAATGAATGGAGGTGAATTTAATTGGTGGGTTGGATTATTAGCATGACTTCATCAATTACAAAGGGCAATGATCCCTTCAGTTTCTTTTTCCCTACTTTCTGAGGTCATATTTAATCATGTGAAATAATTCCAAATCCTGCATGGCTAATGATGAATTTTTACATTATCATTGTTACCGAGTGTGTTGAGCCCTACACGTGAGCCTAGACGTTTCATAATTTTAACTATAGAAAAAAGTGACTCCAGGGGACCACCGGCGGTACAAAAACCCTCACTTCGTTCACACACACATGCACTAGGATTTAGGAGCCAAATACGTTAATTTAAAATTATCTAATTTTTTACTACCAAAGAAAATTATTAATTTATTTTATTATTTTTTAATCTGAAATGAATATCATTTAGAAGTTAATATCATATGATGTTTATGTGTCCCACGTGTTGCATTGATTTACTCTGTGATAATATTTAATGTAAATAATATAACAAAAAAATTATTAAATAATAAAATTTGGGGATGAAGAGAAAAAAGATTAGAGTTTTAGCAATTAAAAGTGAATTTAAATATTGGTACAAAAAAATTTCCATAAAAACCAAAAAATTTGAGATTAGGAGCATACCTAAAATTAGGGTCTAATCTCTATACAATAAAATTTAGGATTAATAGGGTATTTAACATTTGCCACATAAAATGGTAAAGTAATGTGAAATGGTACAAAATGTGGGTTTATACCGAAAAGTCCAAGAAAAATCTGGGGATAGTTCGTGCCATGGCCAAAATCAGACAAACCACAGTGACAAGTTTTCCGGCCTTTAAAAAATAAAAATAATCTTCCCACAAAAAATTATATTTAAACATTGTCACACAAGTCAAAGTAGAGTTTCAGGATTAATAGAGTTAATGGAAATATTATAGGTAGTAGCGTTTAACATTGACTTAATGAAGGCAAAAAGAACGTAAGAAAGAAAGGGGGAAAAGGACAAAAATGGAAAATATATAGACTTTAGGGATGAAATGAAAAATATCAATAGCTTTTGGACCGAAACAAATTTAAGAACAAAAAAAGCAAAATAGACAAACCTGGAAAGTTCTTTTAGTTTTCCTCTCTGACAGCTTTAGTCCCCAAAGTTACAGATTTGTCAATCCCATCACTACCGTTATATTTTCTCTTAAGGCTTGATCATTTGACAGAGCAGCTTAGAGACCAAAATGAAAGAAAGGAAATCTAAAGGACTGGAAGAGGTGCTAGACCATTATTTAAGAAAAAGCCAAAAAAAAGAAAGACATTATTCATAACCGGTATTCATGTTCAGCAATTAATATATAGTAATAATATGTATAACAAGTTATTGAATAATAATTTTTAATGTAATAAAATTTTCACTAATTTTTTAATATAAGTAAAAAATTGTAAAAAAAATAATACATTATAGAAAGTATTATTCAATTGATTGTTGTACCTATACACTATTAGCATTCATATAATATTGATTTGGGACTAAAAAAATAAAAATAAAAATACTTCTTCTGTCCTATTATTTTTGCAACATTTGGTTTTGCACGTAGTTTTAGGTATTTTTACTGTTTTCACGTATTTTCCGGATTTGCCTTCCTTTTTCCTCTTCGCCTCCTCAATCTCCCAAAATATTTTGTTTGCCGCTGCCATCACATCTTCAATGATGTCACTGACTCTCTGCAGTCAATTGCACGTTCGATTCAATTGGCATATGTTGTTAATCACTTGATCTCTGTCCTTACTAGGCCTCTGTAATCGATCGCTTCGCCTTCATTGTTGATTGGGCCTCATTGCTGTCGATTGGCCTCTGTCATTGATTGCGCGTCCATCCTCGGCTAGCCTTGGTCATCGATCGTTTGGCCGTTGTTGCTCTTGCTTGGTCTCCGTAGTCGATCACACGTTCGATTTGCTCAGCCTCTGTCGTCAATTGTTTGACCTCAGTCCTCGTTGGGCCTTCAAAGTTGATTGCTCCCCCTTCATAATCCATCTCACCAAAGGCCGTCCTTATATGCATTGGCCGTTAGCGCGGTTGGTAGAGGGGCGAAACCTCGCTAAAGGCAGATAGATGAGTTAAAATGGGGAAAGGTGAGTGTGTGTGTGTGTGTGTGTGTGTGTGTGTGCGCACGCATGTGGGCTCTGGCAAGAGAGAGATAGGTTAAAAGGGTGTAATAGTAAATGAGATATGAAAAAGTTAGTAATTAAGGAAATGGTGCAAAGTTATAAAACTACCCAAAAAGGAAAATGGAGCAAAAATTATAGGACAGAAGAAGTAAATTATTTTATATTAATCTGACTTAATGCTAAATGAACTGAATCCTGCGGTATCCTCTAAAAGTTGTTAGTTTTATCTTTGTTGTTTTTGGGTGTAAGTAATGTCTTCAAAGAAAAAGAAGAATTATAACCTAATGATACTCTAAATACTTACCAGCCCGTACACTACTTTAGCTTGCTCGGTCATTAATTTAGGCAATATAAGCAGATAAGGCCTATAGGAATTAATTACATGATGTTGGATGTTGTTATATTCTTCCATACATTTTGAAGGAAATTTCTAGGTAAAATACACCCCCATTCTCAACCATTTATCCATCAAAATAGGATTTTGGTCTAAATCACTCTTCACAACTACATACTCTTTTTTTGTTCTAGTCTCGTAAGTTTTTTTTTTCTCATTGGACCATCACACTAAGATCAGATAAGAGGGAGTTTGGTGGTAGCCTGATATAATTGGTTATAAGTGGTCTTCTTCCTCTTCTTCCTCAAATCTCATCCAATCTTCTTCTTTGTTAAAGCAATCTTTATTCTTCTCACTAGAGGTGAAAGCTTTTGAGTTCAACCCGAAACTCGACATATAGGGTCGGTCAGTGTATGGAATAAGTAAGGTTCAGGTTGACATGAACCCGAACTGATTAGAGGAATAAAAAATTGGGTTGGTTTGGGTCAAACATAATTTCAACCTGATTAAATCCAAAACGTAAAGCCCACTACCTAAAGCCTTCATTGGTACCTCTGCCCTCTGACTCCTCCCTAGCCCTGCCATTTTACGTTGCCTTCCCACCTGAAGTTATGCTCAACTGTCGCTCTTGCCTCACACCTTCCTCCTATTGGAAGTTTTGCTCAATTATGTCTCTCACTTCACCTTCACACTGTCAATTTCCCTCCCTCACGAGCCTCGAGTCTACCTAACACCACTGGCCATCCACCCTTGGCTATCCCTTAGTCGCCTACCCTTGCCGAGATAGAAGAAGAAGAAAGATTTAGTTCATCTTCATATGCTCTACTCTGGGTCTTTGTCTACTATGGTTTTATTCATCCTCGTCTGCTCTGATTCTGTTCATCCTTGTCTGCTCTGGTTCATCAATCGAATATGAAGTAGTGGTCTAGCTGAGGCTCATCAGAGACAAATCAGTGGTCCAACAGATGAAGTGTTGGTGGATATCGGGTTAAACTTGAACCAACCTAATTCTAATCCATTATTTTTGGGTTAGGGTCAATTTAGGTTGGGAGTCTTAATCAGTTCAGGTTCGGGCCAGAAAAATAGTAGCTACCTATAGGCTCAGAAAAATTAAGCTTCAGCCTGAAACTCGAAAGTTACAGCCTTACTTCTCATTTCCCATGAATCCTGCCCTCTTTTTTAATTCCTCGAATCATTCTTTTGTCGACATCACGAATTTGTCCAAATGGTGAAATAACGGGCTTTGGTTGTTGGGATGTCCCCGATTTGGGCCATAAGTATGCTATGGGTGGTTAGATTTCTTTCAACTAAGTTGTTGCTTATCTTCTACGGTTTGCCAAGGTCGCTCCTTGCCTCTCACCATCCCTAATTTGCCAGTGTTATGCTCAAAAACTAATCATGAGATGATTGTTTTTACACATTGAGTCATAATATTTTATTGAGGTATTATTCCAATAATTGTGTTTAATATTTGTTTATGCGTAACATAATTAAACACAATTATAACCCTAGAATAATGGTTTTCTTAAATGTCGCTAGTTAAGTATTATTGTGGAATGGGTTGCAATAATACAGAATGACCAGCATATATGAAGACTAATATAAGATATGTAGTGTACATATGGGTACAAGTTAGAGAACTTGTATACTGAATCAACCTGCCATGAGAACGCCATATAGATCATTATATGAATATCATGAGTGATTCTCATAGTGATCATGATATATGTAGTCCTTTTACCTGAGGTCATCAATGTTCCTTACATGTAAGTTACATACTTTGATATTTCTCCTTTTTTATTGTAATAGAGTGAAGATAAAGGTGATCATTGCGTATGTCACATATCATACAAAGGGATTTGTATGATCAAAATAGGATTCATCCCTCCTATATAATTAAAGTGATATCTCTGGGCCCATTGATTAAAGAAGATTGAAGAGATGCATGACCATACTCGAATAAGTAGACATAGGATATGAATATCATTAGTTTAAGTCAATTTACTCGGGAATCAAGAAACCATAGATTTGGTGATACGAGGATGACACATTCCATGTCTCGTGCTCGGTCCTGATATATTGGACAAAGGGACAATCACATATAAGAATAATGATCATTGAGGTTTAGTCGAATCACTAACTATCTTATCACTTGGGAAGTCATGATGTGCCGCTAGACACCGCAGAGATATGAGAGAGATGAGTGGCGGCAGACTTATGGGGTTTGAGAATGGAAGGCTAGGTTATGATGTATATATATGGGTTGAGTTATATGGGCTGAGCTATAATATAGTATAATATATATAATACATATATTAATATATATGTTACAGAAATTATAATATATGATACATTATAGTATAATATATATGATAGATTAATATATGTGATATATATGTTAATATATATCATATATATGATACATATAATTTTATTTGTAAAAAATGCTTTAAAAATATTAATTTACATTATAAAATTATAAATTTTATTTTATGAATAGCACCCATTTTTCAATGGCCTTTACGTAACAATATTATTATAATACATTATGATAAATACATACATACATACATACATACATATATTTATACTTATAAATATGTTAATAAACATGTATATTATTATTATTATTATTTATTATAAAATATTTTTAAAATACTACTTTACTTTCTAAAATTATGAAATTTATTGATTTACTAGCACACCTTTCCAATAGGCTTCGCATTGGATATTTCCAATGCGACAATTTCCAATTGTCTCGCGTTGGAAATTTCTAATGGTCTTTGGCATTAGAAATGTCCAATGGCCTTTGACATTGGAATTGAAATTCTCAAGTTTCGAACGGCCAGATTTCCAATGGCTCACCACATTCGAAATTTTCAATGACTAGGCCATTGAAAATTTGTCTCCTTTTTTCCAATGGCTCTTCATGTTGGAAATTTCCAACAACTTAGCCATTGGAAAATCTATGTTTTTAGTTATAGGTGGAGCAGTAGGTCATAAGAAAAAGTTCACTATGACCAACCTAGGGAGATACAGAAATAGTTTCAATACAAGTACAAGGAATCTAGTGCCATGTTTGTACAAAGTGCTACAAGTGGTTAGGTAAGGAATCTAGTAGAGGGAATGTTAGGAAGAGGTTATTCACTAGAATGATAAGGAATCATGGAATCACTGGTGATTTCTATGCCATTGACTCCAATACATAATTACGAGAGTATGTATTTAGCCGGACTGGAGTCCATATGTGTTCAACAATTCACAATATGAAACTTTAGAGCAAAAGGGAGAATGGAGACATGCACAAGTGTACTATAGAAATAGTATTTGTGGCTCATAATTCAGGAAATGGAATTACCAATAGAGCATAAAGAGAGTACAATGCATTAAGTAAAGTTATAATAGAGTGATGATTAAGCTAGTTCCTATGGTAACCATCTTCCCAAGAGATTACCCAAGGTTTAGTTTTCCCTTACCAAAAGAAGAAAATAATTGTGCCACAAGGTATGGATGACTTATAGAGGCTAATCCAGTAGCTAGTGGTAGCAAATGGTACCTAAAATGACAAAATACACTAAATGTATCAATAGTGACTTTATTCATTAACAATTCACTGAGTCTTAGCCAAGGGCCTTATGAGCTACTATAGGACACAAGTTAGATACACCAAAAATAAATTGGATGTGTGTGAGTGAGAGGTGTATATATCAGGGAATCAAGCCATGAATTTGGATTGATCTGTAAGGTTGTGAAGTAAGGCTAGTGAATTAGTGCAAAGCACTTGGGGTGCTTCAAAAGAAAGGCTAAGGCGGCATGCTAGTAGTACCATTATTGGATACTAAATATTCATGAACCAGACAATATAAGGAGGAGAACTTTGGAATGATGGAAACTCTGGAGCAATATTAGTGTGCAACAAAGTAGTCTTTGGTAAGAGGCTCATGCATAAAACTCTATATGATAGTGGAGCCACAAGAAGGTAGTACCACCCAACAAATTCTAGGTTGCATAATGGGATAGGCCGATGTGCACCAAAGCCACACTAAATCACAGATCCTTCATTGTCACTAGTCAACATATAAGGGCACTGGTCAAATATTGACTAAAATACCTATATGAAGAGGTCTAATTTAAAGGCTTTCTTGGCACTAAACAAGCAGTTCAGATGGTTGAGAACCAAGTGAATGCCTATGCATATGATTCGAGAATCTCACCACATAAAGGAGAACATCACTTGGTAAAACTAAGCAAGATATGTGGCATAACATCTTGAGGATGCCCCAGCTAGGATTTAGATTTAGAGGACCAAGTCTTTCAAGTTGGGGAGAATATAATGGCTATCGAGGTAAAAATCAGATTACTGAGGTAAGTGGGGGTTTTTAGTAATTATTATACTTAGAATATTATTTGTAATCTAAATTATCAGTTTAATAAGGTCTAGTAGCTTATACAAGGTAAAAATTTGTCATTTAAACAACCTGGGTTAAAAGGTGCATTTTAGACATTTCACATGTGCAATTTGAGTCCTAAAGGTTCTAAGGGTCATACTTAAATTAACCACTTAATGATAATATAGTTAATTATCAATTTCTCTAGGATAAAGTAGAAATTAGAAAAAAATCATAATACATCAACCTCAATATTTTTTCCACCCTTTGTGAAATGATGAAAATGCTCCTCTTAGCCATATTTGTCTAAATTAATGATTTTTACCATGTATAAGTTACTATACCTTATTAAATCAAGAATTTAGCTTGTAAATAATATTTTCAGTGTAATAATTAAGTTTGTACCTCGATGGCCATTATATTTTCCATTTTTATTTTTGGATGATGGAGGATCTTTCTGTTGGTTTAGGCATGCTTGCTTTTGTGCTAGCAAGAATGCAAAGCAACAAATCTCTTTTTCATTGAGAATGATTTAGCCCATTTAAAAATGTGGGTTTTGATTTTTACCCCATTGAAGATTAATAGGTCAAGTATGGTTATGTTTTTGTTTGTGATGGATTTGAGGTTTTTTTAACTCACATTTAGAAAGTACAGGTATGCATGGGATTGGTATAGCCATTGCTTCAACACCATAAGAGTGATTAAGGTGGGAAGAGAAATTATAAGGAAGAGATGGCAGAGCTTAAGAATGATTTGTTTGCCTCCAAGAAAAAGACAAGGTTAGGTGTATTCCAACCAAGTTGGGAGTAATAACTTTGTTAATTTCAAATGGTAGATAACTGTGGGGGCTTCGGTTAATTATTGTGCTCAAAATATTTATTATGATATTATCCTTTGTTATTGGTAACTCCTTATTGTAGTCAAAATAAAGAATAAAAAGATGAAAAGTGATGGGTTGAATTTGTACATGCATTAAGAAAACTTTGACCTCAATCTTTTTGTCAATTCCCTTCTGTTGGGTAATTTGACTCAACTTTAAAGGATTGAAGGACTTTACATGGAGTTTAGCCAAATTTTTAATTGGGAATAATGCATTAATGGCCAAAAGATTTGAGAAGTTTGATTTTTCTTGCCAAATTGATTGCATGTTGTGATTTTTTTGCTTGAAGGCCAAGTAAGTTTGGGTTTTACGTAAGTTTAGAAAACAAAGGACTTTGAATTTGTTTAGAATTTGGTGTTAGATTTTCTATTTAATTAGGTTTAGATTTCCTATTTGATTGGGAGAAGAACTTTATCCTTTTCCCACATTGTATATCTAGTGCTTTACTATCTCCAATTGTGTATCTATTATCTATGTTGTATTAGAACACTTTTATATAAACACTTGTATGCTGTGAATGAAAGTATGATGGAAAAGTATTCTACATAAACACTTTTTCACATATTTTGATATAGTTTGAGTTTGTATGAAGCTCATAAAAAGACTTGTTGTGTTAGAATTTTGAGTATAAGATAAAAATCAATTGTTATGAAGAGATAAAATGTGAAGGTTCAAGAGGGGAAGAAGAGCTTTAAAGGCCAGAAAGGGCTAGAATGAAAAGTCTTTTTTGATTCTCTTATCTTGTAATTGTGTGAAAGTAAGAGTATAAGGTTATCAGTAATGTGTAAGGGATGCATAGGTCAGCATAAGCACTAAGAGCATTCCCTTATTATAATCTCTATATTTTGTTCAAGTGAATTTTTCTCATATGTAGATATAGGCTAGTTAATAGCCGAATCATGTTAAATTCATATGTGCTTGTTTAATCCTATTTGATATTTTATTGTGCATGATGGGTGATTACATAATTTTTGTCAACAAGTGGTATTAGAGTTAACGGTTCAACTAGGAATGACGCTGGTGTGCTAGGGTTCATTACTCATTGGGCATGCTCTTGATGTGTGATGTTGGTGTACTGGAGTTCGATACTCGTTGGTATACTCCTAATATTAAGTCTTTCACTCAAGAGGGAGTATCATGACCATGTGTAGTGGAATCACTTGCAGGGGGAGACTGTTGAGGATGTACGCAAGTGACATATCCCACATGCTTGAAAGTTGTCCAAAGTGATATATATATATATATATATATATATATATATTGTGGTGGTCTCTTGTCTTATTAGTTTAAGTGATTTGAAACATGTGTGAGGCCATTATCGTATGTAATTATCTCACTTGATATATTTCCTTGATTTAGACTTCCCTAACAAGTCGTATCAGAACTTACGGTTTGATCCTGGCGTGGTGGAGCCGATGGTGCTTTTTTGTCATGGTGGAGCCTATATTTGTGTATGTTGATACTCATGATATTGATGTACGTGATGTTTTTAGCCAAATTCTTAATTAGGAATAATGCATTAATGGCCAAAAGATTTGAGAAGTTTGATTTTTCTTGCCGAATTGATTGCATGTGGTGATTTTTTTGCCTGAAGATTAAGTAAGTTTGGGTTTTATGTAAGTTTAGAAAATTTAAGGCTTTAAGTTTGTTTAGGATTTAGGGTTAGCTTTTCTATTTGTTTATAATTTAGTTTTCCTATTCTAATAAACTTTGAATTTGTGTGAGGCCTATAAAAAAGACTTGTTGTATCAGGGTTTTAAATATGAGAGAAAAACCAATTCTTGTAAAAAGACAAGATGTAAGGGTTCAAGAGAGATAAGGGGTTCGGAGGCTAAAGATGACTAGAACGATATGCCTTTTGTGATTTTCATATCTTGTGATTATGTAAAGGCAAGATTATAGGGTTATTAGTAATGTGTAAGGAATCCATAAGCCAACGTAACCATTATTGACATACTTATACTATAATATCTATATTTTGTTTGAGTGGATTTTTCTCATCCATAAATGTAGGCTAGTTTATAGCAAATCCACGTTAAATTCATTTGTGCTTGTTTGATTCTATTTGTTATTCCATTGCACATGATAGGTGATTGAAGTTTTTTCTCAACACCTTATCTATGTACAAAAAATTCTATTATTATTAGGTTAAATAGCACTTGTGGATGAATTAGGCTTAAGTTCTTAATAAGGAGTTGTCCTTTGGTTAGAAAATAAAAAACAATAGCATATAAAGCTAGTTTAGCAACCTTTAAAGAACCAGTATAGGTCAAAACCAGTAAAATAATGAGACTTCAAGAACTGCTAAAACTATGTTAGCCTCTTAAATTTCATTTAGACAAGTTTCTTTGTAACACTCATTGTGTTCTCAAAATTTTGGATGCCACAAATATTTCAAGCTTAAAGTTAATTAGCTAGTCAAACCTGCAACCAAATACAACTTGAAATGATTTCTGTAGAATTTTAGGTCTCGCGTTGTAGATTGAGTTTAAGGGCCAGATTGAAATATAAAAGCAAACAGTTTAATGGTAAGTTCATGCATTAAGTTGTATTATACTTATAAACAAGACCTTCTTACAATTTTAGAAAGACTATTAAAAGATAATAGGTAGCAAAATGTAAGGAAATAGGTTTAAGGAAACAGGTTTCATTTCATATCATTTCATAGCGCAATATATATTGCCACTTCTTACAACCATGTAAGCATCATAACTATCTCATGCAACCACATAAACAAGCACCAAAACGTAGAAATCTCTTATGTAGAACTCAAAAATTCTAAGAACACACAACTTAGCCTCCGGTTTTAGCTCTTTTAAGGGTTCTTATAGCAAGCTTGGGCCTTTGCCTAGAAATTCGATAACTAAATCATGAATATTCACCAAACTTAGTCCAAGATCAATTATTCTCAAGGTCCAAGTAGCCAAACATGGTACTTTACCTTATGTACCTTAAAACTGAACCCTTTGGACACTTACCCATAGTTGCTTCTTTCCTTGCTAATCTTCATTCGCAGTAGCACATAAGTATAAGAAGTAAGACCCATGCCTAATCCCACACCAAGACATGAAAACTCAAGATTAGACAAAGTTTAGACACTTATCAAGCTACTAAGGCTGAATCTAGCTCCCTTGGTCTAGCTTGAGTTTTTGCACCAAAACCCCTCAATTTTAGCTTAAAGTACCAAGAACTTGGCTTGGATTGAATTTTCTTTGATGGAGGTTGATAATTGTGTGTTTCTTATGCTAGGAAGGAGAAGAGATGAGCTTAAGAAGGATATCATTCTAGAAGCTAAGAATATGGTATATATTAAGACATATGTAGCTTATGTGTCATAATATTACCTAAGTTTCTAAAATTATCATAAGTCAACCATCATATGCTTCTTTGACAAAGAGATGAGCAAAGCCGCCCTTCTCCTCCTTCTTTACTCACCTAGTCCTCAAGTTTGAAGGTTGAAGTGCACTAAAAGGTTCAAAGTTCTAAGATTCCAAACTTATACCACTTATAAGGGCAAAATAGTAATCCCACCTTTCCTTATACATGGCAAAAGTTTTTGTGATACGTTAAAATGATTATTTTTACCATCTGTTTCTATTTATAAAATAAAAAAGCAGGGTTTCATGACAAATTATCAAAGTACCCCTAGTGGCCCAACTTAGTCAAATTAACCAAATTACCCTTTTATAACACACTATGCCCCATTAAGCCTAGACTTAGCTTGCATATAATATTTTGAGTATAGAAATTTCATTCTCAGCAATCTAGGTCATCTTCTTAAAGTGCCATTACATTACAATATTAAAGAGGACTTTATATCTATATAAAAAAGCAATTTTGAATACAATTACCCAATCACCACCATTCTATACACAAACCCTCTCAAACACCTTATAGACTTGAGCGTGGATTGTTTCCTTCAAAACAAAATTCGGTCTTTTGACATTGTCTTTGCTTGCAAAATTATGATGGCCTGTTTGGCCCACTGAGAGACTAAGTTAGTTCGGCTACCAGATGCAAAATAAGAGTGGTGGTGTTTGAAGCTTATGAGATCTATTTGCCTCTAGTGAATATAAAGATCTCTTACTTTCTCTGAGATTTTCTAGTAGTTGTTTGCTGATGGAACTGTTGTGCTCAGCATTGGGTCTTATTCTGTACTATTGAACTTCTAGGTTGGGTAATGTTGTTTATTTACTTGGTTTCTAATAGTTTCATTATTCATGTTTGTTTCTTTTTTGGTCCTTGGCTACTTGATCCAATTCTAGCCATTACTTTCTGATTTAGTACGGTAAGAATTACAAGGCTTTGCATAGCCTCTGTTTAATACAAAGATCTTGTGATATCTAATTGGTTTTTTATGTTAGCTCATGATGCCTTTTTCCTATAACAAATTTACAAATAGCATTGTTCTACTTTGTGGTTCCATCTCAGGTTTCTTATTGTCTTATATTTTATCACTATTTTTTTGTGTTTTCCCGTACTTATGTGGTCGTTTTATTTCCATCTATTTTACGTTGGGTAAATTTGCGGGGTCCCTTAACTTATTTTAATATTTTAAATTAGTGTTCGAATTTAAGATTGTTCTATTAAAATTCCTTATCTTATGATGTGCATTTCAATTGGGTTTTTTCTATCCATTTTCTAATTAAATCGGATGAAAATTAATGACATAAAATTAACTAAGACTAAAATAAATTTAAAATAATAATTTTAGTCCTTAGATTTTTTCGATTAATAATTTTAAACCTCAAACTTCTAAATCTACTGAGAATCTCAACCACCCAGCCAAATCTCGTTATGGTCCAACAAGAAACATTTAACAGAACGGGTCTTACATTCAACAAAATCTCCTTACTACCCAAATCTTAAAAACTGGAAAAAAAAAAAAGTGTCAATTTTGTTTGCTTTTAATGGATTACTGCTGCCATTAGAGGTGTGCTTTGGATCAGATCTGGTCATATCTCTACTGTTTTGGGACAAGAGGCAGAGGCAATTAGATCCAGCCACCATTCTCCGCCAAACGAAGTTCGAGATGGGAACACGGACAGATCCGACGGCCCAGTGGACGGAGATTGTCTTGCACCGGACCTCAAGAGTGAGGAAGCTTACAGCTAGCGGAAAGTCTAGCACAAGGGTGTGGTTCTAGGAGGAATAACTTCCACCACTTTCGCCGGCATGGGAGGGGAAGAGGTTAAAGGGGTCAGTGGAGACGACGGCGTAGGGGTTCTTCACAGGCTTGTTATCGATTAGCAGGTCTTGGGCAGGGGATGGTGATTTGGGTAGTCTGTGGACAAGGTAATGGAGCGGTCCATGGGCAGGGCGTCTCAGCAAAAGCAGAGGAAGATGACCAAAATCTGTAGGTGTAAACAGTAGATTTTACAAGTCTCAGGTTTACAATTACTTATTGAAAAGATTTTAGGACCAAAATTGATATTTTAAATTCATTTGTCTTAATTGATTGTCTTGTTAGTGATTTCCGTTTGATTTAGCGATGAAATTGATAGAAATAATCTGATTAAGACTTGCAATATGAGGTGAAAAACTTTCATAGGACAATCTTAAGCTAGAATTTCAATTTAGGATTTACAAGTAAGCTAAGGACCGTTAAAGAATTTATGGATTTTACCTTTTGTTAGTTAGTTTTCTTTTCATACTCATAATTAATTATATTACAAGGTGTAAGTGTTTGGGGGCAACAGAAGATGAGGCGTGTTGAATGCTATTGAGAACTAAGATAAAAACTACACCAATTTGGTAATAATAGTTCACAACCACACCTCTTAGAGAAAACACTTCTCTAAGATGTCTGAAAAGCACTTTTAATTATCTTTATTTTTTGTAAAATAATAAAATTTTGTAAAATTTTTTACCTTGTAACACATAAAAATTATTTTTCTAAAACAATTTATAGAATATTAATTTTATGTTCACGAAATTGTGTTCAATCGTAATTATATGTTCGGCTCATATTTTCAAAAAGTGATTTTTGGTACTTTTTTTATATATAGTAATTATTTATTCAAATGTAAATAATTAATAAGTCCAAAAAATACTTTTAAAACGTTTTCCTTTTAAAGTTGTATAAATAAAAAATTTATAAAAATTATTTAATCCCCAAAAAAAATTGTATTCAATTAATTATTAAGTTGTTACATTATTAACTTTTAAATAACAGTAATTCTAGGGAAAAAGTTATATAAATAAAAGTAATCCGTTACAGAAAAAATAGACTTTTATTAGTTTGATACATTATGAGATACCAACGTGTTTTCTTTTACCTACCAAAACCAAAACGTTGAAGTAGAGCCCCACAAAATCAAGTTCCGGAAAAGAATTAGGAAAACCAGCCCAAAAAAGTGTACGTTTTATCCATAATCCAAGAGGGGCCAATCGAAGCATTACCACTTTATCTTACTAAAGACAATAATTTATTCAGTTGGAAAAAATTTTATTCAAGGCTCATGTCAAAGCTACAGCCAAAAGGAACAATGATGCACCAAACTATAATATGATAAAACATCATTATGCATCCATAGTTACCCCAAATTAAAGTTGGAGAAAAGGAGGAACACCATTATGGGTCGCTAAGATAATTGTTCACATTTTAGTGGGCATTGGTAAATATGTTTTTTATTACCTAGTGAGCAAAATAATTACAAACTACTAATTAATGTCACATTTGATAGTAGAGAACATGAGTATGAAAATTAGAAAAAAAAAATGAGGAGAGACTTGAGGGGAGGTAAAGGCATCAACACCAACAAGTAGTACAGGTAATTTATTAGTGAGAAATTGCTAGTATAAATAAGGTAAATGATTATAATGATTTTGATATTTTATCATTTGATGTTTTTAAAATGATTATAATGTATTTGTTTATTATTATTATTATTATTATTATACAATAAAAAATATGAATGTAAAATAAATGATAAAATAATTAATTTATATATCAATGTTTTTGCTACTTAGAATTTTTGTACGCACTAAGAGTCAAAGGATTTTAAGTAGGGAGCAGGATGTCTTGAACCCTGGTCGCCGGTGTGGCAAGTTGAAGCCTATACCATTTTACTTGGTGTTCAAAGACAACAATTAATTATATACACAAATGTGTTTCATAAATACAAAATTTGGGAAAAAAATAAACTAAAACATTAATCACAGCTTGAATGCTATGGCTGTGTCAAACCACCATCTCAAGCACTCCCATCATCATCTCTAGTAGCACAAGATCTAGTTCATAATCTAGCCAAATTAGCATTGATCAGAATGAAATCGCACCATATCAGCTCTTGGATAGTGGAGTTGACCATCATGTTTGTCTGAAGTTAGATCTGCTCCTCAATGTTAGAATGCACATGAGATAAGCACTTATTGACCTGTTCATACTTTTCAATAACCTACATATGCTAGTCATTCACATGGTTGACTTGATCGCATCGGGTTGCATTCTATTCCTCCTTTCCTGACTTGGCATCATGCGTTCCATGAGTAATATTGTTGAAGTTAAATTGATTTCTATATAATCCAAGCCTAATATACATGATTTCTTCCATAAAAGATATAGATGTTCTATTCTTGTGACACCATGATTACAACTACCATGGATGTTTGACGCTACCATTGTTAGTCAGTCTATTGAAAGTATGTCATGTCACGTGAGCAACGGTTTTAGATGACATGTAGAGCCACTTCAACATTTCTATAATTGAAAAATATCACAACACTTTATTTGGAATTAGTTTCTTTTTTACAACTAGTACTTATTCCCCATATGTCAAGCTCCAAGCAGACAACAACATGTCAACTACTCATCTCCACGATAGAACAACAAGTAAGTATTCTCACGGCCATGAATTTTGATATATGGGATACCAAGCCTTCTAGTCACCCACTTGGTATCATATGTCGTTTCTAGAAGTCTATATTTTTCCAACAGCATCTCTTTGGTTAACAAAAGTGCTCGACTAAGCATCAATTAGACATATTGTACTCACTTTTAAAGCTCAACTTTTGGATCTTTGCAGACAACCATGTGTGTTTTATACAGTCATCCTACAACGGTACATTTGCATCGTCCAACATATCGTAGAAAATTTGTGAATTCTAATTAGGCAACTATCTTGTCCAAATTTGCTTACATCAAAAATGTTTTCATCGTTACCACTTTTACATAATCATTACTCTCTTTGACCTTTTATTCATTAATCAACATCATTTTACTATTTCAAGCACATATATTAGACACTATTTAGAAATCACTTGACTATAAACATTAAGGTCATTTGAGTGACTAATACGTTCATGATTTCTGCTAGATGATGTGATATGAGTATGATTAAAATTTGTATTATGTATCATCAAACATGTGCTTCTCCATAATATTCTCATACAAAATAGTTCGATGTAAATCTATTTCGATACAAATGCTTTCTAATTTTATCTTTTATTCTATAGTAGCTATTATTATATTTCCTATATAAGCATTTTATCATTTTTTTTATTTTGTTTCATTATAAGCAAACTAAATAAATTCATTAACATCTTCATTAGATATAGGATCCATACAATTGGACGAATCTACTAGTACATGTAAAAGAGTTTGCTTGCATCCATATGCAATTCTTACAAAATTCAAAATACAAATGTCTTAAAAACTAGAACAAAGGTCCCAATTATTTAAAACACAACATCATAATAAACAATTACATATAAATGTCATGTGTGCATCTTACCTGCTCTTTACTAGTTAATCGTCTTACCTTGACCAAAGTCATAGCAGCAAATATCAAATTCTACTGCAGCATCTTTATCATGTTTTGTATAAATTTTGACAGCAACTCCATTTAGTCTTATAGTTAACATTTTTCAATATAACAAGCACATAGGTAAACATCATAAGATAACATATTGGGCTGATACCACCAAAAATCACACTAAGCAACAATTAATACCACATGTGGATTATGATGTTGCAAATGCAACTTTGAACTGTCCAATTTGAATGATCTATTATTATGTTAATCACAAATTACAAATATAAGTCGACTGATATAATTTGTATAATAGCAATATAAATCAAATAACTATTATGTTTGTCATTAACGTAATCACAGACGAGAACTCTACAGCTTATATGTATACATGTACAATAGTGAACAAAAAAAAATCTAAACATAACATAAAAAAACTTTAATCTTACATCCACTCACCACTGAACTCAACAGAGCTACAAACCTAAGTAAAAAGAAGAATTGACCAAATCAGGAGCAAGACTTGGGCTGCTTAATTTTCAATCATTAAGAATTGTGGCAAATTTGTAAAAAATGTACAAACTGTAGCAAAATTATTGCAACAATTTGTTGCAATTTTTGCTATGCCTTATTTACTACAATTTTCTTCATTTTTGAAACAACTCCCTAAATCATTGCAAAAATTCATGGGAAAATCATCACAAAGATGTGACGATTTAAATCATCACATATGGGATCATAACTAAATCATTGCATTTCTAGAATTTTGACTGGTCAACTTTTGCTTGCATCAATTTTATGATGATTTTAATATGCTACAATTAAAATCATCACACATGGGCATTGGATTTGCCCCATTCTCTTGTAGTGAATTGATATACTACAAGTACATGTTTTCAGGTTTAAATGATGGTGCCACTATATGTGGATCACTAGTTCTCCATCTTTCTCCCTACTGTCATACTGATTAAACTGAATTGTAATTTGGTTACATCGGTTCAATTCAAATATCTTGTTTGGTGGTTCCTGCTTGGACCAATTCTTGACCAATCCATCAATTTGAACACCCATTGGCACAACATTCTAAAATAAGCAGCAATAAAGGCAACCATATTGTTCTTTAACTTTGAATTTCTGTGTGATATTTCTTGTGAAGCTTTAAGATTATTTCTCCCATCTTTTTCTTAACCATCTAATTAATTGACTTAAAACAATACATCAACAATAATTTTAGCAGTAAAACCAACAAAGCTAGCTACAAGCTGGCAAGGAAGAATAGCTGGTCAGCCAAACTGAGTCAGCGACAGTGGACTGAGCGTCATCGTTCCTGTGCCACGTCCACAGTGCATGCGTTTCATTTACAACCTCTAGCTCCCCATGCCCGAAACTCGCCTCTCTAAAAATCGATACCTCCGGCTTCGGATCTATGTAGCTGTTTTACACAAAAACAAGTTTTGTGACTGTTATGTACAAAAAAAAAAGAATTACAATTCATTAAGAGTATATTTTCCTCACTCCTCAGCTAGGCCTTCACGATTGCCACCATCCCCGATGGTGATGTGAACCGGTCCGCACTGGTCAGCTTTGTCATTATAAACCCGCGTCTGTTAATTAATTCACCATAAAGGATAAGCAGAATAATAATTAATTACCTTAATTTTTTGTTCATTTAAAAAAAGCTAAAATGTAAAGCATAAACAAATGAACGTACCCACAAAAATAGTTAGACATATATAACTTCATATAGGAAAATAATCATTTTTTTAAGCTAAAGTTGGCTTGATAAAACTGAACCAACTTTCTTCTAGTCTATGAATATTTGTAATAAATTTTATCAAAACTTTGGACTAGTAAAAGTGTAGATCTATCCAAACAAAAAATGGTGTAAAAGTGTAAAACTTTGGTAAGATTACTTTGTTATAGAAAATATATAGTAATGTAACGTGATCAAGTTAAAAGAGGTGATATATTTTTTTGGTTGCTTAAACAACAATTTTGGACTAGTAGTAAGATAAGTAAACTTACAAATCGCTCATAGGCATGAACATGGCCGGCGAAAACAAGGTCAACCCTAGCTTTATAGAGCAACTCCTCCATGTACTTCTTCATATCAACCGACTCATCCTCACCCTGATGAGCCTCATTAGAGTTGTACCAAGGAGCATGAATTAAAGCAATCACCCAGGGCGTGTTTTTCCGGTCCACCTTCGCCAGATCCGACTGCAACCACTGGAACTGGTCTGAATCCGGGTCAAAATCAGTGTAAGAACCTAACATGATGACATGAACAGCTCCCCCTGCCACATTGAAGGAGTAGTAGAGGTTGGAGGTAGAGCTGCTAAGGTCGTAAGGCATTCGCCACCGGGCGTTGTAGGCGGTGAAGCCGGTACGGTGGATGAGGGGGATTTTCTCCACCTCATGGTTGCCTTGGGTCACCATCCACGGCCGCTGGCTCGCTTGGGGTTCCACCAAGCGGCCGAACGAATCCCATAATTGTTGGATGGCGTCAGCGTAGGATAGGTCTCCAGGAAGGAGTAAGACGTCATAGTTTGATTGTGAAATATGTTGAAGGGTAGAGTTTGTCCACTCTGTTTGCCCTAGATCACCTGCATTTGTTCACTAGTTATAACTTATTTGATCATCTAAGTTATCCAAGTATGTCTATTAAGGAAATGGAAATTAAGAAATTGTTTCAAATATTTTTATAATATATGCTAATTGTATGTATGCTTATAATTAAGGAACAATTTAGTTGAAGAGGTTATCCATTGATCGGCAGGCCCAACTAACATAATATAATCTCCCTTGTCTCGAGAGCCTCGACCCAGTTGTCAAGGAATGAGAGACATCTTGTGGAAGTTGGGGTTCGAACCCCCACTACAAGAAAACTCTAAAATAGTAACCAGCTATTTGGTGGCCGAATGGTTGCTAATTTACTTTTAAGTGACAAAAAAATATGGTTGTCAAACGGTCGCCAAGGGCTAGCAACTATTTTTTTCGGTCGCTATGGGTGACCGTTTGTTCGGTCAATAACTCATTTCTATAATATTAATTTTTATTTATAAAATCTTTTTTCCCTTTTTTTAAATTTATTCTTCTCTTTTTAACATTTTATTGTAAAAATGGATGCCCAATAACTAGAAATTTCTTCATTCTTTCTTTTCTTTTTTTATTTCTCTTTTCATTTCTTCTTACTTTTCTTTTTCTCATGTTACGTTCATTTATAAGCCTCTCCATGTATTTTATCAACAATGGGAAAAGCTTTCAACAAAAAAAAAAATCAAGAGAAAAAACTTTACTGGCCTGAAGATTGTAATTAATTGCTTTAAAGAATATAACCTTGGATGCCGATGATCCACTTGCCGGAAGGCAACGAACATGATGGAGCCAAGGGAGAGGATGGAGAAGGAAAATCTGTGGCTGATGATGAGGGAAGGAAGCAGTGGAGAAGATGGAGGAGGTGAATGAGAGAGATGATGAGGAAGATTTAAGAAGATTTATATAGGAAGATCAAGTGATTTTTAGCTATTGATTTGTTTATGGACCTAATGGCTCAAATTATAAGATAAGTTTATCACACGCATCACTAAGAGCAACCAATTTGTTTCAGTCGCTAAAAGAAATCTTTCTAGCAACCGTTTTAGCCACCATTTTTTAATAATGTAAAAATGGCAACCATTTAGCCACCGAATTAATGGGACCCAGCAAACGATCGCTAAAACAGTTCCTATGAGCGACCATCAAAGCGACTGAACTAGTAACTATTTAGAAATTGTTGCTAGACGGTAACCCAAAAGTAAATTCTTCTTTTAGGTGATTATTTGAGCAACCATTTTCTTGGCCACCGTCAGGACAGTCGCTCTTGCCAGTCACTTCACCATAAATCTGTTGTAGTGCCCATATCTGTCAATTTCCCTTAAAATGTCATATATAGTGGTTTGATAGTCTTTTTAGTCCCGAAAAAAGACACATCCCAATCTTCCTTAGGTGACCACAAACTCTCTCAACCATATGCACATATATAGATGTTTCTTATATATATATATATATATATATATATATATATATATATATATATATATATTATATCTCTTAACTAGTAGATTACTTGAAGTAATCTCTCTATTTGTCTGATTAAGTTAAAGCTCTCAAGTATAAACATAATCCTTCCATGCAAATTAGATGCATGGTCATTCGTCCTTACACGAAATTCAAGAATTTCTTTTTTAAGTTCTATTACACCAGAGAAAGTACAAATGGTAGTATTTGTTTGCTTTTCTATGGAATAGGTTGTGCATGTAATTCAAAAGGAAAAGAATATCAAGTAAAAATGAGAAGAGGAATTGTTGACTTTTTTTTGGTTCATGGGAAGTTGAAGCACAACGAACTGGCTAAGTAATGAAATAGTAACATTCCTGTTTTCCTTGATTAATCTATGTATAAATTTAGTCCCTAATAGTTTAGCTTGACCAAGTCTTTTTAGTTCTTTTTTCTTTATTTCTATTCACAGATGATATAAGGCAATCTTTTCCTTTCATTGACCGTAACCCTTTCTTGTACTAGTGAAATTGGGATTTGTTCCTAAGACCTTTGTTATTACATTAAATGTCACTACCAGCAAAATTAATTATTACCCCCAGAACTCCATTTTAATTTTTTTTTAACCTAAATAGGATTTGAATTCTGTTTATATTATTTTTTGATAAAATTTTTCTAAAAAACAATAGTTAAAAATTATATATCTTGTAATTCCTAAATATAAGTTTTTAATAATTGCTTTATCAAATAATGACACAAATAAATTTAAATTAGATTTAAGTTAAAAAACTGAAATAAAGCAGAGAACTTGAGACGGAAGTAATAATCCTAAACGCAGCTAATTATGCATTTGATATCTTGCTGGTAATATAAGTACATCAGAGTTAAGAGAGTTTGGTGGTTCATTATTAGATTTTCTCTTCTTTCTCTAAGGAAAAACTTATAACTATTATATTTATTCCAAGTATTAAAAGGACTTAAAAAAATAGCTGATCCTAGCTAGAGGTTTAAATGGCATACCTACGACAGCAAATTTGACGGGGAGCTGCGGTGGCGGGGTTTTGAAGGAGAGCTCCGGAGAAGAAGAAGAATCGGAGCCACAACGATAGTAATAAACCGTGCTGGGCTCTAACGGGCCGATGACGACGTCGTGAATCTTGCCGGACCTGTAGATCAGGTACCTGTACGACGTCGTAGTCCCAGTGGCCGACTGGTCATATTTCCCGGCTGATTTGCCGTATTTGACTGTTGCAGGGGCGGAGCTTCCGGTGATCCACGATACCCTCATCTTGTCTTCACCAGCTAGAGATATATGTACCTATCTCACAATGTGCATCAAAGTTATCAAAATCAAAATTTCACATGAAATCGGTTTTTATTTCCTGTGAATCGTCGTAGAATCGGAAGAGAATCATAATTATAATTATAGAATGTAAAAGGATCACTATTACCATTTTTAAATTATACAATTATACAAGATTTGAATCACAATTTTAATAACCTTGACGTATAAAACCATGTAAACAAAATTTAAGACTAAATACAAAAAAGTTGCCCGCAAAAAGTGTTGATGTTAAAATCAAGATTTTGGGATGAAATCAAAGACTCAAGAAATTTATATCATGTTCTATGTCCTAACTAAGCTTACCTGCTCTCTAAAAAAGTCCATGTTAATATATTCTTATAGAATATTCTTTTATTCTATAAAATAAGAGTTTTCCTTTTGAAAAAAAAAAATAGAAGAGTTCCATCGCATGCGTGGGGTGGACTTTTAGTGCACGAAAAGAGTTTCGTGTCAACAATTTAAGAAAGGGAAAGGGATGACTGAACCAATCATTGCTCCATGTGATGAGATTAAGGCCCATTTGGCATTACCTTCAGCAATTTAGATTTAGAGTTGAAAAAGAAAAACCATATAACAGTAATTTTTAGTTTTTAATTAAATATTTTTATCACTATTAACAAATAAATTATCAAAAATTCTAATGGTAGCTAGAAAAACTATTCCCTAGGAACTAAATAAAAAAACAGCAACAATGATTTAATTGCATTAAGTTCCACAGATGACTCCAACTTATTGGTTTTTTTATATATATGTACAGAAAATGTTCTCTCTCACTACTTTTCTATTAGATTCTTTTCATTTTTCATTTAAACCATAAATTCTTGATACACACACACACAAGAGCATGAAATTTATGATTAAAATTTAAAAATAAAGAGTTAAATCAGATATAAAATGTTGAAGAAATTCAGTAATCAAACTTGGGTTACGAAGGTAAAACTGGGCCGTAATTCTGGAAGTATTTTTGTATTATTATTATTATTATTATTATTATTTGGTAGCTGTATTGTTATTATTATGTAAATTACCGAATTTATATCATCAATATAATGGCCTCTACTGATTTCCTACCATAAGCAGCGAAACGTATTAATGATTGTTCTCGCCTTCCATTTTGACTTAACAAACACTAATCTCAACCAATTAACAACTTCCTATGACTTGCAAAAATTATTATTTCTTCTGAAAACCTAAAATCCATTCGTTCTTTAGATATATTCACAGAAAACCCCCAGATTCGATTTAAAATACTTTCGTTCTTTAGACATCTATGCCTCCTCTGTACAAAATAAACATTTTAACTTTCAAAGTATAAGAAAGAATAAGTAAATGAAAACAAAAAAGACAGTCACCTGTTCCGGTGAATCGGCGGCAACGTCGCGTCGGACGAAAATGTTCTTCTTCGGGAGTGGACGATCATAAGAGACACCGCTTCCAATGAATTCGGCGATGGCGACGGCGCAGACGGCGACCAGAAACACCCACTTGCCAGCCATGTGGGCGGAAATTTATCTATTTATTTATTTTGGTTGATGAAATTTAATTGGAACACTGAAATTAACAAGAAGAAAAAAGAGAAGGGAACTGGAAGTGGGTTATGTTTCCTAGGATGTCTCTGTACGTATTATTTATAGACGTACAGCTAAAGTTTTGTCTGTCCTGTTGGATCTCTCCGTTTCATGGCAATATAGCCACGTGGGAATTTCTTGAACGGAACGTGTCTCGGAGTATATTCCTGGTATTTCTCATTCGTTGGAAGGGCAAAATGGACTAGGCACCTTTAGTTTAATTTTCTAATCTATTGGGTACGGTACCAATACTTTGTACTATTAATGTCACTCTCTTTCATTAGGAGTATGAATGAGTCAAGCTCCTTATTGAACAATTATAACTTGAATATAACTTTTTATTTACCAAACGAAATTTGATGAGCCTTAGGACTGAACTTGAGCTATATTTTAGGTACGAACTCTAAATGAGCCAAAGTTAGAGCTTGATAATGTTATACCCAAACTCTTATCGAGCCTTATAAGTTGAAGTGAGCATAAGTTGGGTATTGGTTGGAGCAAAACCAACCCTAAGGAACCTTAATTCTAGATAACCCAACACAAGAACAAATAATAGAAATGAATCAAAACCATGGATTTAGTTTTTTTTTTTTTTGTTCTAGTTCTCTGTTCTTTTTTGTTTGCATTATATACATATAACGACTTTAAAATCTAATAAAATACCTTAAAAAACAACATAGTAGAAAATAATTAGATCCATCTACATTCAATACCATAAGAAAAATTTAACAAAACTCACCACTATATCCAAGTTTAAATATACAATTAATTTCTATAGAAAATATATGCATCGAATTAGTGCAATTCAAAAGAGTAGCATACTAAGTTAAAAAAATTCATTAATTAGGTGACCATCATATGTTTTATTTTAAAAAAGAACACCCATGTAATATAGTTTTAAAAAATTGAATATATGGGCAAACATGTATTATCATCAATCATATACTATATTTAAACATATAATTTTGGTTTGATTTCATCTCAAGATAGTTCTACATAGAATCAGAACCAACTCGAGAATCAATAGGTTTTTTAGCAATGGAACCAACCCATGACCATAGTCAATTTTTACTTATCCCAAACCAACCTAATAGAAGTAGATGTGGTAGTGGGTTGGGTGAAATCCAAAACTCGTGGATACTTGATCCATGGGTTGCTGGTATTTTGTGGATGGTTCACCCATCTGGCAAGCACAGGTTTTGACTTGGCCCTGTGGATAGACCCATCATTTCTGTAACTTGCCACAATTTTTCTTTATTTACTAATTACTTAATTCTAACTAGTCAAAATAATAGACTACCATGAAACAAATAAATAACTTAAGTGATCAAATTGTGAATTAACAAACAATATAAACCTAAACCCTAAAATTGTCCTACCCACTGCTGCCCATTGTCTGATCTTCACTACCTCTTTTCTCATTTTCTTCACCTAACCCAAATTCATTTCCACCTTTCTCTACTACTTTTTCCAATCCATCAATTAACCATCTTGCTATCTCTACAACTATTGAAATGTTCACCAAGAAATCTTCTTTATTTACTGGTTGTTGATGTTGATTAAAGGACAGATGAAGAGAGGAAGCCTAGAAACCATCAATTGTCGTTGTTTTCCTTTCTTTACTACTTCTTTATCATGTTGTTGCCTCATGATCGCTGAACAACATGTTCTTCACAGCTACATTTCCAATTTTGTGGGTAATCCTATAGGGTTTTAGGATAAAAAAAACAGTGTAGTAAATTAACTGAAACCATTCTAGGATCCAAGTGAAAATGGTTAAATTAGGTATTTAAAATTTTTTGTACCTAACATGTGACAACTCTCCTAGTCAACGACGGATTTTGACCGGGTAAGTATATTTTATTTAAGTATCGTAGCAACATGATTTTTAGGAGTTGCCACCAATCAGTTTACCTAAGTCGATTGGATAACTGTTATGGTTTGCGAGAGATTTTAAGATCGTGAGTCAGTTACGCTAAAATAACCTTATTAAAGCGCCCGGAAATTGGTACCATGGGGTTCAGTTTTATCTTTTCCTAAATCTTTATTTCTTAATCTAATCTTCAATTGAAAATAATTTTAATGAATTTTATTTAATTTAATTCCAAACCGTGAATCTTGTCAGACCAACCGGATATGGAATCCTAGACGTTCTTGAAATCTCAGAACTTTATCAAATCCACCAAGAATTTGAAAGGAACATCTTGTTCTAGCCCGTGAGTCTTATCAGACCAATCGGATTCGAATGAATAATTTGTCTCAGGATTTTATCAAACCACCAAGAACGGATATTTGAAGGTCTATTAAATATCGTATAATTTGCCTTATTTAATCTCTTTATAATCTCTAAGAATTTAAATTACCTAGCATAACAAATAATTCTTTATGGGTTATCAAATTTTTAAGATGCATTATGTAAATCAAAATAAAAATAAGATGAAACTATTCTAAGAAAACTAAAAAGAAAGTAAAAGAGAAACAAAGAGATAAAAAAAAAATAAATAAATATCCTAAGTTACATCCTTATATGAATTTAATGGTTAAATCTAATGCATGGCTAAACAAACAAAGAAAGAAAGAAATGAAAGGAAAACAAAGAAATAAACTTGCTGTCAGTGACTAATGTGCAACAAGAAGGAAAGTTAGTGGCTTATATGAACGAAATAGAAAGTTGAAGGACTAATTTAAGATTATACCCAAAAGGAGTTGACTGGGTTGAAACCGGACGGAAACGCGGATCTTCTGCTGGATCCTCTTCGATTCCCTGCGTAACGGCGATGGGCAGACAAGCGGCGGCCTAGGTTAGGACGAGGGGGCGACGGCGACGGCGACGGGGGCTTGGGGTGTCGGCGACGGAGCTGCGATGGGCTGCGGGCAGGGAGACCGTAGCCGGGACAAAAGCACAGTGGACGGCGACGGGAGGAGCAAGGCGCGTCGACGGGAGCGGTGGCGGCGGCGAAGTAGGGAAGGTCGTCGGGAGACCTGACGGCGAAGCGTCGGCGCTGGGAAGGCGAGACGTCGGGGCAGCAAAAAGGGCACAAGGGTGACGGCGGTGAGGGAGGAAGCTTAGGGCCTTTTTTTAGAGAGATTCCGAAAATCAGGGACCAAAATCAGTAGTTTTACTTTTTTTTATGGGAGCTTAGGATTCTCGTTTTTCTCCTCCCTCTGCTCGAAAATCTGACTTATATTTATAATAGAGGATCTTTAAAACGTGATTAACAATGTTTTTAGAGTTTAAACTTCATCCAAATCAAATTTGAAGAAGTTTAAATCAATTAGGATACAATCTGGTGAAATTACTAGTTTAAGTCCAATAAAACTCTCAATCTGCTAATCTGGCCATAAATTCTGTGCGAATTTCAATTTGACCCAAAACTTCCAAGAATTGTCAGATTAGCCCAAAACTTTGCAAAAATTCCAAGATTTTCCTAGAATTTCCTAAAATTGCTAGATTTAGCTCAAACTCTCTAAAATTGACAGATTTGCCACAAACTTTCGAATTTTGCTCAAAAGTTTCTAAAAATCCACAGTTTCCTCCAAAACTTTCATTTTTGCCCAAATTGACCCTACAAGATCTTTAAGATGCGAATTAGTACCTAAACTAAACTAATTCCTATTCATACCCTAAACAAACACTTTAAACTCCAAAAAAATCAACAACACCCAAACTGCCCCTGTAAAACCAAAATGCTCCTAAACTAATTTTCCTAATATAAAACTTAGACAAAAGTTAGTGCCCGAATAAAATCGGGTGTCAACAAGTATTTTCACTTAAGCACCTCAAGTTAGTATCTTGTTAAGCAAAAAAGACAAGCTAAGTAAAGTAAAGATGAGTTCCTAAGTGTGATTTGGTACGTAAAAGTCAAAAAGAATAAAATGGTAGTTTTGACCCAAGTGAGTGGCATGACTGTAATTTTGGTGAGATTAGGGTCATGTAAGGAATTTTGAATAATTAAGTCAAGACCATAGGTTATTCTAGCTATTAGAACCATCTTTTGAAAGAAAAGTGTAAATTGCACTAAGTGCTTAAGTGAGTCATTTATGTATTAAGTGACTCAAGTGTTAAAGAGGCTAAGTGCAAGGGGATTTCGGCTTTTTAGGACCAATGAAGGATGGTTTTGGGTGTGGTTTAGTGACCAAAGTGAATTAAAAGAGAACTTAAGGCGCAAGAAGCAAGAAATCAAAAGATATGCCTTAGTGAGGTGTTTAGGAAATTTTGGGTAAGTTTGACTTCCTCTACCCAGTTGTTCCTTTCCCAATTTCGTATGTCCCTCTCCCCACTAGATTTCCTACTTCAAACCTTTCAAATTTCTAAAGTTTTCATCAAATTTGAAGGCCCCAAGGTGATTACAAGAAGCCTAAAGCTTATTTTTTGTGTTCTTGCTTCAATCTAACTCTTTGATGTTTGTTTTGGGTTTGAAACCTAAGGTAAGCTTCTTGGTTTAGTTTGATCTGGTTCTAAGTTGTTTGAGTAGCTAGATATGGTCTTGATTTGAGATTCCTTGTCCTATATTACTTTGGTTTTAGGTTTAGAACTCAAGATAGCTAAGTTGAGCTCAAGTTGTGCTTGTGTTTTGTTTTTGCTTTGTGGCTGAATTGAGGTAAGGGTTCAAGTTAATTTGGATTAAATAATACATATAAATGTAGTATTATGTATGGGAATGAAGTAGAAACAAGACTCATATGAATTGGCTTTGGGGATAGGAACGTTGGACAAGTTCGCGTTAAGTCACGCAATGTTGGGAAAAGCATTGGTGACGTGCAGGTTGGCGACGCGTCGTCGGTAATTTTCCAAGAGGCCCGAGCATTGATGTCATTGGTGACGCGTCGTTGAAAGTATCGCCAAGGCACAAGTCTCTCAAGCTCGAGGCATCCTAAGAATGTCCCAATCTTTTGATTATCATCCCTAGGCTATTCTAAGACATTCCATGGCCTCAGTTGGGTTTAAGACTCATTCCTAAGTAGACAATTATACATTATTTAAGTAATAGCTAAGTGGTGTGGTTAAGATAGAGCTAAGTAAAGTAGCTAAGGCCTAAAAGTGCTTAAGTTGCTAAGGGGGCACTAAGGGGATTAAGTCAAGTTTCAGAGGCTTCATGGGCCTAAGTGAGAGGCCTTGGACCTAAGGGAATTAAAGAGGAAACCTAAGAAGATCCCATCCAAATCATTTGGTTTAATAAGTGAGCCATTTAGGAGCTCTAAGCTAAGCTCCAAGAGCTTGATAAGTTGAATTACATAAGATGGCTACCCTGTACAATAAATTAAGGGTTAGACGGGTAAGTTTTGAGAGAAGGTGACAACCCACTCTAGGACTCGTAAGTGGGACTTAAAGGAGATAAAGAATTCAGGATACGAGGGCCAGTGCCTTAAGTACCTCCACCGTTTGAGCTTACAGTAAATATAAGACACCCAAAAGGTAAGAAGTCCCAAGGATTATGTGTATTGCATATCATACATTCATGCATTGCATATTCTTTATGTTATTGTCTTGTGTTGATTGTTGGTTGGTTATTGGTGTGCCATTTTTTCATGCTTGCTTACTATCTTCCTTGCAGGTACCCTAAGGGACCCATACTAAGTACATTCATATACTCACTCCCTTAAGTTTGTTGTGTAGGTTCTAACACCAGGCCTAACAACTAATGGATAATTGTGGGTTAAGTCTCCTATTTTTGTAGGTACTTATTCTTCAAAATCTTTAAAATTCTAAGTTTACTTGTGATTTAAGCTTTGTACTAACTAAAGTTGTGCCTTTACAGTATAAGGCTAAGTGGTGCACAAGGATAAGGAAGGGCTTGCACTGAGAGCTTGATAGCTTAAAGGTAGGGCTCAAGTAAAGGATCTTAGTTAAAGATTTTATCTTGTATGTATATAGTACCTTGTGTACTAAGATGTTGCCTCTATTAGGATATATTATGGTGTTAAACCATTAAGTTACTTTTGGGTGCATGCTAGTGATGTTAAATGTACACAAACTATTACTTGAAGTTAAAGTAACTAGTATTTCATTGTTTTGGCACGGTTTAAGTATTTTTAAATGAAATGCTCGAGCAATATTTTTGAAATGGTTTACTTAATTGTTTGCATCGCCAGGACAACACACATGCATATATTCTTGTAGGGTAGGCTAAGAAACTAGTTATATGTAAATTGTTTTAATTTACCTACAAGTAATGGTTAGCCAATAGTAACTAAATGGGATTCACAATTCCAAATAGCCTACAAGCTTGAGTAATTCGAGGCACTGGGACCCCACTTCATGACATAATATGTTGAGATCTTTCGCCTAACTATTAAGTCAAATCATACTTGAACTGTTTTTGTGCTCAAGCTCTTTTCCACATCCACACAAACTAGCTAAAACACCACGCTCACTTCATGAAACAGATAGAAGCATTCTTATTGTGCTTGCAGTGCTAGCTTACATTCTTCAAAGAAGATAAGAAAGGAGTGTAGTTGGGATTTTTAGATATAGTTCTACTGATTTTATCCAAAAGAGTTCTTTTACAAGTTCGCACATTATATATCCTTATATAGTGATGCATGAATCCTAAGCCAAGTATATTTCAAAACCCTAATCTAATTAGGCCTAATTTTGTTCTCAATAATGAGCTCAATTTTTAGGCTAATAACTAATCCAAAATTACATGAAACCATAATTAAATAAGTTGGCACATGCACTCAAATAATTCAATTGGCTTTAAATGTGTGAACCTTACAAGCTTTTATCATGTTGGCAGAAAATCAGTTACTCAACTAAACCTTCATGATCATTTCGTAAATATGCATTCGTCTTTTTATTTAAGATATTAAAACTAAGTACGATATATGGAACGTGTCATTCTCATATAGCTTAACTTTTGGATTTCTTGATTCCTAAGTAAACAGACAAAAATAGATTATATTGATATCTCATATATATTTATCCTAACATGGCTATGCATTTTTTTGGTTTCATTCAATCAATGAGCCTAAAGATAACACTTGCATTATATAAGAGAAACAAATCTCATCTTAACCATACAAATCTCTCTGTATAATGTGACATACCCATTAATTTATAAGCAACAAAAGGTAGCATCAAAGTATATGATTCACATGCAAAGAACCTTAATACCCTTAGGTCATTTGTCAAAGGACTGCATATAACATGATAACTATGAGAATCGCTTATGACATTCATATAATGATCTATATAATGTTCTCATGGTGGTCGGCCTAATACACAAGTTCTTTAACTTATACCCATATGTAGACTACATATCTCATATTAGTTTTCACATATACTAGTCTTTATGCAATATTGCAACTCACTCCATAAAAATATTCGACTGGCGACATTTAAAAATACTATGATTCTAGGGTTATGATTATGTTTTGTCATGTTATGTAGAAACAAAAGAACATGCATAATCATTAGAACAATGCCTCAATAAAATATGATGACTCATGTGTAAAATATAATCATTTCATGATTAGTTTTTTTACCTAACACTAGTAAATCCATGAGGAGCCCATGACCTGCAGGTGACTCGCACGTATGTATTTTTTGCCCTTCAGCCCTAAGTGGTTGTAACGAATGCAATGACTCCATACTCGATCAGCCCTGTTGGTGTCCATAAGTAGAAGTGATTTGGTTTGGGTTTTGGTTCTATACAATTCATGCTCACCCTAACAAATGAGCATCATATTATATTAATATAATAAATAGTATTAATTTTGTTTTCAATATATCTAATTCCTCAAGTTCTAATTGTTATTCCTAATTCTATTTCCCCACTCCCTGGTTTTGCTAAGCATTGTCTATCTATCTCTTAGCCTCCCCACATTGCATCCATTCCTACTAATTGAATGCCCATGGTAAATGCATACTCATCCACCCACCCACCCACCCATCTAATAGCAACCCAATCCCCACCCAACCCACCACCAAGTTCACCACCACCTTGTTGTTAGAGCTTCATTCAACTGTTGTTTGAACCTCAATCATGCACATCTATCGTCAATCCTAACACTAAAAGTGAAGATTTGAAGTAGCCCGAGCTTCGAGCTTATGGAGCCACTAAATCAAGTTCAAACCTTTTCTAATTGAGTTTTGGGCATAATTTGCCAAGTTTTTTGAGCTCAAACCCAAGCCGAGCTTCAAGCCTAAGGTGTTTATTGGACGAGTATGTCACTCATCTTAAAGATTTCATGCTAGTGTTATCCTTTAACTTTTTCTTTTCAAAACAATCATTTTAATATTTTTTCTATATAAAAATATTTTTATTTAAAACAAAAAAAAAAAGCAATTTCGAATGGTTTTACATTGGAAATTGCTTTAATTTTTTTTAATCCTAAGCGATTTACCAACAGTTCACTTGTTGAAAAATGCCATGGCCGTTGGAAACTCCAGTCTAAACACGAACCGTTGATAATTACCAATAATTGAATCACAAATGGTTGTAAGTTGAAAATTACCAATGGTTTAGGCCTAAACCGTTGGTAGTATGGTTTCCATTGAATAAAATACCAATGATTGCTTTTCAATGGCTTCACGCTGACAATTTCAAATTTACTAACGTGAAGTTGTTGGAAAAAGCCCCTATTTTAGTTGTGTTAAAATTTGAAAAGTTCATGTTAACAATTAACAAAAGCCGCAAAAAAATAATTACTATCTCCCTCCCATATATATGAGATTTACTATTGTCAGGACCATTCCTTAGTGCTTGGCCCAGGCCAAGAATGCAAATAAAATGAAAGGAAAACATAAGGGACTTGATTGAAAATGTGAATGGTGATGCATATAGACAACCGAGAGTTTTCGGGACTAATATGCACATGAAAAGTGACTATGTGGATTATGGCGTGAAACAAAGTTTAAAGGCCATAGTGTACTCTTAATCGAGTGATTATTGTGGGACTATGGAGCATTAGTGGGCTAATTCGGCCATGCAAAATAATACAAGGTTAAGGGGAGCATTAGGCCATTTTTAAAGCCATGTGGCCTAGTGCCGACTAATGCATGCTCCACTCCAAATTAAGCCATCATTTCGGGTAAACAAAGGTCCTAGTTTTGGGTTAGTCGAGTTTTAGAGCAAAGGTTGTGTTCTTGGTGGGTTGGTGCTGAATCCTTGCCAATTTGTAGTTGAATTCAAGCTTGAAGGAGGAATCAAGCTTGGATTACTTGGTTTTGGCCTAAGGCGACCCTACACTTCCATTTTCAAGCTCGGTCTTAAACAATCAAGGCATAACCGAGAGCACTCAAGCCTGTGTTTGTGGTAAGATTCATGTCTACTTGATTCCTTGGTATATTTCCATGATCAAGTAGTTAATAGCGGCTAAGTGATAGTTAATTTTACTATATGATCTTAGTTTGCTAGATGGGCTTAGTATTGAACTTTCGAGTTCGTGTTAATTGGCTAGCTAGTCAAGGTTAATGGCAAGCACTTGAGTTCTTAGTAAGTTGGGCCAACTTGCTAGTGAACTTGAAGCTCTAGTGGACTGGGGATGAAATTGGAACGCTTGAAGTGAAAGAATGTATATTGGTGCTTGCTAGTGGTTTCGGCCAAATGTGAAAATGTGGTGTGTGTATGAGTTTGTGTGCTTGATTGTTTCCTTGTGTGTGCTAACCAAGTATAGGTAGTGTTATTATGATTATATGCCTCAGCTAGTATGTGTGTATGTTGTATATTTGGTGTTTTCATGTTTTTTTTGCAGGTTATACTTAGCTAATGAAGGTTAAGTCTTGGCTTAACTGTAATGAACCTTATTGAGTATTAGTACTCATGCCCATATCATTTGTGTTGCAGGCAAAGGTTTTGAGCTTGAGTGAATTGCCTACTTTGCTTGCTTGTGTACCAAGTAGTACACTTGTTGCTTGAGGTATGTATGCCAACCGAAACTTGGCTTATTTGGAATGTATATGCAAGTCTTATACTTATGGTTTACGGCCGAAACTTATGTGCTAAGTTTTGCAGGCTTAAGTAGAGTGTGGGACTTGTCTAGGTGCAGGATGGATGTTTGGACCTTGGCATTGATAGTGGTGTTTACTTTTATGACCATGAACATGGTCATTGGGCTAGTGCTTCAGTGTGTGCTTCTGTATTGCACACTTAGGTTCCTTCTCGGGGAATAAGGAAAACTTGGCCTATAATGTGTAATCTTTGGCTAATTTTTGGACATGTAGCATCCTTGGTATGTTGCCAAGTAGGAGATGTTTGGTTGTAGGCTTTTGTGTACATATGTAGCCTCAGTTAACTTTGGTTTTGATTGTACATATGTTGGATGCTTATATGCCAAGTTATATTATGGTTATATGATGATGGATATGTTTTATGGAGTTAAATCTCTTGGGTACTTCCTTGGCTGAAAGCTCATGGACAGGAAATCTTGTTTTCAAAACTTGAAAGGTTGTGGGCTTTTTGGTTGCCATGCATTAAAGCAGTACACTTGATGAACACACACATCCTAGACACTTATGGAATTAAGTGTATGCCTTGCTTGTATTGCAAGTTATCTTTTATAGCCTTGCTTATCATGCAAGTTATTGAGTAAAGCCTTGCCTTGTGTTGCAAGTTAGTGGTTGGGCCTTACCTTAAGCTGTAAATATTTACACAGGACTTCACATAAGCCTCCTGGGGCACCTCCCAAGTTCTCAGCTTAAGAAAATAAGACTTAAAACTACCAAATAGAAAGTTGGCCAAAATTAAAGTAGTTAACAACACTTAAAAACACAATTGTCTAATAACTTTCTGGGTAGTTTTGGTGAGTGGCACTGAGTGTGCATAGGTTGGGGCCTGTGTGGGGTGTGACAACTATACTAAAGTCATTCTAAGTTTATGCATCAAAATACATTCTTTAATTTCAAATTTATATAAATTACTTCATTTACTTCATATTATTCCATCAATTTTTTTATGTAGTATGATTTTTTTATAAGATAAGAATTAATATTTTTTCAATAAGGCATTGCAATATTTTATGATGTTTCAAAATGGAAGCATTGGTAATGAATTTGGGATAGAGGAAATAAAATTTTCTCTTTTTTATATTATTTTTAATTTTTGATATATAGCGAGCATAGAGAACTAGAAATTGGGATTTGAACAACAAGGGTTCGTTTAGAGTAGTATTTAGGATTAGCATAAGAGGTTATAATAATTTATTAATTGTTGTGATAATTTTTTCAAATCTCTAACATTTAAAAACACTGTTAGATACTTTCTCTGTTTCACAAAAGAATATCCCTTTATCTTTTTTGACTAAAATTTAACTTAAAAATATTCATATTAATTTGTATTATAAAAAATTTTAAAAATTATATTTATAAATTAGAGTCTTTAAAGTACTATTTTCATATAAAAATTTTATATTTCTAAAAGAAATTTTAAAAGAAAAAAATTATGAATTAATTGTCAAACCTTTACAAGACGAACAGAGTATTTTTTTCAAACCTCTAATACTAAATGCTAACGTTACTACCAAATAAAGCCAAAGTAGCATTTTCTTTTTATTACAACTAGAACAAGTTTAACCTAATTGTGGTATACATAATAATAGGCAACTCTTTCCCATCACTTCACTTTTCATATCATTGTAAAGTTAACAGCTCAAATTGCAAGCCCATGGCTTCAATACTAAAACATGTTTCCATCGTTAGGGACCTCTTAACTATTCAAAGACCATCAATTCAACTTAACCATTAAGTGCTACACGCCCGATCTAAGTGGCAAAGCGCCAGGAACACAAACCCAATATTCCGGGTTTAATTTCTTTCTCCTGCTTCCTCCAATATCATTTATTGCGATTTGATGCTGCTCTGGTCGCATTTTGGGAGTCCAAACAAGCGGGCATTTCTCTTTTTTATTATGTAACTACCTCCTCTTAACTCTGTAGGCTTATAATAGTTAATTCTAAATATTAAAAAAAAAAAACTTAACTATTAGGCTTAGTATATTGTTTGGAATTACCAAGTATTGTTGTTAGCGTTTGAATATATATATATTGTTGTTGTTTGAAGTTGTCTGGCAATTCATATGGCCGACATTTTGTTGAACTCTATTTTAACCTTTAGAGGCATTTGGTTGAAGGACTCAATTCAGATTATTTGAAAATTTAAAATCTATAAAATTTTGTGTTTGACCGCATTTGAACAATAACCCTTTTTCTAACATTCTCATAATCCAATAATTTTTTTACCCCTAGACATAATCCATAGGTGAGATAGGGATTAAATCTTAAACACTAAAGAATCCACAACAGAGAATTTACCATTGAAGATTAAATTGTTTCTAGCCTTCCAAATTGACCACAAAGTCAGTAACACCACCGATTGCCTCTGTACTTTCAAATATTTACAATTTACTCAGTGTGATTTTACAGAAGTTCCTAAAACTAAATATTTGGTCTAGAAAATTTTCACAATATTCCCTAAAAAAATACACTTGTTCCTAAACTTTTTTTAAAGTTATAAATATCCCACTAAAGTTTGAAATTAAATGACATTTGTAGTCATTGTGTTGAAAGTTTAAAGAAAGTAGGAAAAAAAATTTTAAGTAAAAATTAAAAAATTAACTTTTTGTTCTTTATGAAGTATGGACAAACTATATGGAAAAGCTATCATCATATTTTTATGGATTTTTACTCATGAATCTTGTTTTTCTGAAATCTTATTTTCTAAGAGTTCTGAAAATCCTTGAATCAAATACCTTCTGAAAAAAAGGATACTACATTCATAAAATTATAAACGGCGATCTAATATATTATTACACCATAAGACCAAAACCACAAAAGAAAAAACACCAATAAAATGGTAATAACTCCAGTGTTTTTGTTTTATATAAAGTAATAATTGCTGCAATGGGGTTACTTCATTTCAAAATATTTCAGAGGGTGTTGTTCCTTCGATGGAGGGTTTAATTTACGTGGCAAAAAAGTGATAAGAACCTTTAACCTTTAGAACTAGTTTTACTTTTAGGACTGTATTTTTGCTTCGTACGTACTTGACGTCGTGTTCGTTAATGGAAATGCCCTTAAACGGTAATTTCTTCATCACCACTTAAATTAGCTTTGCCTAACGTAAGTAATGTAATACTCCACGCATCTTTGCTTGTTGACTTCAGTTTTTTTTTATAGAGTTGACTTTTGGCTTTAATTTTTACACATGTCTAATTATTGGACAAGGACGTGTCCACATGAGTGCTTATTACGTACAATGTAGAAAAACACAAGAACTAGTACTACTAAAAATGGCAACAAAATATCGAGCGTTTGCCGTTTTGTTATTAGTTGGTCACCAACTAGTCATAAAAAAAGCATATTGAGATATTAACTACCAGTTAGTGATCAACTAGTGATTGACTGGTAACCAAATCAGTCGCCAGACGTTGAAAACTAATTGTTGGTAATTGATAGTTTGGCCGCTAGTCAATTATCAAAAAGCTAAATACTGACTATTCGGATAGAATCTTGCATCCCTATTACAGTTGTAGACCGCCACCCAACAATATACTAAATGATTGGTTATTTTATTTTGGGCCACTCTTATCAATAACTTAAACTTATGGGAGAAATCAACCCTGATAATTAATTGCGGTACGTACTCTTAGCCCAATTCAAAGTTGGTCAACGTTCAACTTTTCATACGGTAAAGAATAATTTGCGGTGCACCATTAGGACGGTGTTTTTGCATGGTATGCAAATGTAGCCGATCATTGGCATTGTACTGTAGCCATGTTCGTTAATGGAAATGCCCTTAAACGGGAATTTATTCATCATCACTTAAAATTAGCTTTGTCTAACGTATGTAATGCAATACTCAAGGCATCTATGCTTTTTAATTTTTACACATGCCTAATTACAAGACAAAGACATGCACAACCTATCCACACGAGTGCTTATCGGTACACCACAACAAAAATACAAAACCAGATCTTACTTAAAAAAGGTAACCAAATTTGGAGTGCCTGTTGTTTCGTCACCAAGTGGTCACTGATTGGTCGCAAAAAGCATGCATATTGGGGTTTTGGCTACTAATTGGTTACTGACTAACGATCGACTAGTGACCAAGTCAATCGCTAATTGATCGCCAGACGCTGCAACTAGTTTTTGGCAATTAATGTTTTGATTGCTATCGATTGCCAAAGAGCAAAACATTGACTATTCAGTGATCGAATTGCCGAGTAGAATTTTGCATCCTTCTTTTAGTGGTAAACAGCCACCAAACAGTATACTGAACAATTTATTTTATTTTAGGGCACTCTTATCAATAACTTATAGGATAAATCAACCCTGATAGTTAATCACTATATGTACTTTAGTTCAATTTGTAGTTGGTTAACCTTCGACTTTTCATACAATAAAAAATTATTTCTGGTTAGGCCTATTCATTCAGTTATTTCAGTCATAACTGAAACCAAACTACCCAAAGAATATGGTTTTTTCGTTGCTAAAGCTGATAACTGAATTTTGCCTCAAAACTAAAATAACCAAAGCCCAGATGACATTCAGTATATCTGTTTTATAACCCAAATAGCTGATTTTTCCTTCCACATCCATAGGCATCCATAGCTTTTCTATCAGGTAAATACAAAAGGCAAATGTGAAAAACTCTCACCTTATGAAAAGGCAATCACATTTACCATTTATCGATCAAGCACTCATGTGGATTCCCATTAATTCCGGTCAAAACACTCCCGGACCAAGATCAGCCGCCCCGCCACCTGCCTGAGCTGAGTCTTGGCCTCAAAGAAGAAGAACACGCAATTCATTTAGGTTTAGGTTTTAGACTTTTAGCTTCTGACTCGTTTGGGCTTCCTATTGTTCTTCAAATTGGTTTGGGTTTGTAATATATTTTCATGTAGGTTGGGCTTTTGAAGTAAGGGGATACAACGCCTGCTAAGCTTGTAACAAAAATTAGTTAGTTTGATCACCAAAATTATCCTATACAAAACAAAAAACTGAACAGAAAATGCATGTAAAAAAAGGGTTTTAACTGAAACCAAATCGATAACCGAATATTTATATGACAGAAAAATTGAAAAAATTTTGTTTTTCATTTTTTCGGTTAAAGCCAATTAGCTCCTCACCCCATTTCTGGTGCACTAATTTAGAAAAAATTAATTGACTCATACTTCTTTGTTCGGAAACCAATTACATTGTCGTTGGTTTGCATTAATTGTATAGGTGATCTTGGGCAAATGGAAAGGACGAAATCAACCTTCATTACTAGAATATCCGGCAGATGCCACCAAAACATGTGGGCAAAAAAATTAGTGGCAAGACTTTGATAGCATTTTGGTGGCAAATTAAGAGAATATAACTTAATGTCACATTTTTGTGACAAAAGAGCGACCAAAAATTTTTGTGGAAAAATATTTGGTAGCAAATGTTAGTAATTATGGCATACTGGTCACAAACTGATGTTGAAAGTTGGCAGGAAACATTCCTGCCATATTAAGTATATTTTATAACCAAGTTGGTGACTAACATTTCAGTGTAATTTGGTGGCACCATAATCAATTGGACAAGTTGATGGTATTAATGTGGTGGCATATTGGTAGTAATATCTAACATTTATAAATATCATTCCAGCAACTCCTACGAAGATTTTATTCTACCTTTCCTTCATGAATTTCCCTTCAATCTTGAGCATGCTTCCGGTTCTCTTCAGGTAATTTCTACCCACATTTATGATTTTTAAGTTGTGTTATTTCATTATTTCTATATATCAAGCATTTTACATTTAGAATCATATAGTGTTAACCTTAGAATTTTTGTCCCATATTATGTAGGTTTATAGCTATGTGAGGAGGTGGATATTCTTGGTTAAATAGAATGTGCACATCTACCGGTAGTTGAAAATCCATATAATCATGGATTGTCCACAGCTGGACAATTTGAAAATGTATAGTTATAACTGCACTTTTGTTATTGATGTGTATGTTACTAGTATGAGTAAATTTCAGGCAGCTTCAATCTTTTTGTTCCACGGCTGCATGAATTTATGGAAAACTGATGTACTCATAGTTATATTTTCTATAAGTTTTTCATTATATTTTTGTTATGTTTTTATCAAGATATGATGTTTAATTAGTTCACATTTTATTTTCAGGTCATATTTCAGCTTCATGTGAGCTGGGAAGGATTTCTAGAAAGTTTTGGAGGTGAATTGCAAAGTTTTGGTGAAATTTTGGAGCTTACACGTCCTTATACACACATGTAGTGCCTTACACATCTATATTCCAAACCAGGATGAATTAAGCGAGATTTTAAGTTCCAGAAGAGCAACATGACCTGCTACATGGCTGTGTTTCAACCCATGTTTATCTTAATTTTTAGGGTTTCGAAGTTAATTCAGAAAAAAAAAAAAGATAGACAAAAGAGAGTTGGCAAAAAAAACACAAAAAAGAGAGTTTTTCATTGAAGAAGGCTGACGAAGGCAATTGTGATGATTAACACTATTTCATGTGTGCTGGATCAAAGATTTATTAGAAAAGAATAAATTCAGCCATGGATCATTCTTTTTTTAGTTTTCTTTTTATTCTTTGGTGTTTATTTTATAGTATTACGAGCTAAACTTTTCCTACCCATTCTTAAAGTAGATGAACCCTAGGACAATTTTGTGATTGTGATTATTTCTGGTTTAATATGATTATGTGTTTTTCTTACAATTTATCCAATATGCTTTATTGCATTGATTAATAGTAGCTAACCTATTAATTCAATGTGGGATAATAAACACGCGTCAAGTAGTTTCTAGTATGTTTGTTATGGATCTTTGTTAGATTAAAGGGATATTAACATAATCAGAAGTAATAAGTGTGATATAATACCTCTAGATTAGGGTGAAGCCTTGTAGTGGGTCGTAGAACGTTATACATTCTTAAGAAGTGCGGTAGGCCTAGACACCTTATTAGTGACTTACAAATAGGGTTTGTGTAATATAAATAATAGGGAACTAATTTACATTAGGTTATGCTCTATAGTCCAAGTTAATCATAATCTTGTTAAACCAGAGTAAAAGCAACATAATTGAAATTCTAGGGAGATTTGATTCTAAGTGTGAGGCTTTTTACTATTGATTGTTTTAGTTGTTTTTCTGCTGTCTATTGATAGTTAGTAGTTTATTTTATTGCATTAGTTAATTTAGTTAATTCATAGTAACTAATTAAACAAGTCTTCTTAATTGTTGGTTGGATACTAAAGAGATATTTAGTATGGTAGACAACCTCCGTTCATTGGAAAAAATGATCTTGGTACTTGCCACTGCTATACTTTGATGATAGGTGTGCGTGCCTTTGAGTTTATATGTTTGTTTGAGTATAAAGAGATTTGACAGATCTACATTGTTACTAGTTTTGTGAGAAAGATTTGTTGTGAACTACAAACACACCAAGATTTTTGGCGCAATTGCCTAAGAGCATTTGTTGACTTTGCTACTTGAAATTTTGAACTTTATGAATTTACCTATTTATTTCATTACAATATTTTTCTTTGAGTTTTTAGTTATTTTTAGTTTATTGATTTGTCCTTCTTTTCTTGTAGGAATTTTGGTGTATGACTCATAGTAATCCCCGTGAAGTGGTTGAAGCAAATCCGAAAATTGAAAAAACTTTAAGAAAACTCTTATCTTCAAGGTATCGAGTCACAACTATCACATTCTGATTTGGAGCAATAAGGAAAGAATCAAGAAGAATTAATCATAAAAGACCACAATCGAGTAAGGAATATATCGGAATATGCTAAACCTTTTTTTGAAGGAACGGAATCAAGTATTATTAGACTTCCTATTAATGCCACCAATTTCAAGATCAAGTCAAATATCATTCAGATGATGAAGAATTGTGTTCAGTTCAATGGCTTAGCAGATAAACATCCTAATGCTCACATTGCTAGTTTTTTGGAGATATGCGATACATTCAAAATTAATGGAACTAGTGAGGATAGCATTCAGTTGAGACTATTCTTATTCTCATTGAGAGGAAAAGCTAAGCAATGGTATACTTCACTTCTAAGAGGTTTTATTACCACTTGGAACACTATTTTTATTGAAGCATCTTCCTCTAGCCAAGACTGTGAAGTTCTATAATGATATCTCTACTTTTAGTCAAATGGATTTAAAGACACTATATGAAGCTTGGGAAAGATTCAATGACTTATTGAAAAGGTATACACATCACAAATTACCTACATGGATAAAATTACAAACATTCTACAATGGTTTGAGTTGTACTTCCAAGCAAATGATTGACACAACAGCTGGCGGTACTCTTAACAGCAAGACACTTAAAACAACTCAAGATTTCATTGAGGAGATGCCGATGAACAATTATCGATGGCAGTCAAAGTCCAAGATTAAGCCAAATAGAGTAGCCGTGGTTCAGAATTCTGATGGTTGTTCAGTGTTAGCAAGTCAAGTGGAAGCTTTAATAAGAATTCAGGAATTTTTTGGCTTATCAGAAGCAAGTAGTGTTGTAAAGCAAAGTTTGTGGAGATAGTCATTCGAGCAATGACTATTAAATGTTCAATTGGTTGAACAAAACCGTGCAAGTAGACTTTGTAAAAAATCCACCGAGACCACAGAATAATTTGTATAGTAATACGTATAATCTAGGATGGAGGAATCTTGAAGTAATCAGAGATAACAACCGCCTAGTTTTTAACCTCAAACACAACAAGAACTGAGGCCGAATGTGGAGGAATTAATTTTCAAGTTCATGCATCAATCTGAAGCTAGGATTGATGTGATGAAATCTGAGTTGCGGAGTATGATGGGTAGTATGTATAATTTCAAGATCCAGCTATGTTAACTTGCCAAGATGCTTTTCGAAAGCTTGTATTACCAACGAATACCAAGCCGAATCCTAAAGGAGTTTTCAATCCAACTTTCTATCATAAGGCAAATGGCCACACAGAAGTGAAAATGTTGGAGATGGAAAACCCTCCTCGAGTAATCGATCAGAACATTGGACCGTCAATGTTAAACCAAGTGCTTCTTAGGAGGCAACCTAGGGGCTAAACTTTTCATTTAATTTCATTTCTTTTTATTTGCTTTTCATTTGTGGTAGTTAATTAATTTTTGTTTGTCCAGTGATCTTATAATATATGTTGTTGATGCAGGAATCTAGAGTATTTTAGGAAGAAACAATGTTCAAAGTGGGGGAAAACGGTTAAGTGCAAATTCGAGTAAGTTTACAAAAAATTTTAAGGTTCCAGGAACCAACCACGCTTTTGAACATGCCCCTATTCAAGGTCGTGTTAATCAACACGATTTCAAACATAGCCATATTTGATTTATAAAATTGATCTTTTATGAAGGGTTTTTATTTAGACTTCAATGGACAAACACAGCCTGTACTTAACTCGTATTAGAGGGCATGTTTCACTACCCATATTTTTCAAATCCTCAAATTCCAGAACCTAAACACATGCATATACACGCCCATGTTTTAAAACATGTTTATATCACGCTGTCATATACACACCCATGTTAGGAAACGTGTTTCATCTTTTTATTTTTTAAAAATTTTCGTCCAAAGTGCCTACACAGTCATCTACACGGCCGTGTTGCCAAACGTGTTTGTTGTACATGGTCTTAGCCTTGCCTATGTTTTTACCTGTGTTTAGTCTCTATTTTCAAAATTTTTCTCTCTAGAGTACATACATTGTCAATTACACGACTGTGTATATAGGCGTGTTAGGTTTACACTGTTGTTTACACGACTGTGCATAGACCAATGCTGTGCTTCTGTGTTTTAAAAGAAATTAAGGTTCCGAACTCATGGCACACCCATGTTTAACAATGTGTTGAGGAAGTTATAGGCAATACGGGCGTGTACACACTTGTGCTAGAGGCTGTGTATCGCCTTATATAAACTCGGTTTGTGATTTTTCTAACCTACTTCACATGAATCTAACTCAAACTTTTTCCCTAAGCCCCCAAACTTAATCCCTAGCTTCCTTACATCCCGAGTAGCATTTTTCATTATTGGAGGAGTCCGTTTCTTGTTCAGATTCTTGATTTTCATTTCTCCATATTTGATTTTCTTTTTCTCGAGGTAATTGCCCCCCTCTAACTTTATTTTAAGGTTATGGAATATTAGCTAGATTTATTGATATGGGTAGGTTTTATATGAGTTAGTTCATTGATTTTGCATGCCTATTCATGTTAGTTTTAAGATAATATCATGTTTTGAAAGTATTGAATTTTTAGTTGATATGTTGGAATAGGAAAAGTTGGTATTACATGGTTAAATTTTTAGTCGGTCATTGAAACCGCAAAAAAAGATTCCGATTTCACAAATAGTTCAAAATAAATAAATTTGTATTACAGCAGTAAAATTCAGGTCGAATCCCTAGGAAAATTTTTATCTGAAAGTTTCCTAAAAGAAAACTTAAATAAAAGATTGGGGGGATTGTTTGCAATAAGAAATTAAATAAATTAAAATAAAAAGGATCAAAGAACAAAAATTGAGAAACTTATCAAGTAAGAAATAAAATGAAACAATCAAGAATGCAAACTTTGGTATTAGTTAACATCCACCACAAAATTGCTACAACTAATCATCGATGCATAGATAGATCAATCAAAATTTTAAATATTTATTGTTGGAGCTATCTTCCTACCTCTCCTTAGTCGTAGTTAATCAGAAAATAAGCGATCTAATTAACTTTAACTGCTAAACAATCTAAGACAACAGCTTCGATTTAATTTAACAATTACATTAAAAATTAGAGAGATCGATGAAACTAAATAACACAAACACAAGCGATTGCATTTAATTTAGTTGAATATTCTCCCTAAGACCTAATGATTTTTTATGCAATAAATTAATAAACCTTAGTTGCTTCACAGATTAGATGGACAAAACAATTACAGATATTATTTCTAACCCAACAGTAGATTGAATTCGAATAGCAACTAGTAAGTCTCCTAGCATGTAAATGAAATAATCATGAACTTGATCATAAAATAATATTCAGTACTATAGTCAAAGTATTAATTGAATGAATAAAATAATTTTCATCTCAAAGTATTGAAGAATTTGGAATTTCAGGGCCAATTCATTTAAGCTAAAGTCAACTAACTTTTTTTAACTTTTATATCTTTTTTACCTGAAATTAATTTTATTTAAAAGCTAATGTTATGTAGATACAATAATCAATTTGAAAGTAAATTTTTAGGATGTTGTTAAATTTTTATGAATTTTTCTTTTTGAAGGCTTGAAACTAGAAAAATTCATAAAAATTTAGCAAAATTATAAAAATTGTATTTTCAATTGATTATTGTAACTACATAATATTAATTTTAATTAAAATTAGTTTCTAGTAAAAGAGATGTAAAAATAAAAATAATTCATTTTATAGTCAATTGACTAAAGTTAAAACAAATTGGGCGTCAGTCTCCTTCAACCAATAATAAAATAAATCAGCTAGACATGGCCATAAAAAATCACCAAAAAGAAAAGACAAAGAAACAAGAAAAGACACAAAAAAGAGTTGGGGATGGGAGGGAACTGCCTTAGGTCTCCTCTTCCTATTCTAATATACATGAAACATAAATAACCTAATGAAAGAAAACTATGGAAGCACCATAAACTTTCTATATTATTCTAAAATAACCCCACACAAATATAAAAGATTTAAAATAACTAGAATGCATTAATATAACGAGGAGAATGGTGTCATTTAGCTGAGATTTTCGCCCACATGGTTTAAAAGCCTTTGAAATTATTCCAAATCAAAACCGGTTTCAAAGTTATGAGCCAAGAAATGTTCCTGAACATTAGTAGCAACTTCAAGCTGAAATTCAACCTTAGTTAAGTCATTATATCTTAAAAATCAAAGCATGAAAGTTGTAGAGCTCTTTCTTAGCTTCGAAATGACACCTGAATCACATAAAACAAACATCTACAGCCAAATATATACCAGCCAAGAAACACTTCAAAACATCAATGGCAACTTCAAGCTGAAATTCGACCTTGATTTAGTCATTATCTCTCAAAAATCAAAGCATACAAGTTGTGGAGTTCTATCTTATCTTCGAAATGATACCTAAATCACATAAACTAGATATCTACAGCCAAAGATATGCCCAAAATACCACAACTGCTTATGAATTAGCACTGATGCGTAAATTGCTATTTTGAAGATAAATTTGAACCCCTCAACATGCAAAATAGGTTTTATCGTCTGCATATGATTTATAACTCCAGATGTTAGCTTTCCAATAAATCAAGAATAACTTCATTTCAATCTCTATAGTTCAAGATATGATTTTTTTACTGGAACATCGCCAATCTGTAAAATCCAAAAAGAACACAACCAAATTAAAATTTGTAAAATTGTAAATTAAACCACTTTTAATCAATTGAGCCCAGATATGCTCTAAGCTATAAAACATGCTCAAAATAAATCTTTAAGATTCAAAACACATTAAAACATACTAAATATGAGAAAAATAAATATAATAAATGTAAGTTTATCAATAGAATTATTGTTTTGTATGATCATTTGCTGAGTTTTATGGCTTGAATGGATGACTATATGATTTGTGGATTATGGAGAATATCTTATTTAATTAATTTATCTTGAAATTTCATGGATTCTAGGACTTGATAGTCTTTTGGTGTGGTAGATTATAGGTTTCTTGGGCACCAAAAAAGAGCCTAATTGTGAATTATATTATCTTAAATTTCCATGATTATTATGCAATTAGCTTTAGTTGTTAAGTCTGATCACTTTAATGCCTAAAGTTGACTTGGAATTGTTTCATATCGAGGAATTCTATTGATTTCTGAATAGAGCTATTATTCTTGAATTTATTATTCATTATGTGATATTTGAAATTATTTGTTACAATGGGAAATTTTTTTTGCCTTTTTTAGGATGATGAAACACCCAGAGAAGCTACCTATTCGCAGTAAGAGGCCAACGAAGAAGTCGAAGAAGGTGCATTCTCTTCTCGATCTCAAGGATAATGCCCAATGGGACAAATACGACATTTTGAGGATGAAGAAGATCAAAGCCAATAAGGTGATCCTTGGCTCCGCTGGGATTAGTAGAGAATGTCGGAGCTCTAGTGGATTTTGACAAATGGCTGTCAGTTTTCAATTTCTATGAGCCTACTTATGGTGAGCTCACCCTCCAGTTCTTGAGCACATTTGAGCTAGACATGGCCAACAGTAGCTGGAGCATGCCAAATGTAGTGAAGTTTTGCCTTGGCAAGTAGAACTTTGAGATAAGCTTGGATGATTTTAGGTGGCGCCTTGGTTTCTAGACCTTGGAGTTTTGCTTCATATGAGCATAGAGGCTCGATCTATCAGTTTAGCACCACCACTCCCACTCCATAGGAGTTCTAGACAAACATCACTGAGGATGGAGGCATGTACCTGCCCACAAGATCCAAGGCATCCAAGCTACAATCACTAGCCATGCATTACGTGCACTATCTGATCACCCACTCCATCAGTGGTAGAAGGGAGAGCACGAGTGTGATGACCAAGACGAACCTCTTCCACTTGTACTTTAATGTTTGCTGATTGCATTGCTACTTGGGTGTTCAATTTGCATACTGGGCGCAGGACTTTGCCTTCCATGTGAGGGCTAGTACTTTATGGGTCAAAGCGTTCATTACAAGGTTAGCCTAGAACCTCGATGTTTTCCTGCCACAAGAGCTGATTACAGAGGCGGCGAGGCCTAAGATGGCCAACATGGATTCGTTTAAGGTTTTGGGGATGCTGAAGAAGGAGACTACTGCTACTAGGGCACATGTTGCCTCCACATTCACTAGTTATAGACCACCCACATGATCCAATATCTATTAGAGATAACAACTTATCCTAGATTGCCTTCAGTTCATGTCAGATCAAATGATGGATTTAAGCTTTCGCCTTTCTGCTGTCAAGGTGAGGACCTTGAGTTTGGAGAAGGTGATCTTTATATATTTCGCATTGAGGTAGGTACATCGGGACATGGCTAGCAGGATTCCGCCTAGCATGATGATAACAGTGATGGTGTTGATAATTCCACTGATTATTTCATTTTCCCCTGGAGCATGGACAATGGGGACGGTGTCAATAAGCAAGTCATTGAAAAGGGAGATGAGGCCACAATTTTGTACTATCAACTGAGATAGCCAAGCTTGGTTCTGTTATGGCTGAGCCAAGTTCTACTACAGCTGAGGAGCGAGTCGAGAAGAAAGTTGCTGGGACTACTGCTAGTTATGCTGCTACTACTATCGAGGAAGTTGGAGATACTAGGGCCGGCTTCAAGTCGATGGTTGAGGGGCCGAGTTTTGTGGCCAGGGTTACTAAGGATCCCACAGAACCTACGCTGATGATGATAGCCCTGAGCACCTCTACCAACATTCCACATCTTAGAGATGCTTGATCCTTTGAGATCTAGGACATTTACTCATTTTCTTTTTATATTTTCTGCTTATGTTATTATGGATATAATTACTACTATTCACATTTTCATTTCTATTTATGCTCTCATTAGTTGCATTAATGTTTTGATATTAGAGCATTAGTTGCTCCTAATTTTGTTTGCACTAGTTTTGTTATATTTGCTTATGTTTTTTTTTTGTTATATCTGTATGGTTGATAATCTTTTATGTTTTTTTAAAAGTCTTTAAATTTTTTACGGGAAGTCCGATTCAACACTCTTTCTGGAACTACTTTTTTTAGTGTCAACTTGAGAGACAAGCAACTGAGATTTTTATTTTCAAGGACGGTATTAGTTTTTATCACTCCTTCTTTTTCACTTTATTTTTCATGCTAGTACATTGAGGGCAATGTACAATTTAAGTGTATGAAAGTGGACTTTATATTCAACCCTTATTTATTATGATTATTTATTTTTGAATTTATCATTTTTGGTGATTTTTTAAAAATATTTAAATTTTTAGAGCTTATTTTTTTTAATCATTTTATTGATCATGTGCTTATTAGAAGGTGATTGTTAATTTAATCTCTTGAGTTCTTAACTTGGAGACTAAGTAAATAATTCCTAGTCTTTCACTTTTTTTTCTTAATTTGTTTCTAAAATATTTTTGTGATTCATTAGCAAGCTAGTGGAAGATGGTCTCAAGAAACTATTTTTTGGATCAAGTTTTTTGGTTTAGTACACTAGTCAAAATATGCTAAGTTTGGAGCTTCTGTGTTGGATTGATGGAAATTTTGGTTGATGGATTTGTGGTTGATTATTGAATAAGTAAAGTAAACTGAATATTTGCTACTTCACTATTTTTAGTGTTGAATTAGGTTGGGGTCTTCTCCTAAGTTAAGAGTCAATCATAGCTCAAAAAGATGCTAAAAACATGAGTAAGATCAAATGTTTGTTTTGGATTGTGTTGAGAATTAACTTGGGTTTAGATAGAGCTCTTATGGTGTACACTTGCTACAAAAGTTCTTGACACATGACAAGAATTAGTTGAAAAAAAAAAAAGAAGATAAAAGCATAAAAAAAATATTGAAAAGTCAATTAATCACCCAATCCATAGTTTGGGGTTTGAATGGTTGTGCTTTTTACTTTACATGAAAATTTGATGTTATCTTTTTGGTTCTGAAAGATATTGCTAGCTTGAAAATGAGTTGTTACCATTATTTTTTTTTTAAAGTGTTTGATAGAAAGAGTGGCATGCTTGGTAGTCTTATTAATTTCTCAAGATAATTAAAGTCTCAATTCTCTTTATACCTCTTTACCCAAGAAAATGATTCTACATCTATATTTTAGTTGTTTTGAAGGTTTTAAGAAATTTTCAAATTTTTTTCTCTTGGTTTTTCCTCGAAGGCATGCAAACGTTCAAGTGTGTGGGGAAAATATGAGGTGCTCATAGTTAGATATATTTTCTATAGGTTTTTATATTTACTTGTCTTTTAATGTGTTTTTTGTAGGATATGGTGCTTTATTAGTTCACATTCCATTTTTAGGTCATATTTCAGCTTTATGTCAATTAGGAAGGATTTCTGCAAAGTTTTGGAGCTAAATTCAAAATTTTGGCAAAGTTTTGGAACTTACACATCCTTATACAAGCCCATGTAATACCTTATACACCGAAGTTCCAAACTGTGTTGAATTAAGCAACATTTAAAGTTTCAAAAAAGTAACACAGCCTGCTACACAGTCATGTTCCGACCTATGTTTGTCTAAATTTTTAAGGTTTCGGGTTAATTTAGAGAGAAAAAGAAAGAGAGAGAGAGAGACGAAAGAGATGAGGTGAAAAAGACACAGAAAAAGAGAGTTTTTTATAGAGGAAGGTTGTTGGAGGCAATTCTGATGATCAACACCATTTACTGAGTACTAGATCAAAGATTTCTTGGAGAAGAAGAAATTCAATCATGGATTATTCTTTTCTTAGTTTTCTTTTGATTTTTTGGTGTTTATTTTACAGCATTATGAGCTAAATTTTTCCTACTCATGTTTAGAGTAGATGAACCCTAGGATTATTTTGTGATTGTGATTATTTCTGATTTAATATGATTATGTATTTTTCTTAAGATTTGTCCAATTTGCTTTGTTGCGTCGATTAGTAGTAACTGGCCTATTTATTCAATGTGGGATGATAAACATACGTCAGGTGGTATCAGTTATATTTGTTGTAGATCATCAATCATTGGATAAAAGAGATATTATCGTAATTAGGAGTAATAGGTGCGATATAATACCTCCGGACTATGATGAAACCTAGTAGTGGGTCGTAAAACGTTAATGCATTCTTAGGAAGTGCGGTAGGCCTAGACACCCTATTGGTGACTTAAGAATAGGATTAGTATAACATGAATAATAGAGATTTAATCTACGTTAAGTAGTACTCCACGGTCCAAGTTAATCTCAATCTTGTTAAACTAGAGTAAAAGCAACATGATTAAAGTTCTAGGAAGATTTAATTCTAAGTGTGATGTTTTTTACTATTGATTATTTTAGTTGTTTTTCCTCTATCTGAGGATAGTTAGTAGTTTATTTTATTGCATTAGTTAGTTTAGTTAATTCAAAGTAGTTAGTTAAAAAAATCCTATTAATTGTTGGTTAGATAATAAGAAGATATTGAGTACGGTAGACAACCTCCGTTCCTTAAGAAAAATAATCTTGGTACTTGTCATTACTATACTTTGATGATATATACGTTTGCCTGTGAGTTTACATATTTGTTTAAGTATAGAAATATTTGACACATCCAAACTATTACTAGTGTAATGGGAAAGATTTGTTGTGAACTACAAATACACAAAAAAAATATTAAAAAAAATAGTTTACATCAAAGACATTGTATTCTGAAGAGCCAAGAGGAAATGTTGTTAGAATTTACTTTTATTAGATATATATACAACATAAAAATGTGTGATGGGTTGACTATACATTTTCAAATGAGATAAGGCCATTCCCTGCAGAAGAACCAGCTTATGTGTATTTAGGATGTGTGGATTTAGTTACTTACATGCATGCATTTAGTATTATTACTTTTTTTCTGAGTAGTTTTGTGTTATGTATATTTCAAGTGTTTTGCTGAGTTTGCGTATTAAGGTGTTGAGGAAGGAACAAGAATTAAATATGAATGCCAAAAATGTTGTAATGGAAGTTACTGAACTAGAGATATAATGTTAGAGCATTTAGTTCGATATGGATTCACAGAAAATTATTATATATGGACATCACTTGGAGAATTATGGTCATCATCTAACATGTTTTCTACTAGAAAAAGAACATTATTGATTATTCATGCAGGACAAATGTGGGAGTTGACATTGACCCATACAGACAAATGATTTTTTAGTCAATAGGGCAAGCATAGTATAATTTGAATATGACATCAGGTACTTCAAATTTATGTGCACCAAATGACTCAAATAATTAGCATAGCATCGAAATGGATGGGTTTGTAACTACATTTGAATTTTCTAGAGTTCAAGAAGAATTACTGAATCCAAACGCACATGGATTTTTCAATATGCTAAAAGATTTTTATGAGCCTTTATGGGATGGTTGTGAGAAACATTCTAAATTGTTAGCTATAACCACATTATTAAATGTTAAATTAGAAAATAACATGTCAGACTATTGTTTCAATTATCTACTCTCAACTATAGCCACAATGTTGTCAATTAGCTACTCTCAACTACAGTCACCATGTTGCCTGATGATTTATGTTTGCCAAAGTCCTTTTATGTAGCGAAATGAATGCTACAAGGGTTAGTGGCAAATTGGTGGTATGCAAATTTTTATTTTTGTGACTAAATCATTGGTGACATTTTGTGGCATTTTATACTAAAGATTGACCTAGACGGCTCATAAGTTGACTTCGAAATGCGACCAACAATTGTTTGTCGCACATATTTTGATTGCATTATGGTCACTATTCAAAATCCATTGTGGTTTTTGTGACAAAGAAATTTGGTAACAATTTTGGTCACTTATATTCTCATTTGCCGCAATTGCTGGTAATTCTAGTCGTGCTTAACACATGTAGATTGTAAGGACTATGATGTGTTTCTAGTGCCAAGCAATCTATCCTATGCTGACAACCTCCAAGGACAGTGAGACTACTTTAGCCAGTTGGTGGAGTTTTTTGCTAGCCGCAGTCAACTGACCAACGATTGTGACAACTAGCAACCATGAGATGGAGATGATTGCCCTTGCTTAACCCCATGGATTCACAGCCTACGATGCTCGCTTGCTAATGCCTTATAATGAACGTGGATCCACCTGTAATTTGTATTACTCCTTTGATGTGACTGGTACCCACATTGACGTAGTGAAAAATGGAAGTTGATCAAGCAACATGCTTAATAAAAAAAAAATCAGAATCCACTCATAAAAATAATAAAGGCTCTGAAAATACTTCAATATTATTGATAAGCTGTCCAATAATAACATAGGGAGGCTTATGTACAGGCTTATAAAGAAACACTCATCCAAAATAATTAAGGAAATTGAAAATAACAAGGAAAGAAAATTGACACAAACTTTAAAGGCTGGAATACCCTTTAAAATGATGAATTTTGACCTAAAAAATGCAGTCATAAAGGGCAATGCCCCTATAACATCTATAAAGCGAAAATTTCTATTTGAAATGACATATTATAAAATAGTCATTTTGACAACTGTAGCAAAAGTTATGGCCTCTGAAACTTGGGATTCACGCGAGGCCAATTTTTGGGACTTCTTCTTTATTTTCGCATGATCAACCTGCTCCATGAACTCATCCATTTGATACTCCACATCACATATCTTGATGTTTGGTAACTAAAAATTTACTACGTATTCTGTGACTTAATTTAGCTCATAATGACTTAGGTGTAAAAGAATCAAGTTTATATATAAACATGATATAATCGTTAAAGTCAAGATTCTTACGTTCATGGAGTTAAATACTGCGGTATACTGCTTACTGCGGTAAGTGATACTCGATACAAAAATTTTCACATTTTGTTATTTTATCGTATGATATGCCATGATATTTCATAATATTTCGCATACCGCTCACTTTTTGTGTACACTTTGTTCAAAAATCGTGGTATACCGCAAATATCGTGAGGTACATACCACTGGTATTTTATTTTTCACGGATGCGTGTGAGATATTTTTTTTTTGTCATTTTACATCAAAATATCATAAATATATAAAACATTAAAATATAATTAATACACATATCATAAAATAAATATTTAATTTTATTCTTTTGGTTACTTTTCTTAGTTAACATAAAAATTTAATGGTTACTTTGAGTCACCTAGAAACTCAACGTGATATTAGAAAATGTATTGTTATTATTAAAGTATTATTTTTTTCTCTTATATTAATAAATTAGTTTATTTCTAAGTATTATTTATTTTTCTCTATATATATAACATTTTTTTATGCTTTTTGTATTAAATTTTTTTTTTCTATCATATATATTTTATTTATATTTGAAAAATTATGATGAGAAAAATTAGAATACATATAAAATATGCAAAAAAGTATCAAATTTATGTCATCTTAAAACAATATTCTAACATTTATTTTTTTACAAAAACAGTAACAGTGTGCAGCACAGTATACCATACGATATACCTTAAAAATTTGGGGTGCGGTATACCTAACGGTAATGATATTTAACACATTGCTTACACTTCGACCAAGAATTAAAGCAATACAAGTGGCTAGAAGCGGATTTGGCAAAGATAGATCATAAGAGATAGGGACAACAATGTATAGAATGTGGGTAGGATAATGCAAAACTCGCTTCTTATCCTGCATATTGGATAATCAATTCGTATCCTGTCCACCATTTATCAGATTTATAATTTTAATATTCATATCTTATCTATTTTAAAGTGGGTATGATTTGGTAAAACCCACCAATCTACCACATATTATCATAATAGAAAATATTAATTTTACAACAAGATACCATAATAAAAAAACATTTAAATGATCTTAGAGAAAAACAATATTAATAATAAGAGATACTATGACGCAACAAAGATACGTATACCTAAACAAAAAAATTTCAGGTGTAAGGCCTCACAAGAAGAAATACTAGATGTAAAATATACAGTTCTAGGTCACCAAGTCAAACTCATGTCCATCATCTATATGTGGATGTTGGCACTTGACTCATTTTGAAGCGATATCTAGCAACCCACAACATATAAGAATAAAAATCACACCACTATAGATCAACTAGCAAACCGCATACACACACAAAAAAACAAACAAACAAACACACACACACATACACATATGCTAGTAGGATATAGGCCGAGTAGGCCAAAACCCATATCCCATCTATATCCGATAAGTATTAAAAAAGAATCCACATCTACTCCACATCCATATAATTGTAAAAAAAAAAAAGACCTACATATGATAGAATATAGGCGGATGCCTATTAAAGCAAATATCTATTAACATCTCTAATAAGATAACTCCGTGGATTGGGTGAAAATAGAAGTTGATTTACAGTGCTCGAGTCGACATCGTTTTGCCGGCCGCGCTCATGCCTATGAAAGATTTGTAATTGTAACTTGTAAGTACCAATGGAGCCCTGAATCATTTAATAATGATTCAATTTTACCCAGCACTTTACATTTGGTTCATTTTGTTGTAGACTAGAATTTACTACAATGAAGCAGAACCATATGTGGTCCTGTATATATAACCGTTGGTGCTGGGGGTAATAGAGGATTGCCAAAAGGTAACTATTTGTTCTTTTGTTTTTTTTTTTCTTTCCTTTTCTTGTTTGTTTCTGCCATTTCGTTGGCTTGAATTCAGGGGAAATAAAATTAACAGACCAGAGGTTAGGCAACCCAATTTTGGCCCATCAAACTATATATGACATTGTTGGGCTCAGTTATCTAACCAAGTTAAAAACATTTGTTAGATCTTTCTTTATTTTTTTTCTTTTTCGCTTTTCGTGGTACCATTTCTCAAATCTTAAATTCTAGGATTAATGCAATCAAATCTCTTTTTGGTGTGAATTCTCAAAGTTAATAAGTATACTTTTCATTATACGTGATATATTTTCTTCATCACTGTATTGATGTTGTTTTTTTGTTACTCACAATTTTTGTACACTAAAAGTTAAGGGTTTTTAAAGAAAGAAAATGAGTGGTGTCTTGAACTCTAATAAGAGATATGATAGGACAAAGCCCATGCCACTCCATCTTGGGTTTTGAGACCGTATAGATGTTAATTAAATTGAAATAAAAAAAACAAATTAATAACTGTGGAATTTTGAAGCTAATTTCATGCAACTTTGAGCAACCTGTTGGGGCACTATACCTATATCGGGAGGCAAGCTTAGGGCACGGTTTGGTTGCACGTGTACAAATGGTGGAATTTATCAGTTCCTTCCTCAACTAACCTCACAGATTTGCTTTCTAAAGATCAACCGGCTTGATGAAAGGTACCACCATGCTAAAATCTGGGAGGCATTATTGCGGACTACTACTGCTTGGTTTATTTGGATCAAGAGAAATGATTGTATTTTTTTACCCAAAGCCTTTTTTCCATTATGGATGTTTTTGAGCAAGTTCAAAGGGTGCAGGTCATATTTGTGGATTGAGGTTCACTATTAGGACGTTCGTGATTTAAATGGTGTCATGATCCAATTACATCATTTTATAATTGAGTTACGTAATTAAATGTATCCGGTAGGTGAATGTGTGTAATAATCTCCAACATCTTTCTGGAGTCTTTAATTTTTCTTTATTTTATTAAATTTGCAACAAAATTGTTTGTTGTGGTTCAAAAAAATTAACATTAGGTGGCTAAAAAAATTTAGAAAATAATCTCTGATAAAATCAACACTTAAGACAAACTTTTTAAGATATGTGGATGGCACCACTAAATTTTTAAAAATGAGAACTTAGCTATATTGGTCTAAAGGTTTAAAGAAATAATAAAATACCTCAGTTAAACATATTTTCTAAAAATTAATTTAAAAATTTAAACAGAAAATGAAAAAGTAAATCTATTTTGCATATCCAGACGCCTGCCCCTAAGGCATTATTGGAATTGTTCCACGCGTCTTTGGAGATTTGAGTGAGTTATTTTGCCTCTTTGGTTTAGAATAACTACAAAAACATTTGACGTTTGTTCTAACGTACAATTAGCCCTTCTATTTTGATAAATATATTTACTGCTTCCAGTTTTCTGAAATCTATAGTCACATCCCCATCATTCAATTTAGATATTTAAAACCTATTAATCAATTCCAGGAATGCCAAAAAATAATATTATTAACTAAAAAGAGCATTCAGCTGATTACATGTGATTGAATATGATGATTTATCAAACACATTGACTGACTAATGATTTATTAAAGAACATTATTTTTTCTGACTTTAAGAAACACAAATTCGGCCTTCTGTGTTTGGTTGGATGTTCTTGCTGTTAATAGTATTTTCTGTTTGGTATTCAAGGACTTTTTATTATATGTTTAATGTCCAAAATAAACAATGAGAGTGTAACTACTGGTTTCAGAAAATATGAAGCAAGTAACATTATTTTTCTTAAAATAGGAGGGGTCAACTATAGATTAAAGTAAAACTTAGGGAGGCTCAACTAGGCTCGTTCATTTCTAATTTCTATAGAGAAGACTTGAAGTTCGTGAAGCTTTCTCATAAGTTAGAAGGGAGACATAGCTTTTATTCCAAACATATTCTTACCTCAAAACAAAAAAAGATTCCTTTTAAGGCAGTATTTTGAAAGCTTACTAAAATTTGCTAATTTTTCAACTACTAATATATTAACGGCTAGGCCATTGGCGTCAAATACCAATAGATAAGACCATTGATAATCTTATTTATTAATTTCCAACGTGTTCATGTTAGTGAGATATGCGTGCAGTTTGGACTTTATTTGATGGACCTGGTTAGCAAAACAGTACATTTAATTTAAATGGTTACCATCAAATTGGCTTTTGATAACTTCTTTTTAAACAACCAGCTCCTCTTCTTCCTTTAAAAGCTCAATCCACTCTTCTCTCCCTCCATTCTCATCTCTCTGCCACCCCAACTACCACCATACCCAGGTCTGAAGCTCGTCTACCACCATCAAAGCATGGGAATGAGTGGATTTACGTAGATTTGGTACTGAAGTTGTCTGGTATGTGGGCAATTTTAAGTATTTCTTTGTATTTTGACTTAGATTATGATTTTTCAATTTTTTACATATCTTGAGTTGTGAGCTTGATTCTTTCATTTTTTAGCTTCTTTTCTGAGTTTGGAAAGTTGGCCATTGTGCTTCCTCAGCTTGTGTGAATCTGAGAGGTATATTTTCTATTTTATTTTAGTTTTCCTTTAGTATATATAAAAATTAGTGTGATTTTGAGGAAAATGATGATTGGAAAAATTTATTTTACCATAAAAATTGATGTCTTGTGAATGTCCTTTCTACATTTCCCTAGAAATTTGATTTTTCTATTTTCCATTTAATTTCTGGTTTTTTTAAATATTCGGGTATGTTTTGGGAAAAGGTAAATTTGTGTGATATAATTTTTATTGTTGTATTTAATTATGTTAAAATGCATATTATTTTTTTTAGTAGTTTAATTTTTTTTATTTTAATTTCCTGATATAGCTTGCTGTTTTAATTTATTATTTTGTTTAATTTTCGTGGGTTATGGTTTACCCAGGGTAAATTTGAGTGATTTAGTATTAATTGTTATAATTAATTATTTTATATCAAATTTTTATATTATTATTTTTTTATAATATTAATTGTTATAAACTATTGTGTTAAAATGCATAACACTTTGTTTTTCTGAATTTAGATTTACCAAATGATTAAAAAAATTTCTACTTTTGAAATAATGTTTATGTGTTTCATGTTTCCAACCTTAATTAATGTCCAAAGTTGATACACTACAATAATGAGTGTCTTTAGTGATATTTGATAGTAAAATTTTTCTTAAATATTTACAAAAAATAACAATACTTAATAATAATAATAATAATAATAATAATTGCCAGTACATGTATTCTTGTTATGAATTATGATACTTAATCAAATGTGACAATATATGCTTAAATAAATATGAAACAACGACAATATTTGGAATATACGCTTAAAAAAATTTAGAACAATGACAATAATTCTATTATGACATTTTTTAAATTTTTTGTGACATAAGGCGAATGCTGTTATAGATATTTTTTGTTATAGTGATACATATGTGTGAATGAAATGTACATGATTAATAGTACGTATGACCATAGTTTTATTTGGATCAAGAGAAATGATTGTATTTTTAAGCCAAAGTCTTTTTCCATTAGGATGTTTTTGATGAAGTTCGGAGGGCGCAGGTCATATTTGTGGACTGAGGTTCGCTGTTCAACGTTAGGATGTTCATGGTTTGAATGGTGTTATGATCCGATTACATCATTTCATAATTGAGTTACATAATTAAATGTATCCTGTAGGTGAATGTGCGTAATAATCTCGAACATCTTTCTAGGGTCTTTAATTTTTCTCTATTTTATTACATTTGCAACAAAATAGTTTGTTGTGGTTAAAAAAAATTAACATTAGACGACTAAAAAAATTAGAAAAAAATATCTGATAAAATAAACACTTAAGACATAAACTTTTTAAGATATGTAGATGGCACCACTAAATTTTTAAAAATGAGAACTTAGCTATTGGTCTAAAGGTTTAAAGAAATAATAAAATACCTCAGTTAAACATATTTTCTAAAAAACTAATTTAAAAATTAAAATAGAAATTGATAAGGTAAAACTATTTTTTATATCCAAACGCCTTAAGGCTAGCTCAAATTGGAATCGTGTCACGCGTCTTTAGAGATGAGTGAGTTCTTTTGCTTATTTGGCTTAGAATAGTTATAAAATGCTCCCCAGGTCTATACTAACCAACAATTACTCCTATTTTAAGAAATATATTATTACTACCTTCAGTTTTGTGAAATCTATTGTCACATCACCATCCTCAATTTGAATATTTAAAACATATTATTATTAAATTCCTCTAATGCCAAAAAATAATATTGTTAACTAAAAAGAGCAAGTATATACTCTTTATGTCTCAAATTCTTTACACCATTCACTTTTCAGTAATTAATTTATAATTTTTTATTTTTAATATTTTAGTATATAAATAAAAAATCTTTATATATGAATAATAAATCAAGAAATATATTTTTTTTAATTTTTTTCTAATGAATAATAATTTTAATAAATTCAAGACAAATAGAATAAAGAAAAGCGAAACAGATGGAGTATTTAACTAGGTTTGTAAAACCCAAGGCATTGCTATGTGAAAAAGTTTCATGTTCAAAGTTTGTTTTTCTAAGATTTTTTTTCTGATAAATGGTCAAATTCCTCTTCCAATTCCTAAATCTATCATTTATGCCCTTTTACTCACCAAACTCTTCTATCTAATAATTGGGTCTCAGTTTCACTCACAACAGTGTAGGGATGTGAAAAATATACTACATATCCCCACCCTGCTTTAGCTTGGCCTCCTAACCCCGAACTCACCCCTACTCGCATAGCCATGAGGAGGATATAAGTTTAATTAATACTACCTAACAATACCCGTATCCCTTACAAATTAATATATTTACATTTAAAATGTGATTTTATTTCAAAATAAAGTTATAATAACATAACTTACCATAGATTACTTTAGTTTGTGAATTTTTAGTTATTATTAATCACAATTATACACATTATTTAGAATATATATATATATAAGAAGTATAAAAAATTAAACATGTGTCTTAAATGTGTTGGAGGGTAGTATACGCCTATTTGCGGGATAGATACTACCCAAAACCAATTACTTATGGGAAGGCCTAAACCAAGCCTATTGACATCTCTACAACAATGAACCAAACTAAAGACCCAATCATCATATGGAGGATTTGGGCCTAAAAGGTTAGAAATAATATACCTATGAACTAAAGAAATTTGACCATAGATAAGAGAAAAGAAGAAAAAAAGCAAGACATTATTGTTCAATGAACAGTATTTTGGGCTACACTCTTTAATATATAAAAGTAATGTGCAAAATAAACAATGAAAGCATAACAACTAGCTTTAGAAAATGTGAAGCAAGCAATAATATTTTTCTAAAAATAAAAGAGACTAACTATAGATTAAAGTAAATTTTATGAAGGTTTCTGAAGGCTGTTCATTTCTATGAAGAAAAGGGGAAGCTCGCAAAGCTTTATCACTAGTTAGATAGGAGACAAAGTTTTTATTCCAAACGTATCTTAACTTGGTTAATTACACACAAGAACTTTAATCCTAAATTATTGTTCATGTTCTAACCTTAACTTGGACTTTGTTTGTAACATATCCTAATCTCAATAAACATTTTATCTTAAATTTTTTTTGTACCGACATCATTATGTAGGATGAAAAATGTCATGTGAATTGTATGAAAAACACTAGTTTCCCCTTAAAACTGTTCTTTTTGTCAAAAAAAATCATAAAACTTTTCCATTTATCCCATTGCAGCACTCATCTCATTCGACTCCTCTGCCCCATTTGTCCAATGCCTCTTAACTCAACCCATCCCCCCGAACCCCTCTGCTGCCACCGACAGCTTCTCCTCCCTCCCCATCGCTGCCAACACCACCAACAACCTTGATTTCTACCCCCACCACCCCCTCCTAACCCATAACCTGTGGCCACACGTGTCCTGACCTCCCTTCCTGCGACGCCTCCTTCTCTGAGAAGAAACCAGACCCAATAACTAAAAAATTGATCCACCGAGAAGAACCCACCACTGTGAATGACGCAGTGCTACAGTCGATGTCAATTTAGAGCCGGATCGAGGAGTTCACAGACTTTGGCGATATCCACATCGGCCTCCTACCTCAGTGCCTGTTCCTCTTCACATGGCTCGATCTCCATCAAGCCCATGCGGTCCCTCTCCCCCATCGACCTACGGTTCTCCCTCCGCCTCGTTCCGATGACATTGCCACCATCAAACACTCGTGCTCCCTTTCCGTTACTACCATCGTTGCATCTCCAGCCGAATTGAAGCCACCACACTCTCAATCTGACCAAGTTCTTTTTTTCAAACGGCAAACAAAGAAACTTTACTAAAGATTAAACCAAATTATAAACTTCTGCTAGTTAGCTACTGGACAACCTAAACACAAAACTCAAACTCCCAAAGACCCCATGCCCATGCCCCTCTTCTTAAAAAGCCCAAATAGAATCCAAAAAGAAAAACCCCCTACCCCCACTTCTAAACACTCTGTAACGAAACCCGAAAAGGAATCACAAAACCCCACTAACGTTTGATACTCCACTCCAACCTTCTCAATTTGACGAAGTTTGGGTTTGAGATTTTGTTCTTTGTTGTTAGACAACTTACGGATTTAACCAAAGACAAAGACTGATCTTACTTTGTAGGAGATGACATTGGAAGCATTTTAAGAGCAAATAGAAGCACATAGGAAAATATCCTTGCAAAATCAGATTTCTAAGTGGAAAAAAGCCAGAGCTTGGAACTATTAGCTAGGGATGAACATTCGGTTGGATTGGTTTAAAACCAATCCGAATAGAATAATCCGATTATTTTTTTGTTTTTGTAAATTTAATCCAAATCATCCGAATTATATATTAAAACTAATGCAAACCATCTGAATTATAATTTAGCTTTTTTGGTTTTTATCCGAACCATCTAAATTGTAATTCAATTCATCCAATTTTTATAATTAAATTCTTTTGTATTAGAATTAAACACATGATAATTGAAAAAATAAAATAACACTTGAAAAAGATATGATAAATTTTGACAATATACTATTTATAGCTAAACCTAAGATTTGATTCATAACATATGGTCCAAAATTAAAAAAAATAACCTTACATATATGGAGTGGACGGGTATAATTATAAAATTTATATTACTTTTTGGTTTATTTGGTTTTGATCCAATCTGAACCAAATAACCAAATAATTGAACCATTTTGTCCAATCCAAATAATCCATTTAGATTATTCGATTTTATCCAAATAGTAAACACTCCTACTATTAGCAAAAGAAATAAAAATCGACCATACATTTGCAAACCTAGGTGTCTACTCATGTTGGGCCGAAATTCTCAACCTAACTCATTATGGTGGCGGTGATGGGGAGGGAGGAGGAGTAGTCAGTGAAGGTGAAGGGTTTGGGCAGGATGGGTTGAGTTGAGAGGGCCAAACAAATGGGGCGGAAGAAACGGACAAAAGGAATGAATGGTGTAATGGGACAAATGGAAAAGTTTCAAGATATTTTTGGTAAAAGGAAAATTTTTTAGGGGTCCAAACTAGTGTTTCCCCTATAATCTTAGCTATTCTGACATGACATTTTTTATCCAACATAATAAATTTCATACAAAAAATGGCTAAAATGATTGAAAGCCATTTCTTCTTTTTTTAAGCCATTTGTCTACTGATACTCGGCGGCATCCTCGTTGTACAACATGTTGGCCTGAAGGAAAGACTTCCGGTATGAAGGCGTCTAGAAGACTTTGAAGAACAAAGGATAGAGACTCCCCGGAATGTGTTTTCGGGGGAGGAGCCTCCAATGCCCAAGTCAGTGTTCGCAAGAGTAAGAGTAGTAAAGAGTAGAAAGTGGGGGAATAGCCAGAGTTCTCTGTCTTACCAAGGTCCTTCCTAAGTATTTATAGGAGGATGGAGATAGGAGGCCATTTGACACAGCCTGTTCAAATCATAACACGTGTTTGGTCAGATTTGATCCGTACCCTCGGAGATAGGTATCTCCAGCTGGTCGTAGGCCGTTTCGGCCAGAGGGTAGGGGCGTGTGCGAGGTCTCTTTGTCAAAGACTCCTTAATCGTTTTTGTTGTATCTTTGCAATTACCCTTCGGAGAACGAGACCCCTTCGGGGTATGAGGTTCCTTCGGCTAGATATCACCACCGAGGGCCGTCAGGAAAAGTCCTTCAGCGGAGCGGGATACCTTCGGGAGACGTTCTCCCTTGACCAAGGATGGGGAGTTACTTTTCCGAGGTTGGTAGGTTCGTAAAACCCAAGGGTGGTGAAACACACCCCTCCCCGAAGTTAGTCATGTAACCTTTCCGAGGGTGGTGTGAGTGTTCTCGAGGTCGGTGCTAAGCATCTTGGAGGGTGGTGAGGGCCCCCTTTTCTCTAAGGTTGGTTACTTGTGTTTCCCAAGAGTGGTGCTCATCAGGCCAGTTTGGGAGACCTCCAAGGGCAATAGCCCTTCAGCTATCACATGCCCCCCTCGGAGAGCCGAAGTTGTATCTTCGGTGCTTGAGCTTTTACAAGCATAGCGTGGAACTCTTAGGAGGTGACAGTCATCTCAGTTAGTATGACTGGACTTTTGACTGAGGTTACCTTCTTCGAAAGAAGGCACCTCTTTGGTTCAAGATGTCTCTCCTAGCCTAGGTTGTTCCTTTGACATTAAGTGGTGCTTCTCGCTTTTTGGCCGAGGTTTTGATATTCCCGAAGTTGTTCCTTCGGACCGAAGTGCATATTTCCCTTCTGAGTTTTCTGTTGCCTGCCAGTGAATCGTCACATCTCCTGACCAGATAGATGCATCACTTCGGGGTAGGCTTGCATAGGTCTGCTAACTGTCAAAAAATGTGCCCTTGTTTCTTGCGTCAGGTGACACGTGTCACCAAGTGACTGGCGAACGGTTGCGTCCGTTACATCAATTACGTCCCTTCGCTTGCGAAGGGTCATTATGGTGACGCTTCGCTTGCCTCCTTCGGTCTATATAAACCCTTCCTCCTCCAGAGTCTTCCACACTTCTCATTTTTCATTGCCTTTGCTCTCTGATTTTCTCTCCTTTTTCACCTTCTCTTTGGCGATGATGCTAGTAGCGGAGCGATTTCTGGCAATACTTGTGGCGGTCTTCTGAATTTCCTACCTCGGTCCGAACTAGGTGGGTTTATTTTCGAGTTTCCATTTTTTCTCAAAATTTTCTCCTTCATCTCCCCGAGGTTAGTTTTCCCTTCCGAACATGCCTTCTTCTCAAGCTAAGACCTACCCCATTCCTGAGAGTTGGCTTCCCCTCAACTCTCATCCGAGCTGTGCTACTTCAAAGAAAGTTCAGAAGTGGTCGGCCAAATTCCTTCTTCCTTCTTATGCTGTCACTAGGCTTCCTAGCCCTGGTATGCTCAGCTATGCCCCTCATTCGGACGAGGTTACCGTCTTCCGGGCTCAACTGAAGGCTGGACTTCAGTATCCCCCTCTGAAGATGGTTTGCGACTTTTACCAGTTCCATGGCATAGCCATGAACCAACTTCCCCCGAACTCCTATTCTTATTTCAACGTCTTCCTTTGTATGTGTGGGGTCTTCGAGATAGAGCCCCACTTCATCTTCTTCATGCAGTAATACAAACTCCACCCTATTCCAAAGGGCAGGTTCTACTTCTTGCTTCCTCGGGGATTTGGGAGCAAGAAATATACGTTCACCTTCGGAACGAAGGATAGTTGGCGAGGGTGGCAAAAGAAGTTCTTCCTTCTAAAGATGGATGATCAGTGGAAGCATGTGCCAACCAAATGGGCTTCGAGGACTCTTGATATTAACGTAGTAGATCCGATGAAGCTACTAACCTTAAAGCTAGAGTCCCAGTTTGAAGAATTTGACAGCCGTATTCGGGCTGTCGCAGATTGGGATCCCGAGGTCCCTCCGCGTTCCTTATACCCTTTCCCTATAAGATGGAACTTTATGACCAAAGAGGTCCTTCAAGAGCTAGGGGTAATCGAGGAGCATATTACTGACAAGGATATGCCAAAGCCCTTATTTGACGGGAAGAAGACGTGGCTGATGATGCTTCTTCGGGGCGAGCTTACTTATTCGCCACTCAAAGAGAGTAAGTTTCTTCCCATATTTAGTGATATACATCCTTCTGTACTTACGCTAATGTTTTTCTTCTTGCAGAGATGGGTGATAAGCCTGCTGCCTTTTACAAGAGCCTCTTTCTTGGCCAAGCCAAAAAGGAGGAGCAACAGGAAAATAAGGCAACGTCAAATAGGAAGAAGGTGCCAGACGGACCATTTTCGGCGTCGAAGTCGAAGAAGGCGAAGGAGGACTCCCTTCCCCCTCTGCCTGAAGGAGAAGTGGAGGTTCTAGATTCGACTCCTGTTCGCGCCAATCCCCCTTTGGAGCCGGCCATCTGCTCGACTCCTCTAAGTCCCAATACTGCGGTGGAGACTTTGGGGACCTCGATGGGGGGACTTTCGACCGAAGAACTTGAAGAATGCCGAAGGAAGAAAGGAAAAGGTGTTTCGCCCGAGGTCCTTGACATTAGTAACTCCGATAAAGAAGGCGCCGAACTCCCTCCAAGTTTGTCCCTTAGCCATTCTTTTTTTAGTTTGGGAATTTTTGGTATTTTAGATCTTATAGATAAATGGCTAAGGGATAACGTGTTAATGGAACTCCGGCATGATTTTGCAGAAAAACAAGCACCTACTCAGTAGGTTGTGGACCACGCTCAGAAGAGGGCCCTTCGGGATACAAAAATTCCAAGGGATAATGTGCCGAGGGAGCCCTTCTAGACTTTTACGGAAGACATGGACTTGTTCTCCGAGGATTGCCAGAAAATGGCTCCTCAGATGGCGAAGGGCATTATCATGAATGCTACATTCCAGTCCCTCACGAAGGAGTGTCTAAATGAGGAAGTCCTCACTGCGAGGATGACTAAACATGCTACCCAAGTAAGCCTTGAACCCTTTAGTCCTTAGAAAAATTTCCTAAGTTGTTGCTCGTTTCTAAACCTTATTTGGAGTCTTTCCCTTTGCAGCTCTTGGCATATAGTGGATATTTCCAAGCTTGGGCAGCCAAACAGTCTTCGGTCCAAACTCAATCCGATGAGACCTTGGAAAAGGCCAAGGAACTCTTTACCAGCTCAGTCGTCAAGCTCAACGAGCTTAATAAGATAGCTAAGAAAGATTTGGCCAACCTCCGGGAGGAGGTGCTGAAGAGCCAGGGGGAGCTGATTCAAGACTTTTCTTTGAAGATGTTTGACCTTGGCGCGAAGGTGATATCTCTGACCTCAGCAAATGAGGGTTTTCAAAAGGAGAAGAAGGATGCCATTACCGACCTTACCAAGACATTTGCTCTTAACTCCGAACTAAAAACCGAGGTCGATCGGTTGAGGAAGGGGAAGAAGAAGAAGAAATTGGAGAAGGAGGTCGAGCTCCTCAAGAAAGAGCAGGAGGACTTGAAGGTAGAGAAGGCGAAGTCCAATGAGGTGACTAAGTCCTCTTATCAGGATGGTTTTGCCTTGTTCACCACCAAGTCCTGTCCAAGTTTCCTGACCTTGACCTTTCCTTTCTGGCAGCTCTGGACATTCTCGAAGGACCATCTTCGGAGTGGTCGAGGGTGGAGTTTCTCAATCCCCCCTTTCCTTTACCTTCGGGAACCGAAGCTTATGCTAACGAAGACGACACCGAAGGTGACAAAGCCAAAGATGTCAAGGAGCCAGAAGGTAGCCAGGACCCCGAATAGGCCTCTTTTTCTTCTTTTCCCTTATAATCTACCCCTTGTATTTTGTGATGAAGTATTAATGAAATTTCTTCCTTCACAAAATTTGGCTAAGTCCCTAATTGTTCCTCGGATATCGTCTTCATTCTTCAACACCGAACTATCTTCGAGGCCGAGGGTTTTTGCGACCATCTTCGGTCAAGCTGAATTAGCACAAAAAATGGTTAAGTACCTTTAGCATCGACCGTGTTCAGTCGACTACCTTCGGTGAACTTGTACTTTCAGTTTCCCTTTATTGGCTCGAACCATGTTCGGCTAATGTACCTTAGGCGAACTTGTGCAAGTTACTCATGGTCCTTCGGAAGCAACGACATTTGGTTTGCCATCTTCAGTATTTTGCATAGCTTTGCCTTTGAAATTTTTTCTAAGTATACACACTTATATACTTTAAGAAACAACCCCCATCGTCGTTAACCATGTTCGGGGGTATGTTACCATCTTCGGCAAAGATTGCCTATTTTCACAAATGCACCTTCAGAAATAACCATGTTCGGTTTTTTCCCTCGAAAGCGACCATGTTCGGTTGGCATCATTCGGAAAAGATGAATAATTTTATACTTGTACCTTCGAAAATAACCATTTTCGGTTTTCTCCTTAGGAACCAACCATGTTCGGTCAGTCACCTTCAGTAAGGATTTGTATAATTTTCCTCTTGAAAATTTTTCTAAATGTAGAATTTTTTCAAAGAGTCTGAATGCCAGGTGTTTTTCAATTCTCCACCTTCGGCATCACCGAGCTTGTAGACTCCTGACTGAACTTCCTCAAGGACTAAGGTTCATCCCAATTTGCCCGAAGTACTCCATGGGATGGCCTTCGGGCTTCAAATTCAACTCTTCGGGGGACGAGATCCCCTTTCTTGATTCCTTTACGCTTGACATGCAAGTTTGTAGCAACAGCTACTCTCTACTGAAAAGCTTTTCTTCTGAGCTCGGCCATCTCTCTGTGCTCATCAAGGAGATCCAACTTGGTTCTTAGACCGAGGTTGTTATCTTGTTTGTCAAATACCTATATCCTTACAGATGGCTGTACAATCTCGACGGGGATAATGGCCTCCATGCCAAAGACGAGTGAGAAGGGTGTCTCACCGGTGGCCCTTCAGGGAGTTGTTCGGTAGCTCCATAGCACACTCAGGAGCTCTTCTGGCCATTTCCCCTTTGCTTCATTCAGACTCTTTTTCAAGCCATCTTTTATCATTCTGTTGGATACTTCAACTTGTCCATTACTCTGAAGATGGGCCACCGGGGCAAAATGTAATTTTATCCCGAGGTCAGTTGTGAATTCCTGGAACCCCTTATCAGTAAACTAGGAACCATTATCAGCTACTATCACTCTCGGCACGCCGAATCTCCATATGATGTTCTTCCAGACAAATCTGCTAAAGGCTCTACCTCGATCCATTTGGTAAAATAGTGTACTACGACTAAGCAGAACTTCACTCATCCTGAAGCTGTTGAAAGAGGTCCGATGAGGTCAATACCCCAAACAGTGAAGGGGCAAGGGTAGTTTGCAGAAGTTATGACTTCTGAGGGTAGTCTTTGGATAGGAGCGTGTCTCTAGCAGTTGTTGCATTTCTGGACGAACTGCCTCACGTCCTTCCTCAAGGTAGGCTAGAAGTATCCTTGGCGAAGTAGTACCTCAGCAAGGGCATCAGTTCTTATGTGAGAACCGCAAGCCCCCTCATGAACTTCTTTGAGGACCGTCTCAACATCTTCTTCGTTGACACACCTCTGTAATGGACTTGCGTACCCTTTTCGGTACAACTCTTCCCCAATCAGAAAGTATCTTCCTGAGCGCTTTTGTACTTTCACAGCTTCAAGAGAATCTTCGAGAAGTTCTGAGGTTGTGAGGGATTTCTTGATAGAGTCTTTCCATCCTCTGTCTGAGGTTGTCATACACATTATCGCTATACTTGGCTAATACAATACTCCAGTGGACTCTTTTTTATTTGGCCAAAGTATCTGCTTCCATATTATCTCACTGAGGTACATTTTCTATATGTACCGTGTCAAACTCTTGGATAAGCTTTTTCATGAGGTCATCGTATTTTGCCAAGTTTGGGTCCCTTGCGCCGTAGTCCCTTTCCATCTATCGTACCACTAACTGAGAATAGCTGTGGACCTTCAGATTCCTTACACCAACTCTTTTTGCCTGCCGCAAGCCTGCTATAAGGGCTTCATATTCCGCGACACTGTTGGTGACATTTAATCTGAATTTGATGGCCTTCCTGGCTTCCATACCTTTGGGCCAACGGAGGATTACTCGAGCTCCTTGGTGTTCGAAATCGAAGGCTCCATCAACAAAGAGTGTCCACTCGGGTTCATATTTTCCAAGGTCTTCCGGGGTATCCTCGATTTTTGGGACTTTGGCAACGAAGTTTGCCAATGCTTAGGCCTTTATTGCCCTTCTCGGCTTATAGGTGATGTCGTATTCACCAAGCTCAATGCACCATTTTGAAAATCTTCCCGAGTGGTCTACCTTTCTCATGACATCTCGAAGAGGTAGGTTACTTTGGACCATGATAAGGTGCCCTTGGAAGTAAGGTCGCAACCTTCTATTTGTCAGTACTAGGGCATATATGGCCTTTTGCAGAAAAGGGTACCTAACTTCGACACCATGTAGGGACTTACTCACATAGTACACTGGTCATTGCTTTCCTCCCTCTTCCTTTACTAGTACCGAGCTTACTGCCTTTTCAGTGACGGCGAGGTAGAGGATGAGGAGTTCTCTTTCCCGTGGCTGGCAAAGTGTCGGCAAACAGGTTAGGTAGCTTTTGAGCTCATCCCAAGTTTTTTGGCAGTCTTCATTCCAAGGGTGTTCCATGGGACCGAAGTCATCTTCATTTTTTACTGCTTTGGTGAGCACTTTGAAGAATGGTTGGCACCTATCCCTGTATTTAGAGATGAATCTGCTAAGAGCCGTCATTTTACCCGTGAGTCTTTGCACGTCCTTGGTCATAGTGGGAGTTCGGAACCCTAGTAGGGCCTTGACCTTTTCTGGGTTGGCATCGATACCTCTTTCTGATATCATAAATCCGATGAGCTTGCCCGTATTCACTCCAAATATGCACTTCTCAAGGTTGAGACATATTCCGAATTCTCGAAGTCGTGTAATGTTTCCTTTAAGTCTAGGATATGACTACTAGGCAGTTTGATCTTAACTATCATATCGTCAACGTATACTTCCATATTTCTCCCAATTTGGGAGTTGAACACTCTGTTCATCAATTTTTGACACAGCCCCTACATTCTTAAGGCCGAAGGGCATTCTGATGTAGCAGTAGGTCCCGACTTCGAAGATGAAGGTGGTTTTCTCCTCATTTTTGGGATCCATCCGAATTTGGTGGTATCCACTGAAGGCATCGAGGAAGCTAAGCAGACCATATTTGGCAATTGAGTCCACCAATTGATCTATCGGTGGGAGAGGATATGAATCCTTGAGACAGCCATCATTTACATTTCAGAAGTCGATGCACATTCGGAGTTTATCACTCCCTTCCTTTGTGGCAATGACAACATTGCTAAGCCATTCGGGGTACCTGACCTCTCTTATTACGCTTGCCTCCATTAACCGTTGGACTTCGGCTCGAATGAAGTTGTTCTTATGCGCCGAGAGGCTGCGCTTTTTTTTTCAAACAGGCTTCACCTCTAGGTACACTTTAAGGCTATGTTGAATTATTCGAGAGTCTACCCCAGGCATGTCCTTCTGAGAATAGGCAAACAGATCTTTGTTCATTAATAGAAAATATACAAGCTTTTGCTTGTCACCTTCGGCCAGTTGTTTCCCCACTCAGATACTTCGGCCTGGGACAAGTTCTATATCCTCTATTTCTATTTTTTTGAAGTCACATACTCCTTCTCCTATTGCCTCTTTAGCGAGTATGCTCTTTTCTTCCAAAGTCTGTGCATGAATTTTCTTTGGACTTTGTCTTGCCTTCATGAAGACTTTCCTCACCTCAGCTTGATCAATGAATATCTCTACGTCCCCTTCCTTCATGCCGAAAGTGACTGTTAGGTATTTCACATCTGGACGAATGTGGAGATTTCCTTGTGTCTGCCTTCCGCGGATGGCATTGTATAAAGAAAGGACATCAATGATAATGAACCTTGTCATTGTGAAGCCAAAGAGCTATTTGTTGTCCTAAAACGAAGTTCCCTTTAGCATCAAGGGTAGATCAATCCATCCGAGCACAGGGAGTTCAGAGGGATCTACACCGAATGTAGGGGAAGTAACGAGCTTAAGATCACCCTTGGAGATGCCCAAGTTCAGCAACAGGTGGGAGAACAGAATGTCGACATTGGAACCATCATCAATGAGCACTCTTTTGACATCCCAACTCTCTATCCTTGGCATGATTAGGTGGGGGTCATCATGACATACCAACTCCCTATCCTTGCCATGATTAGGATGGGGTCATCATGAGGGAACTTCACGGTAGACCCATCTTTCCGAACAAACTTGTTTGCTGGGTTTCCGAACTTTATCATTGAGATTTCCCAGACTTTCCTTTTTCTCTCGGCTGAGGGTATCCCAGTAGTAATTGTCTGGATTACTCCCGCCGGAGATGGTGGATGCTTTCTGGGACTTCGGTTCCGACGTCGGTCGGAATCATAGTACCCATCTTCCCCTTTCCTTTCTTCTTCCCTTCTTCCTTTGGGGGACGGCATTCACAAGTATCACCACAATTGGCCTTGTTTGATCAAAGATTCAATGCACTTTTTTAGCTAGAAACAATCCTTGGTGTCGTGCCTATGGTCTCGGTGAAACTGGCAAAACTTCTTCATGTTCTTCTTATTCTCCGAGGTCATGGCCTTCAGACGTTGGATAGTAGTCCCTTGCCTCTCCATGGCCATCAGTATGTTTGTCCTTATGGTGTTCAAGGGAGTGAACGACACCAGCCTCTTCCCTCTTTTCTTCTGAGGTTTACCCCCACCCTCGGTCGGATACCAAGGTTGGTGAGCCTGACCCTCGGGATGATTATGATCAGACTTTGGCCCTTCCATCCACAGTTTTTTGGCCGTCATGTGCTATTCTGCCCTTCGATAAAATTCACTGGGGGTATCAGGGGGATATTTGGAGAACTTGTAGAAGAGTTGTGAATCTTTCCGAAGTCCCCTGATCATGGCAAGGATGCAGATTTCAAGGCAGAAGTCGGGCACACTCAACGCTTCTCAGTTGAACCTCTCAACATAGTCCCGAATGGTCTCCCCATTCTTTTGGGCTATATCAAACATTTGGACGGGCATCTTCGCCGTCAGTCTACTTTTGATGAACTGCTAGGTAAATGCAGCGAATAACTCCTAGAAACACATTATGGTTGTCAGGACCACCAGTTAGTACTTGGCTATGGCCAAGAAGAGAATGATGAAGACATGAAATTAAGTACAAGAGGGACTTGTTTGAACATGGTCTTAGTGATGAGAATACAAGACTATGTGAATTATGTGTTTTAATTACACATACAAAAGTTCTATGTGAACTATGCCATGAAATAAAGTTCTAGTACCAAACTGGACTGGTAACTAGTGACTAACATGGAACTATGCAATACTATGGGCCAAATTGCACATACATGAAAAACTATGTATGACTTGGCAAGAAATAAAGTTTGAGGACTCAATTGAAAACTTGGACTAGTGCTGGAATTGAAACTACAAACCAAGGATGGACAAAATCAGCCATGCAATATTGTGAGATGGCTAAAGTGGAGGTAAGCCAATATTGTGGCTCTTGGTCAATGGGTAGCCATATATATTAATAAACAAAGGGGAAGTGTTAGTGGAGCTATTAAAATATTGGAAGTTGCCTAGTGGAGCCATTAAAATAAGGTAAACCTTGGACAAAGATATGAATTGTTTATTCATGGTGGAGCATGATTGATTTGTTTATTGGTGATGATGGAAGATGGAATTAATTATTGCTAAAAGAATGGTGTGATGGCCGAATTTTATATGGTATAATAATGCAATTATGTCCACATTTTGTGTACTTGGCATGTGGGCCAACAATTTAAAAAGAAATGCTGGAAATTGCATTGAATTTGGTGGCTAGAATGGAAGTATGGAGACATGGAGGGTTGGAGGCGCCATGCAATTTAGTTGGGGGATTTCCTTGGCATTTAAGCCAACTTTGATTAATCAATCCAAGGCTGGAAGCCTTTGTCCGCCACCCAAAAATGCAGCTGCCATGCTTGACTAATATATTACATGAAATGGGTTAGTGCTTGGGAGAATATGCTTGGAATATGTTTGGAATATGCTGAAAAATTGATTTGTTAATGGGCACTTGAGTGGGCGGCCTTCTTATGCAGCAAACATTCCTTGGAGTTGTCATTTAGTTGCTGCCTTTGTTGGTTTTGGAGAGCACTTGGCCGAAACACAAAGCTCTTCCATGTTCTTCCATGTTCTTGCTTGTTCTTCACTTGTTCATCTTGATTCTTGGCCGAAACTTGAGTGTTCTTGAGTGTACATCCAAATTTCCAGCAAAACTCTTGAAGATACCTTGTTGAGCGTCAAGATTTGAGCTTGTTCTTGAAGGAACAAGGCATGGCCGAATATGTTCATGCATGTTCATGAAGTTCTCTTGAAGTTTACTTGGTGTTCTTGGTGTTGCATGTTGATTTGGAGCTCGGTTGTGCAAGTCCAGAATTTTCAGCCTTGTTCTTGAGGTAAAAGCTCAAGATTACTTAAATCCATGGTATGTTTTCCATGAATAAGAGTTATATTGACTAAAGGAAGGCTGTATTGTGTTAGGAGAACCTTGGACCGAAAGTTTGAAGCTAAACCACCAAAGAACACTAGTTGGCCGAATGGTGTGCATGTTTGTTCTTGAGTGTTCTTGGTGAGTTCATGGTGTTTTGGCATGGAAATGATGATTTCATGAGTTTATGTGAATGATATGTGAAACTCATGGTGGCTGTGTTTATGGCCGAAAATGAAAGGTAACTTGGACTTGGAGATTGAAGCTTGGATTAAGACATTCAAGCTTGTGTTGGACAAACTAACCAAAACACCATTGAAGTTGAAGTTTCAAACTTAACTTGGAAGAAATCCAACAAGGCCGAATTTACTCAAGCTAAAAAGTGTGGTAAGGATTCATGAATTACTTGTGCTTGGTATATTTTCCATGATTAATGACAAGTAATTGAAGCTACTAATTGATGGTCAAGATTTGCCAAGTGATGTTAGTATGCTTGAAGGGCAATATGGAATTAATGGTTCCATGGGTTGATTAGCTAATCAATGAATGGCAAGTGTAAAGTTCTTGGTGGGTTTGGCCAATCCATCAAGCACTTGAGAGCTCGAGGGGAATGGAGATGATTTCATGAAGAAATGGTGTGCAAAATTGTACATGAGCACTTGCTAGTGGCTATGGCCGAATTGAAGAAGTGGTGTGTGTGTGAGTTTGTGTGCTTTTGTTGATTGATTGTGCATGCTAACCAACTTATTATTGATATATGTTGAATATAGGCTTCGGCCAAATTGTATTTTCCTTGTCTTTGTGTCTTTGGATGTAGGTACTAGCTTGATTATGGAGGTTAAGCTTATGCTTAACAATATGAACTCCTTTGGAGTTGTGTGAATCCTTACTGAGTTTTAAACTCACTGCCCTTATTGGTTGAATTTTCAGGAAAGGGTAAAGAGCTTGAGTAATTGTGCTTCTGTTTGGACTTCTTGGTTTTTGTGTACCAAGTTTACTTATTGTCCAAGGTATGTGTGCCAACAAATTCTTGGCTTGAAATGTGCATTTTATTCCATGGTCTTATGTAGGCCGAATTTAATGGATGAAGTTTTGCAGGAGATTAGCTGTGGGACTTGAGCTAGGAGGTGTTGGTTGAGTGGGCTTTTGGCATTTGAGACTTGGTGGGCTTTGGAGACCAATAACTTGGTCTTTTGGACTTGTACCTATAGTGCACATTTTGTAGTACCCTTTGAGCATTATGGGTAGTTGTGTACATATGGGCTATGTGAGAATTGGGCTGCAAGTTTTGGGCCCATTTGCATCCTTGGCATGATTGCCATGTAGTTGTTGTTGAGTTGTGGACTTAAGCACTTTTGGGCCCATGTTGGACTTATGCATTTTGGGCCTTAGTGGACTTTGTATGTTGGACTTGTTGGCTGTATGTTAGCCAAGTTTCTTTGGACTTTATGACTATCAGCATGATGTTTTGATGTTGGCTTCCTTGTGCACTATACTTGGCCGAATGCTCATCATCATATATGTATGTGTTTTCAAGCTTGAAAATGGATATGGGCTTCTTTGTTGCCATGCATATGACTAGTACACTTGATTGCACACAAGTTAAGCACTTAAAGGAAAAAGTGCAAGTGTTGCTTGTTTTGCAAGTAATGGGTTGGGCTTGCTTAAGCTGCAAGGTCTTGGTCTAAAATAAGCAGGGACATCCTGGGCCACCTCCCAGGCCAATAAAAAGAATGCCCAATAATCTACTTAATGAAGGTTAGGTAACTAAACTCTGATGATAACTCTTAAAGACCCAAGTAATCTGGACCTTCAGGGTAGTGGTTGGTGAGAGGCACAGAGTGTGCATGGGCTGGGGCCTGTGTGGGGTGTGACAGAGCAGACCTGCTGCGGTGGTATCAGAGCAGGATTTGAGAAGTAGTTAGCCTAGTCAAGTTCCCACATAGGGTCACATAAGACATGCATATGCATACATGGATATATATAAATGGCTGCAATTTTAAAGTGCAGGAATGAGAACTAGAACCAGGGAAAGAAATACCCTGAGACAAGTTGCTCAAAAAGAGCATACCTTGGCGAGAGAGCCAAGTGCCAGGCAAGAAATGCCTGATGAAACTGCCCAAAGGCAGAATGCACAAGATGATCATAACTTGGCAAGACAGCCAAATACCAGGTCCCAGATACCTGAACCCAGCAGAAACAGAGAAGACAGAATGGAACAGATGATGGAAAACTTACAGGTAACAATGACACAGATAGTGACTGGAATGCAACTCTTGGCTAGAGGCCAACCTCCAGTACAGGAAAACCCAGAACAGGTGCAAACAGGAGAAAATTCTAAAACAGAAGGTAGAAGAGTGGGAAGGAGACCTGGCAAAGAGCCAGTGGATTTGGATCAGCACAGCAATAATGGAGGTATTCCAGAAGAGGAAACTGATGAAGAGAAAAGACATCCCAGATCAAGGAGGATGAGGTCTGAAATCAGGCAGGAGCATAAAACTGAAGAGGAAAGTGATAGCCCAGACCTTGAGGAGCTAGATGCATATATATACAGCAGGAGGACTGAGCCTCTCCCTGAACACCCAGCCAGAGGAAGAACATATAGAGAAAGGACCAGAAATTCAACTGCCAACAGAGGAAGGCATAGAAGGAGTGAATTAAAGGAGGGCCAGCTGGAGGGATTCCTGGCATTGAAACCTCCTATCTACAGAGGTGGTTGTGAACCAGATGAGGCAGAGTTCTGGATTTATCAGTTAGAAAAGATCTTTGAAAGAATGGAGGTGACAGCCACTCAGAAGGTACTTCTGGCTACATTCAGGCTGGAAGGGCATGCAGAGCTGTGGTGGAGAACAGTTCAGAGGACACACCAGGAGAGGAACCGCAGGAAACCACTTTTGATGAGAAGATCCATGAGGTGGCCAGACTTTCTCAGAGTCTTCCACCAACAGTATGTGAGCGAGGCTCAAAAGGATAAGAAACAGGTAGAATTTGATCAGTTAAAGCAAGGAAATCTCAGTGTTCTTGAGTATGAGCAGAGGTTTAATAGCCTGATCAGATATGCACCCCAATACAATGGTGAGGAGGAGCTGAAGACAAAGAGATTTGTGAGGGGTCTAAGACCTGAACTGAGGCAGATCCTCAGAGCAGTTGGAGCCAGAGACTATTACTCTGTGATGCAAAGTGCACTGGCATTGGAGCAAGAATTTCAGGAGCAGTACAGAAGTGGCCCTGGAAGTAGCAGCAGAGTTCAGAAAGGCCAGTTTCAGAAGAGGCCAAGAGAAGAGGCTGAGCATAATGGGAGCAGAAAAGAATTTAAGCAGGAGAAGGGACCACAGACACCTGGTCCCCAATGCTCCAAGTGTGGGAAGTTCCATGGCTATAAGCCATGCTATAAAGCTTCCAGTGGTTGCCACAAGTGTGGGGCCCAAGACCATTGGGTCAAGGATTGCCCAAAAAGAATTGGAGATAGAAGTATGCTGGGAAGGTATAATCCCAGAGTTCCATTTGGACAAGCTTCCATGCCCCAGAAAAGGGCACCTGTGCCATTTCAGGATGGAAGGCAGGCACAGAGAGCAGCACAGGACCAGAGAAGGACACATGTACCTCCTGGTAGGATATTCCAGTTGGAGACTTCCAGGAAAATACCTGGTACTCATGATGCTGATGCAGGATCTATGGACAAGGAAACTAGCCAGCAGAAGGCTAGAAGGGCCTTAAAAGGTACCATTTACCTTAATGGCCAGTTAACTATTGCCTTGTTCGATACTGGAGCTTCATTATCTGTGATATCTGCTAGCTTGGCTAAAGTCATGAACTTAGAAGTAAAACATATGACTGATGTGTATGTGGTTAGAACTGCTGGAAAAGAAGTATTATTTACATACCAGATGGTGGAAAATTGTGAAGTCCAGATAAACAAGCAGAAACTAAAAGCAAAATTTTTAGTACTGGACACCAATGAATATGGTGTAATACTGGGCATGGATTGGCTCAGTGGAAATAAAGCAGTTATAGACTGCCATGCTAGGCAGTTAGTGATACCTGGTTGCAAACCATACCAGCTAGATAAATCACTAGAGTTGCCTATGGATCACCAAATTGAAGTAGTGAAACTAATAACTCTGGATAATGAACATGAGTGCCTGGAACTTAATGACCAGGAAGCAGCTGAAGAACTTAGACAAATTCCTATAGTCCAGAATTTTCCAGGAGTGTTTCCTACTGACTTACCTGGATTACCACCCAAAAGAGAAGTAGAATTTGAGATTAAACTGGTACCTGGATCAACTCCAGCATTCGCTGCCCCATATAGGATGGCAGTGCCAGAAATGGTAGAATTGAAGAAGCAGTTGGATGAACTGCTTGAGAAAGGGTTCATCAGACCCAGTGTGTCTCCTTGGGGAGCACCTGTACTGTTTGTGAAGAAAAAGGATGGAACCCTTAGGCTCTGTATAGATTACAGAAAACTTAATGCCTTGACCATTAAGAACAAGTATCCTCTCCCCAGGATTGAGGACTTGTTTGACCAGTTGAAAGGAGCCAAGGTCTTTTCTAAAATAGACCTAAGATCTGGATATTTCCAGCTAAGAGTCAAGGAAGAGGACATACCTAAGACTGCATTCAGGACTAGGTATGGACACTTTGAATATACAGTAATGCCATTCGGGCTTACAAATGCACCTGCATTCTTTATGGATTTAATGCAGAGGGTGTTTAGAGCACACCTGGACCACTTTGTGGTTGTATTCATTGATGACATCTTGGTATATTCCAAGGATGAAGAAACTCACAAAGAACATCTGAGTATAGTGCTTGGTTTGCTCCAAGAGAATGAGCTTTATGGAAAGCTAAGTAAATGCAAATTTTGGACAAAGGAGATTGCATTTTTAGGTCACATAATTAATGACCAAGGGTTGGCTGTAGATCCTGAAAAGGTGAGCTCAATCCTGAATTGGAAACAACCTCAGAATGTGAGGGAAATTAGAAGTTTCCTTGGGTTGGCTGGCTATTACAGAAGGTTTGTGCCAAAGTTTTCTGTTATAGCAGCACCCATGACTCAATTAATCAGGAAGAACCAGAAATTTATCTGGGAAACAAAGTGTGAAGAAAGCTTCCAAGAGCTTAAAAGAAGGCTGACAACAGCCCCTGTACTAGTCCTCCCAGACCCTGAAAAGGAATATGAGGTGTATGCTGATGCATCTCATATAGGACTAGGATGTGTCCTGATGCAGGACAAGCAAGCCATATCTTTTGGCTCTAGACAGTTAAGATCCCATGAAAAGAAATATCCAGTACATGACCTGGAATTGGCAGCAGTAGTCTTTGCCTTGAAACAATGGAGGCACTATCTTCTTGGTAATAAATTCCAAGTTTTTACAGACCACAAAAGTCTCAAGTACTTGTTCACTCAGAAAGACCTAAACATGAGGCAAAGAAGATGGTTAGAGTACTTGAAAGACTTTGACTGTGTGATTGAATACACAGCAGGAAAGGCCAATGTTGTGGCAGATGCCCTGAGCAGGAATTATACAGGAGTGCTCAAGGGTGGAGAAATAGAACAAAAGGCAGAAATCCTTAGCCTTACTTGTTTAGCAAGTCAATGGCTAACCTGGGAAGGTGACCTACTTAAGGTACTCACCATTACCCCAGAATGGAAGGAGCTCATTAAAGAAGCTCAGGCCAAAGATGAAAACCTGGGATTAATATCTGGGCAAAGTAAAGGAGAACTTTTCCAAGGGTTTTCTTACAAGCAAGGAATGTTGCATTTCCAGGGAAGATTATATGTACCTGAAAAGGAAAATCTGAGAATTCAGATCCTGGAGGAGGCACATTCCAGTAAACTAAGTATGCACCCAGGGGCTACCAAAATGTACCATGCCCTCAAAGCTTACTTTTGGTGGCCATACTTGAAGAAGGATATAAGTGCTCATGTAGCCAAATGTGAGGTGTGTCAGCAAGTAAAAGTTGAACACCAAAAGCCAGGGGGAAAGCTTCAAAGCTTACCCATACCTGAGAGAAAGTGGGGATCCATATCAATGGATTTTGTGGTAGGAATGCCACTGACAAGGAGAAAACATAATGCCATTTGGGTCATAGTGGACAGGTTGACCAAGGCAGCCCACTTTCTTCCCATGAATCTCACTGACTCCCTGGACAAGTTAGCCCAGCTTTATGTCAGAGAGATAGTCAGACTGCATGGGGTACCTGATGATATTGTGTCTGATAGAGACCCTAGATTTGTCTCTAGGTTTTGGAAATCTTTACATCAGGCACTGGGGACTGAGCTTAAATTTAGCTCTGCTTACCATCCACAAACAGATGGGCAGACCGAGAGAACTATCCAAACTCTGGAAGACATGTTAAGGTGTTGTGTCATAGATTTCCAGGGTGAATGGGATGTACATCTTCCACTTGTGGAGTTCTCATATAACAATAGCTATCACTCAGTGATAGGGATGGCCCCTTATGAAGCCTTGTATGGCAGGAAGTGTATAACTCCCCATTGCTGGCATCAGCCAGAGGATAAACTGGAATTGGGACCAGAAATTATCCAAGAAACCACTCAAAAGATCAAATTAATCCAAGCTAGGATCAAAGCTGCAAATGACAGGCAGCAATCCTATGCTAACCTGAAAAGGAGGAGAGACCTGGAATTCCAGGAAGGTGACTGGGTGTGGCTTAAAGTTTCTCCTATGAAAGGAGTGATAAGATTTGGGAAGAAAGGGAAACTGGCACCCAGATATATTGGGCCATTTCAAATACTGGCCAGAGTGGGAAATGTGGCATATCAGCTGGAATTGCCACCAGAGCTTGGACACATACATGATGTGTTTCATGTGAGCCTACTTAAGAAATATGTTCCCAGCTCTAAGCAGATAGAAATGCCTGCTAGTGTGCCTGTGGCACCAAACCTCTCTTATGAGGAAGAACCAACTCAATTCCTGGCCAGAGATACCAGAAAGTTGAGAAGCAGGTGGATCTCTATGATTAAAGTTCAGTGGAGTAACCACACTCCTGAAGAGGCAACCTGGGAAGTTGAACCAGAAATTGCCCAAAAGTACCCTCAATTGTATGAAAGACTGGTGAGGAATTTGGAGGACCAAATTCTTTAAGGAGGGAGGAATTGTCAGGACCACCAGTTAGTACTTGGCTATGGCCAAGAAGAGAATGATGAAGACATGAAATTAAGTACAAGAGGGACTTGTTTGAACATGGTCTTAGTGATGAGAATACAAGACTATGTGAATTATGTGTTTTAATTACACATACAAAAGTTCTATGTGAACTATGCCATGAAATAAAGTTCTAGTACCAAACTGGACTGGTAACTAGTGACTAACATGGAACTATGCAATACTATGGGCCAAATTGCACATACATGAAAAACTATGTATGACTTGGCAAGAAATAAAGTTTGAGGACTCAATTGAAAACTTGGACTAGTGCTGGAATTGAAACTACAAACCAAGGATGGACAAAATCAGCCATGCAATATTGTGAGATGGCTAAAGTGGAGGTAAGCCAATATTGTGGCTCTTGGTCAATGGGTAGCCATATATATTAATAAACAAAGGGGAAGTGTTAGTGGAGCTATTAAAATATTGGAAGTTGCCTAGTGGAGCCATTAAAATAAGGTAAACCTTGGACAAAGATATGAATTGTTTATTCATGGTGGAGCATGATTGATTTGTTTATTGGTGATGATGGAAGATGGAATTAATTATTGCTAAAAGAATGGTGTGATGGCCGAATTTTATATGGTATAATAATGCAATTATGTCCACATTTTGTGTACTTGGCATGTGGGCCAACAATTTAAAAAGAAATGCTGGAAATTGCATTGAATTTGGTGGCTAGAATGGAAGTATGGAGACATGGAGGGTTGGAGGCGCCATGCAATTTAGTTGGGGGATTTCCTTGGCATTTAAGCCAACTTTGATTAATCAATCCAAGGCTGGAAGCCTTTGTCCGCCACCCAAAAATGCAGCTGCCATGCTTGACTAATATATTACATGAAATGGGTTAGTGCTTGGGAGAATATGCTTGGAATATGTTTGGAATATGCTGAAAAATTGATTTGTTAATGGGCACTTGAGTGGGCGGCCTTCTTATGCAGCAAACATTCCTTGGAGTTGTCATTTAGTTGCTGCCTTTGTTGGTTTTGGAGAGCACTTGGCCGAAACACAAAGCTCTTCCATGTTCTTCCATGTTCTTGCTTGTTCTTCACTTGTTCATCTTGATTCTTGGCCGAAACTTGAGTGTTCTTGAGTGTACATCCAAATTTCCAGCAAAACTCTTGAAGATACCTTGTTGAGCGTCAAGATTTGAGCTTGTTCTTGAAGGAACAAGGCATGGCCGAATATGTTCATGCATGTTCATGAAGTTCTCTTGAAGTTTACTTGGTGTTCTTGGTGTTGCATGTTGATTTGGAGCTCGGTTGTGCAAGTCCAGAATTTTCAGCCTTGTTCTTGAGGTAAAAGCTCAAGATTACTTAAATCCATGGTATGTTTTCCATGAATAAGAGTTATATTGACTAAAGGAAGGCTGTATTGTGTTAGGAGAACCTTGGACCGAAAGTTTGAAGCTAAACCACCAAAGAACACTAGTTGGCCGAATGGTGTGCATGTTTGTTCTTGAGTGTTCTTGGTGAGTTCATGGTGTTTTGGCATGGAAATGATGATTTCATGAGTTTATGTGAATGATATGTGAAACTCATGGTGGCTGTGTTTATGGCCGAAAATGAAAGGTAACTTGGACTTGGAGATTGAAGCTTGGATTAAGACATTCAAGCTTGTGTTGGACAAACTAACCAAAACACCATTGAAGTTGAAGTTTCAAACTTAACTTGGAAGAAATCCAACAAGGCCGAATTTACTCAAGCTAAAAAGTGTGGTAAGGATTCATGAATTACTTGTGCTTGGTATATTTTCCATGATTAATGACAAGTAATTGAAGCTACTAATTGATGGTCAAGATTTGCCAAGTGATGTTAGTATGCTTGAAGGGCAATATGGAATTAATGGTTCCATGGGTTGATTAGCTAATCAATGAATGGCAAGTGTAAAGTTCTTGGTGGGTTTGGCCAATCCATCAAGCACTTGAGAGCTCGAGGGGAATGGAGATGATTTCATGAAGAAATGGTGTGCAAAATTGTACATGAGCACTTGCTAGTGGCTATGGCCGAATTGAAGAAGTGGTGTGTGTGTGAGTTTGTGTGCTTTTGTTGATTGATTGTGCATGCTAACCAACTTATTATTGATATATGTTGAATATAGGCTTCGGCCAAATTGTATTTTCCTTGTCTTTGTGTCTTTGGATGTAGGTACTAGCTTGATTATGGAGGTTAAGCTTATGCTTAACAATATGAACTCCTTTGGAGTTGTGTGAATCCTTACTGAGTTTTAAACTCACTGCCCTTATTGGTTGAATTTTCAGGAAAGGGTAAAGAGCTTGAGTAATTGTGCTTCTGTTTGGACTTCTTGGTTTTTGTGTACCAAGTTTACTTATTGTCCAAGGTATGTGTGCCAACAAATTCTTGGCTTGAAATGTGCATTTTATTCCATGGTCTTATGTAGGCCGAATTTAATGGATGAAGTTTTGCAGGAGATTAGCTGTGGGACTTGAGCTAGGAGGTGTTGGTTGAGTGGGCTTTTGGCATTTGAGACTTGGTGGGCTTTGGAGACCAATAACTTGGTCTTTTGGACTTGTACCTATAGTGCACATTTTGTAGTACCCTTTGAGCATTATGGGTAGTTGTGTACATATGGGCTATGTGAGAATTGGGCTGCAAGTTTTGGGCCCATTTGCATCCTTGGCATGATTGCCATGTAGTTGTTGTTGAGTTGTGGACTTAAGCACTTTTGGGCCCATGTTGGACTTATGCATTTTGGGCCTTAGTGGACTTTGTATGTTGGACTTGTTGGCTTTATGTTAGCCAAGTTTCTTTGGACTTTATGACTATCAGCATGATGTTTTGATGTTGGCTTCCTTGTGCACTATACTTGGCCGAATGCTCATCATCATATATGTATGTGTTTTCAAGCTTGAAAATGGATATGGGCTTCTTTGTTGCCATGCATATGACTAGTACACTTGATTGCACACAAGTTAAGCACTTAAAGGAAAAAGTGCAAGTGTTGCTTGTTTTGCAAGTAATGGGTTGGGCTTGCTTAAGCTGCAAGGTCTTGGTCTAAAATAAGCAGGGACATCCTGGGCCACCTCCCAGGCCAATAAAAAGAATGCCCAATAATCTACTTAATGAAGGTTAGGTAACTAAACTCTGATGATAACTCTTAAAGACCCAAGTAATCTGGACCTTCAGGGTAGTGGTTGGTGAGAGGCACAGAGTGTGCATGGGCTGGGGCCTGTGTGGGGTGTGACAGAGCAGACCTGCTGCGGTGGTATCAGAGCAGGATTTGAGAAGTAGTTAGCCTAGTCAAGTTCCCACATAGGGTCACATAAGACATGCATATGCATACATGGATATATATAAATGGCTGCAATTTTAAAGTGCAGGAATGAGAACTAGAACCAGGGAAAGAAATACCCTGAGACAAGTTGCTCAAAAAGAGCATACCTTGGCGAGAGAGCCAAGTGCCAGGCAAGAAATGCCTGATGAAACTGCCCAAAGGCAGAATGCACAAGATGATCATAACTTGGCAAGACAGCCAAATACCAGGTCCCAGATACCTGAACCCAGCAGAAACAGAGAAGACAGAATGGAACAGATGATGGAAAACTTACAGGTAACAATGACACAGATAGTGACTGGAATGCAACTCTTGGCTAGAGGCCAACCTCCAGTACAGGAAAACCCAGAACAGGTGCAAACAGGAGAAAATTCTAAAACAGAAGGTAGAAGAGTGGGAAGGAGACCTGGCAAAGAGCCAGTGGATTTGGATCAGCACAGCAATAATGGAGGTATTCCAGAAGAGGAAACTGATGAAGAGAAAAGACATCCCAGATCAAGGAGGATGAGGTCTGAAATCAGGCAGGAGCATAAAACTGAAGAGGAAAGTGATAGCCCAGACCTTGAGGAGCTAGATGCATATATATACAGCAGGAGGACTGAGCCTCTCCCTGAACACCCAGCCAGAGGAAGAACATATAGAGAAAGGACCAGAAATTCAACTGCCAACAGAGGAAGGCATAGAAGGAGTGAATTAAAGGAGGGCCAGCTGGAGGGATTCCTGGCATTGAAACCTCCTATCTACAGAGGTGGTTGTGAACCAGATGAGGCAGAGTTCTGGATTTATCAGTTAGAAAAGATCTTTGAAAGAATGGAGGTGACAGCCACTCAGAAGGTACTTCTGGCTACATTCAGGCTGGAAGGGCATGCAGAGCTGTGGTGGAGAACAGTTCAGAGGACACACCAGGAGAGGAACCGCAGGAAACCACTTTTGATGAGAAGATCCATGAGGTGGCCAGACTTTCTCAGAGTCTTCCACCAACAGTATGTGAGCGAGGCTCAAAAGGATAAGAAACAGGTAGAATTTGATCAGTTAAAGCAAGGAAATCTCAGTGTTCTTGAGTATGAGCAGAGGTTTAATAGCCTGATCAGATATGCACCCCAATACAATGGTGAGGAGGAGCTGAAGACAAAGAGATTTGTGAGGGGTCTAAGACCTGAACTGAGGCAGATCCTCAGAGCAGTTGGAGCCAGAGACTATTACTCTGTGATGCAAAGTGCACTGGCATTGGAGCAAGAATTTCAGGAGCAGTACAGAAGTGGCCCTGGAAGTAGCAGCAGAGTTCAGAAAGGCCAGTTTCAGAAGAGGCCAAGAGAAGAGGCTGAGCATAATGGGAGCAGAAAAGAATTTAAGCAGGAGAAGGGACCACAGACACCTGGTCCCCAATGCTCCAAGTGTGGGAAGTTCCATGGCTATAAGCCATGCTATAAAGCTTCCAGTGGTTGCCACAAGTGTGGGGCCCAAGACCATTGGGTCAAGGATTGCCCAAAAAGAATTGGAGATAGAAGTATGCTGGGAAGGTATAATCCCAGAGTTCCATTTGGACAAGCTTCCATGCCCCAGAAAAGGGCACCTGTGCCATTTCAGGATGGAAGGCAGGCACAGAGAGCAGCACAGGACCAGAGAAGGACACATGTACCTCCTGGTAGGATATTCCAGTTGGAGACTTCCAGGAAAATACCTGGTACTCATGATGCTGATGCAGGATCTATGGACAAGGAAACTAGCCAGCAGAAGGCTAGAAGGGCCTTAAAAGGTACCATTTACCTTAATGGCCAGTTAACTATTGCCTTGTTCGATACTGGAGCTTCATTATCTGTGATATCTGCTAGCTTGGCTAAAGTCATGAACTTAGAAGTAAAACATATGACTGATGTGTATGTGGTTAGAACTGCTGGAAAAGAAGTATTATTTACATACCAGATGGTGGAAAATTGTGAAGTCCAGATAGACAAGCAGAAACTAAAAGCAAAATTTTTAGTACTGGACACCAATGAATATGGTGTAATACTGGGCATGGATTGGCTCAGTGGAAATAAAGCAGTTATAGACTGCCATGCTAGGCAGTTAGTGATACCTGGTTGCAAACCATACCAGCTAGATAAATCACTAGAGTTGCCTATGGATCACCAAATTGAAGTAGTGAAACTAATAACTCTGGATAATGAACATGAGTGCCTGGAACTTAATGACCAGGAAGCAGCTGAAGAACTTAGACAAATTCCTATAGTCCAGAATTTTCCAGGAGTGTTTCCTACTGACTTACCTGGATTACCACCCAAAAGAGAAGTAGAATTTGAGATTAAACTGGTACCTGGATCAACTCCAGCATTCGCTGCCCCATATAGGATGGCAGTGCCAGAAATGGTAGAATTGAAGAAGCAGTTGGATGAACTGCTTGAGAAAGGGTTCATCAGACCCAGTGTGTCTCCTTGGGGAGCACCTGTACTGTTTGTGAAGAAAAAGGATGGAACCCTTAGGCTCTGTATAGATTACAGAAAACTTAATGCCTTGACCATTAAGAACAAGTATCCTCTCCCCAGGATTGAGGACTTGTTTGACCAGTTGAAAGGAGCCAAGGTCTTTTCTAAAATAGACCTAAGATCTGGATATTTCCAGCTAAGAGTCAAGGAAGAGGACATACCTAAGACTGCATTCAGGACTAGGTATGGACACTTTGAATATACAGTAATGCCATTCGGGCTTACAAATGCACCTGCATTCTTTATGGATTTAATGCAGAGGGTGTTTAGAGCACACCTGGACCACTTTGTGGTTGTATTCATTGATGACATCTTGGTATATTCCAAGGATGAAGAAACTCACAAAGAACATCTGAGTATAGTGCTTGGTTTGCTCCAAGAGAATGAGCTTTATGGAAAGCTAAGTAAATGCAAATTTTGGACAAAGGAGATTGCATTTTTAGGTCACATAATTAATGACCAAGGGTTGGCTGTAGATCCTGAAAAGGTGAGCTCAATCCTGAATTGGAAACAACCTCAGAATGTGAGGGAAATTAGAAGTTTCCTTGGGTTGGCTGGCTATTACAGAAGGTTTGTGCCAAAGTTTTCTGTTATAGCAGCACCCATGACTCAATTAATCAGGAAGAACCAGAAATTTATCTGGGAAACAAAGTGTGAAGAAAGCTTCCAAGAGCTTAAAAGAAGGCTGACAACAGCCCCTGTACTAGTCCTCCCAGACCCTGAAAAGGAATATGAGGTGTATGCTGATGCATCTCATATAGGACTAGGATGTGTCCTGATGCAGGACAAGCAAGCCATATCTTTTGGCTCTAGACAGTTAAGATCCCATGAAAAGAAATATCCAGTACATGACCTGGAATTGGCAGCAGTAGTCTTTGCCTTGAAACAATGGAGGCACTATCTTCTTGGTAATAAATTCCAAGTTTTTACAGACCACAAAAGTCTCAAGTACTTGTTCACTCAGAAAGACCTAAACATGAGGCAAAGAAGATGGTTAGAGTACTTGAAAGACTTTGACTGTGTGATTGAATACACAGCAGGAAAGGCCAATGTTGTGGCAGATGCCCTGAGCAGGAATTATACAGGAGTGCTCAAGGGTGGAGAAATAGAACAAAAGGCAGAAATCCTTAGCCTTACTTGTTTAGCAAGTCAATGGCTAACCTGGGAAGGTGACCTACTTAAGGTACTCACCATTACCCCAGAATGGAAGGAGCTCATTAAAGAAGCTCAGGCCAAAGATGAAAACCTGGGATTAATATCTGGGCAAAGTAAAGGAGAACTTTTCCAAGGGTTTTCTTACAAGCAAGGAATGTTGCATTTCCAGGGAAGATTATATGTACCTGAAAAGGAAAATCTGAGAATTCAGATCCTGGAGGAGGCACATTCCAGTAAACTAAGTATGCACCCAGGGGCTACCAAAATGTACCATGCCCTCAAAGCTTACTTTTGGTGGCCATACTTGAAGAAGGATATAAGTGCTCATGTAGCCAAATGTGAGGTGTGTCAGCAAGTAAAAGTTGAACACCAAAAGCCAGGGGGAAAGCTTCAAAGCTTACCCATACCTGAGAGAAAGTGGGGATCCATATCAATGGATTTTGTGGTAGGAATGCCACTGACAAGGAGAAAACATAATGCCATTTGGGTCATAGTGGACAGGTTGACCAAGGCAGCCCACTTTCTTCCCATGAATCTCACTGACTCCCTGGACAAGTTAGCCCAGCTTTATGTCAGAGAGATAGTCAGACTGCATGGGGTACCTGATGATATTGTGTCTGATAGAGACCCTAGATTTGTCTCTAGGTTTTGGAAATCTTTACATCAGGCACTGGGGACTGAGCTTAAATTTAGCTCTGCTTACCATCCACAAACAGATGGGCAGACCGAGAGAACTATCCAAACTCTGGAAGACATGTTAAGGTGTTGTGTCATAGATTTCCAGGGTGAATGGGATGTACATCTTCCACTTGTGGAGTTCTCATATAACAATAGCTATCACTCAGTGATAGGGATGGCCCCTTATGAAGCCTTGTATGGCAGGAAGTGTATAACTCCCCATTGCTGGCATCAGCCAGAGGATAAACTGGAATTGGGACCAGAAATTATCCAAGAAACCACTCAAAAGATCAAATTAATCCAAGCTAGGATCAAAGCTGCAAATGACAGGCAGCAATCCTATGCTAACCTGAAAAGGAGGAGAGACCTGGAATTCCAGGAAGGTGACTGGGTGTGGCTTAAAGTTTCTCCTATGAAAGGAGTGATAAGATTTGGGAAGAAAGGGAAACTGGCACCCAGATATATTGGGCCATTTCAAATACTGGCCAGAGTGGGAAATGTGGCATATCAGCTGGAATTGCCACCAGAGCTTGGACACATACATGATGTGTTTCATGTGAGCCTACTTAAGAAATATGTTCCCAGCTCTAAGCAGATAGAAATGCCTGCTAGTGTGCCTGTGGCACCAAACCTCTCTTATGAGGAAGAACCAACTCAATTCCTGGCCAGAGATACCAGAAAGTTGAGAAGCAGGTGGATCTCTATGATTAAAGTTCAGTGGAGTAACCACACTCCTGAAGAGGCAACCTGGGAAGTTGAACCAGAAATTGCCCAAAAGTACCCTCAATTGTATGAAAGACTGGTGAGGAATTTGGAGGACCAAATTCTTTAAGGAGGGAGGAATTGTCAGGACCACCAGTTAGTACTTGGCTATGGCCAAGAAGAGAATGATGAAGACATGAAATTAAGTACAAGAGGGACTTGTTTGAACATGGTCTTAGTGATGAGAATACAAGACTATGTGAATTATGTGTTTTAATTACACATACAAAAGTTCTATGTGAACTATGCCATGAAATAAAGTTCTAGTACCAAACTGGACTGGTAACTAGTGACTAACATGGAACTATGCAATACTATGGGCCAAATTGCACATACATGAAAAACTATGTATGACTTGGCAAGAAATAAAGTTTGAGGACTCAATTGAAAACTTGGACTAGTGCTGGAATTGAAACTACAAACCAAGGATGGACAAAATCAGCCATGCAATATTGTGAGATGGCTAAAGTGGAGGTAAGCCAATATTGTGGCTCTTGGTCAATGGGTAGCCATATATATTAATAAACAAAGGGGAAGTGTTAGTGGAGCTATTAAAATATTGGAAGTTGCCTAGTGGAGCCATTAAAATAAGGTAAACCTTGGACAAAGATATGAATTGTTTATTCATGGTGGAGCATGATTGATTTGTTTATTGGTGATGATGGAAGATGGAATTAATTATTGCTAAAAGAATGGTGTGATGGCCGAATTTTATATGGTATAATAATGCAATTATGTCCACATTTTGTGTACTTGGCATGTGGGCCAACAATTTAAAAAGAAATGCTGGAAATTGCATTGAATTTGGTGGCTAGAATGGAAGTATGGAGACATGGAGGGTTGGAGGCGCCATGCAATTTAGTTGGGGGATTTCCTTGGCATTTAAGCCAACTTTGATTAATCAATCCAAGGCTGGAAGCCTTTGTCCGCCACCCAAAAATGCAGCTGCCATGCTTGACTAATATATTACATGAAATGGGTTAGTGCTTGGGAGAATATGCTTGGAATATGTTTGGAATATGCTGAAAAATTGATTTGTTAATGGGCACTTGAGTGGGCGGCCTTCTTATGCAGCAAACATTCCTTGGAGTTGTCATTTAGTTGCTGCCTTTGTTGGTTTTGGAGAGCACTTGGCCGAAACACAAAGCTCTTCCATGTTCTTCCATGTTCTTGCTTGTTCTTCACTTGTTCATCTTGATTCTTGGCCGAAACTTGAGTGTTCTTGAGTGTACATCCAAATTTCCAGCAAAACTCTTGAAGATACCTTGTTGAGCGTCAAGATTTGAGCTTGTTCTTGAAGGAACAAGGCATGGCCGAATATGTTCATGCATGTTCATGAAGTTCTCTTGAAGTTTACTTGGTGTTCTTGGTGTTGCATGTTGATTTGGAGCTCGGTTGTGCAAGTCCAGAATTTTCAGCCTTGTTCTTGAGGTAAAAGCTCAAGATTACTTAAATCCATGGTATGTTTTCCATGAATAAGAGTTATATTGACTAAAGGAAGGCTGTATTGTGTTAGGAGAACCTTGGACCGAAAGTTTGAAGCTAAACCACCAAAGAACACTAGTTGGCCGAATGGTGTGCATGTTTGTTCTTGAGTGTTCTTGGTGAGTTCATGGTGTTTTGGCATGGAAATGATGATTTCATGAGTTTATGTGAATGATATGTGAAACTCATGGTGGCTGTGTTTATGGCCGAAAATGAAAGGTAACTTGGACTTGGAGATTGAAGCTTGGATTAAGACATTCAAGCTTGTGTTGGACAAACTAACCAAAACACCATTGAAGTTGAAGTTTCAAACTTAACTTGGAAGAAATCCAACAAGGCCGAATTTACTCAAGCTAAAAAGTGTGGTAAGGATTCATGAATTACTTGTGCTTGGTATATTTTCCATGATTAATGACAAGTAATTGAAGCTACTAATTGATGGTCAAGATTTGCCAAGTGATGTTAGTATGCTTGAAGGGCAATATGGAATTAATGGTTCCATGGGTTGATTAGCTAATCAATGAATGGCAAGTGTAAAGTTCTTGGTGGGTTTGGCCAATCCATCAAGCACTTGAGAGCTCGAGGGGAATGGAGATGATTTCATGAAGAAATGGTGTGCAAAATTGTACATGAGCACTTGCTAGTGGCTATGGCCGAATTGAAGAAGTGGTGTGTGTGTGAGTTTGTGTGCTTTTGTTGATTGATTGTGCATGCTAACCAACTTATTATTGATATATGTTGAATATAGGCTTCGGCCAAATTGTATTTTCCTTGTCTTTGTGTCTTTGGATGTAGGTACTAGCTTGATTATGGAGGTTAAGCTTATGCTTAACAATATGAACTCCTTTGGAGTTGTGTGAATCCTTACTGAGTTTTAAACTCACTGCCCTTATTGGTTGAATTTTCAGGAAAGGGTAAAGAGCTTGAGTAATTGTGCTTCTGTTTGGACTTCTTGGTTTTTGTGTACCAAGTTTACTTATTGTCCAAGGTATGTGTGCCAACAAATTCTTGGCTTGAAATGTGCATTTTATTCCATGGTCTTATGTAGGCCGAATTTAATGGATGAAGTTTTGCAGGAGATTAGCTGTGGGACTTGAGCTAGGAGGTGTTGGTTGAGTGGGCTTTTGGCATTTGAGACTTGGTGGGCTTTGGAGACCAATAACTTGGTCTTTTGGACTTGTACCTATAGTGCACATTTTGTAGTACCCTTTGAGCATTATGGGTAGTTGTGTACATATGGGCTATGTGAGAATTGGGCTGCAAGTTTTGGGCCCATTTGCATCCTTGGCATGATTGCCATGTAGTTGTTGTTGAGTTGTGGACTTAAGCACTTTTGGGCCCATGTTGGACTTATGCATTTTGGGCCTTAGTGGACTTTGTATGTTGGACTTGTTGGCTGTATGTTAGCCAAGTTTCTTTGGACTTTATGACTATCAGCATGATGTTTTGATGTTGGCTTCCTTGTGCACTATACTTGGCCGAATGCTCATCATCATATATGTATGTGTTTTCAAGCTTGAAAATGGATATGGGCTTCTTTGTTGCCATGCATATGACTAGTACACTTGATTGCACACAAGTTAAGCACTTAAAGGAAAAAGTGCAAGTGTTGCTTGTTTTGCAAGTAATGGGTTGGGCTTGCTTAAGCTGCAAGGTCTTGGTCTAAAATAAGCAGGGACATCCTGGGCCACCTCCCAGGCCAATAAAAAGAATGCCCAATAATCTACTTAATGAAGGTTAGGTAACTAAACTCTGATGATAACTCTTAAACACCCAAGTAATCTGGACCTTCAGGGTAGTGGTTGGTGAGAGGCACAGAGTGTGCATGGGCTGGGGCCTGTGTGGGGTGTGACAATGGTCCCTAGAGCCAGAGAGTTATACCACGCAGTTATGGGCCCTGAAAGGGTGACTTCAAAGCATTTGCAGAAGGTGGCATCATCAGCCCCATGCTACACCATACTGCGCCTATACTTTGTTAAGTGAGCTTGGGGCTCATTACGTCCATCATATGTTTCCAAGAGTGGTACTCGGAAGTCACTTGACATAGGTGCCTCCACCACTGCATGGATAAAGGGTGACTCTTCTCCTGTGAATGTCTCCGACAACCTCAACCAAACAAGCTTCCGGGAGATCTGTCTTTCTACCTTTTCCAACCTCTCTAGGATCTTCTCCATGAGGGCGGTAGCACTATCTTCTACTCACTGCCTGGTGGTCGTTGGCAACAGAGAGCAACATCTCCTTTTCGGAGAGTAACTTCGTCAGCGTAGGGACTGCGACCTCCCGTACGGGGATGGACTTCATCGGCGGGAAATCCTAGGTTCTTTTGACACCATTTCTCCCGCGCGACGTCCTCTGGAGGGTATGTTCTCCGTCGAAGACTCATCGTGAGAGCCCCCGCTTCCGGAGCTCGGCCGGGGTAACTTTGGGCCTCACTCTTACTGGGTGCTAGGAGAAGACGCCCTTCCCCCGGAAAGTGGTTGCAACCACCTTTGGTTGAGCTGTTGGGTCATTTCAGCCACAACAGAGCACTGAAAATCTCACAAAAAGCTCATTATGACCGTCGAGAGACGTTTATTATCAGGCAAAAAAGTCTCTACCGCAGGTTGTTCAGTTGCTGTTGAAGCTTCCGGCATGGACGGGACTTCAGGAGTCCCTTGTCCTTAAAATGCCGGGTCTCAACAACGGCGACCTTGTTAGTGTTGTGCCCAAAAGCCAATCATGAGATGATTGTATTTTTACACATTAAGTTATGATATTTTATTAAGGCATTAATCCAGTAATTATGTTTGTTGTTTTGTTTCTGTGTAATGTAATAAACATAATTGTAGCCCTAGAATAATGATATTCTCAAACGTCCCTAGTCTAGTATTATTATGGAGTGGGTTGCAATAATACATAACAACTAGCATGTGTGGAGACTAATATGAGATATGTAATCTGCATATGGGTACAGGTTGGAGAACTTGTATACTGGACCAGCCCACCATGAAAACACTACATGGATCGGTATATGAGTATCATAAGTGATTCTCATAGTGATCATGGTATATGTAGTCCTTTGACCTAAGGTCATCAAGGTTCCCTACATGTGAGTCACATACTTTGATACATTCCTTTGTTGCTCGTAACTGAGTGAACTTAAAGGAGGTCATTAGGTATGTCACATATCATGCGGAGGGATTTGTATGATCAAGATGGGATTTGTCCCTCCTATGTAATGAGAGTGATATCTTCGGGCCCCTTGATAAAGTGAGACTTAGAAAATGCATGGCCATGCTTAGATGAGTTGATATACGATATCAATGTCATAAGTTTAAGTTGGTCTACTCGGTAATCAAGAAATCAAAGATTGGGCTATACGAGAGTGACAAATTCCATGTCTCGTGCTTAGTCTTGATATCTTGGACAAAAGGACAATGGCATATATCGGTGATGATCATAAAGGTTTAGTCGAATCATCGACAATCTTGTCACTTGGGTAGCAATGATGCATTGCTAGACACCGCTCATTACTTATGATCATAAATGTGATTTATGATCATTGCCAACATGGTAAGAGCCTATTGGGTCGTACACATAGAGCTATTTAGATCATTAGAGTGCATGGGCTAATTATTTGGGTTATGGTTTCACAATAATTTTGAATTAATAATGGGCCCAAAAGTTGAGTCATTATTAAGCCCAAAATTGAAGCTTAATTGGATTAGGGCTTTGAAACCCATTAGACCTGGAAGTTGAGTATCACTATAAATACAACTTTTAGTGAGAAATTCGCAGCTTCTTGCCCTAGCCTCCCAAAAAGGACAGCCACACTCTTCTCTTGCAATTCTTTGGAGGACGCAAGCTAGCACTGAGAAAGCAAGAGAAACGCATCTGCCGAGATGCAGTGGAAGCGTGGTGATCCCGAGAGGCTCGTGTGGATACCATAGAGAGCTTGAACACGTCAACTGTTCAGGTTTTGTGATTCGACTCTACAGTTGGATGAGAGACCTCAACCGAAAATTATCTATGAAAATTTTCGAACACCCGGTTTACCCCATTTCACTTGGATCCTGGAGGGTTTCGGTTAAATTCCGCTACGCTTGTTTGGCTCCCGAAACCCAACAGACCTAAGAAGGATTTTCCACAAACAGCGCCAAATGATGCCTGGCGGCATCCTCGTTGTACGACATGCTGGCTTGAAGGAGAGACTTCCTGTATGAGGGCGCCTGCAAGACTTTGAAGAACAAAGGTTAGAGACTCCCCGGAATGTGTTTCCGGGGCAGGAGCCTCCGACGCAAAAGTATGTGTTTGCAAGAGTAAAAGTAGTAAAGAGTAGAAAGTGGGAGAATAGCCAGAGTTATCTGTCTTACCAAGGTCCTTCCTAAGTATTTATAGGGTGGAGGGAGGAGGCCGTTTGACACAGCCTGTTCAGATCGTGACACGTGTTCGGTTAGATTTGATCCGTACTCTCGGAGATAGGTATCTCCAGCTGGCCATAGGCCGTTCTGGCCAGAGGGCAAGGACGTGCACGAGGTCTCTCTGTTAGAGGCTCCTTAACCATTTTTGTCATATCTTTGCAAGACCACTTCGGAAAACAAGACCCCTTCAAGGTATGAGGCTCATTCGGCTAGATATCACCACCGAGGGCCGTCAGGAAAGGTCCTTCGGCAGAACGGGGTACCTTCGGGAGACGTTCTCCCTTGACCGAGGATGGGGGGTTACTTTTCCGAGGTTGGTAGGTTCGTAAAACCCAAGGATGGTGAAAGACACCCCTCCCCAAAGTTGGTCATGTAACCTTTCCGAGGGTGGTGTAAGTGTCCCCGAGGTCAGTGCTAAGCCTCTTCAAAGGTGATGATGACCCCCTTTTCTCTGAGGTTGGTCAGCTGCATTTCCCGAGGGTGGTGCTCATCAGGCCAATTTGGGAGACCTCCAAGGGCAATAGACCTTCGGCTATCATCTACCACTTTTATCTTTTTTTTTCTCCTTTATTTTTTATATTTGTGTCTTTTTTAAGGTAGATTCATGCTATAAATACTCTCTTACATTAAATTTGAAATGACATAAACTTTCTTTCATAAAAAGAAAAATTGGAAGTACAAAAATAGCAAATCTGTATCGTAAAAAAAAAATTCCAAGTAAAAAATATATATTTACAACATAAAAAGAATTTAAAGCTTGTTTGGATCAAGGAGCTAAACAAGTCCAACCTACAAAAATTGGTAGAGAGACGGAAAAAGCTTTCAAAGTCGATATCAATAACAACACATTTTCGGAGCTACATCGCTGACAATTATTTGCATTGTTTTGTGGATTTATGTAGTATAGCATTTTGTCGCAATAGTTGATCTGTAACAGATGATGACAGATGGATGTGTCGAACAGTAAGTTGAGCCGAAAGAAGAAAAGCTATTTATAAGGGATCAATTAATTTATCTAGAAGAACAAGTGAATACTGGTAAAGAAGAGGAAGCTGAGCAAAAAAAAATGCTATTTATAGAATTAAGCTGCCTAGTTTATTAAAAAAAACATGAATTGGTTACAAAATGAACAAATAGTGATAAAAGAATAAACAATTACTAATAAATAAATAAATTAGTTTATTTTCTAAAAAAAATAAGCAAGAACTGATAAAAGAATATATAATTATTGATAAAAGAATAATGAACTAGTAATAAAAGATAAATATGGACTAAAAAATAGAACAAAAAGCTAATTTCTTTAAAAAAACAAATAATAATTGATAAAAGAAAAAGCACTGCCAATAAAAAGACAAACAACTAATTTCTCCAACTAATAATAAAAGAATATGTAACCCATGAGTTCTTAGTGACTAAGTGATTAGATTTCAAACTTCTCAGGCTACGTATTCTGTTCGCACTTCGCCGAACTACATTTGCTGAGTTATACTTAGCCAAGCTACACTTTATGTATATACTATGAGTCTTTGTTCGCGTAATTCAATTCAAGAAGGATTAATGGTCGAGTGTACATATTGTGTAGGTGTTGGATATCTTTGACACACGCAAGGATTAAGGGGGCTGAAGAGGAAATTATAGGGAAATATCTCAACCACCTCTCTGACTTGTCTTTCCCTAATCATGCTTAAGCTAATTAATCTTGATTTACTCTTTCTTTAGTCCCCTAAATCGCCCATCTAAGCCCTTAAAAAGACAGGCTTAATCAAGCCCCTAGGAGCTCTTAACACAATAACCCATTACTCTCTTATTTAGGGCATTTAAGCCCTTCCTTACTAGCTTTTGGTTCAGTTGAATGACAAAGGCTATGGTCTTGACTCTTAGGTGTTATTTAAACACTTAGGAACTTATCCGACCTTACTTGCTTGCTTGACCTGTAATCCAAAATACTTATTTTAGGAATTTATGAAGAATTACTTCAACTTAAATCACTTACCTGGTGTCCTCTAGGAGAGCCGTAAGATTAATGTCCCCAACATGTAAAAGAAAATGCCTCTTCTCAAAAAGACTCTTAGGTTGTTTCCTTACTTTTAACCCACACACATTAATGAATGATCTTTAGTCTTAAAGAAAAACCTTCATTAATTTGAAGAGCTTAACAAAAAAAAAGATGGTCCTTGAATTTGATTAAAAATTTTGTTATTCTCCCATTTTTCAATTCCAAAATATAAAATGCACATGGTTAAAGGAGGAATAAAGCTTCAAAATGATTATTGTTTTTTATGAAGCATAATCGTATTAAGAGGCAAACATGTAGTCGAGGAAAAACAAGTTTGAATTGTGATTTGTGAAGAACCAAGGGTCTTTTAATACCTTCAATTAAATAGATTTGATTATCTTGAAAAACTTGATTGACCAAATCCTGAATTTTACCACTTTTTCCAAAAAGTCAAGCTTCATCCATTGCCCCCTAAACTTTTTTATGATTGAACTTACTTTTGACAAACTCAATGGTGAATAGCCTCGATCTCACCATTGTCATTGAATGAGTCAAATCTTATCCACTTCCTCCTCCCTCTTGCAATCCATATGTGAACTTATTCTTAAGGTTGTCTTTGTTTTCTAAACTGTCTTTGAAAACTCTTAATCTAGAATTCATAACTCACTTTTCTTTTTATCTTATTTTCCTTTTGTACTCTAATTTTGCCTAGAATTTGTTAGAGATTTATAGCTTAGTAAGCCTTTGTCCTTCCTTTTCTTCTCTATTTCTCTTTCCCTTTCTTTTGTTCGAGTTACGAAATTAATGAATTATTGAGTTTGTAGAAACTAGCCTTTGTAATGTGCAAGATAGACTTCCTTGCAATGCCCAAATGAAGTAGTCCTCAAGGGAGATGGCCCAACCGCCCAACTGACATTTGTTGCTTGGCCTTGCTCTTAATCTTCTTTTTCTTTTAAATTTCTCTTCCTTTATTTATTTCATCATTTTGTTGTTAAAGAGTTATTTTTTCATTGTGAAACCTTTCTTTCTGAAGAACCACAACCATTTACTTATGTTTAACAAGAGTTTTTTCCCCAGCAAGAGTAGGTACAAATCTTACTTTCCTAATAAGGATAGTTTTGGTATTATTCACCTAATAAGGGTTATTCTAACACCACTTAATTAATATTGACGAAAAAAGTTAATAAAATGTTAGCTATAAGATAAGTCACCCTTTTATTTGTCCTATTTTTTTTATTTTAAAATTATTTTATATAATTTGAAAACAATGTTATAAAACATTAATAAGAGCTCACTAAGCATTTCATTTTGGATACAAACCTTTTACTAATTATTTCAAATAAATTTTTTAAAATAAAAATATAATTTTTAAGAAAAAATTAAAAATTATTTTAATTTTTTATTATTACTATTATAAGGCTAAAGGATAAACAATTTATTTGAGTTTCTCAATATTTATTATCTCTTGTAGATAAATAATATTGGCATAATCTAACGCACGTCATTTGGAGAAGCAAATTAAGAAAATTCTGAATATGATATAATTATAATTCCTTTAGTAAGGGACATTACAAATCATGATTCTTTTTTCCCAAAATAGGATATTTTAGATTGTGCTAATATTTCCCTTACTAAAAAAATTATAATTATGTTATCCTCAAAAAAGATCTAGCTTAGTTTCTATAAATAAAGTATTTTAGACTGTGCCAATATTTGTTTCCCTACAAGTGAGAACAAATGTTGTAAACTAATTAAACTAGTTCATTCTTTAGCATAATAATAATAATAATAATAATAATAATAAGCTTCTAGAAAATTCTCATTACATATTTCCAGTCCACTTAACTAAAAAATCTAGTCTGGCCCTATTTTAACTCTCTCTAGTCAGCATACTTATATGTAAGATATGGTTTCTATACCAAATAAAATTATACTAATTTTAACATAAACCATCAGATACTAGATTTATTTTATGACATTTCTTGTTGTTAACTATTTTTAAACGCACTAATGTTTCAATTAACTATATATTTAGCACTAAAATGTTGTATCATCCTAGTAAGGGGATTAACTACTTAATATAAAATACAAAACATAATCAAGTTTTACAAAACCCGGACCCACTTACTTATGAAGAAGGTATGAATTTTACTAAATCCAGCTGAAATCCAATGAAAGAGGTAGGTAGTTAGCTATCTAAACAGATCTAAATCTACCCTTGTTAACATCCTTAGTCATATAATGACACACCAATAGGTAGTTACATATCTTTTTATTAATAAGGTTTATTCTAACACCACTTAATTAATATTGACGAAAAAAGTTAATAAAATGTTAACTAAAGTCCAAAACTTATAGAAGTTAAGATAAGTCACCCTTTTCTTTGTCCTATCTTTTTATTTTACAATTATTTTATATAGTTTGAAAAAGAAATGTTATAAAACATTAATAAGAGCTGACAAAGCATTTCATTTTGGATAGCAACTTTTTACTAATTATTTCGAATCAATTTTTAAAATAAAAATATTCTTTTTAATAAAAAATTAGCAAATATTTTAATTTATTATTATTACTAATGTAAGGCTAAAGGATAAATAATTTCTTTTAGTTTCTCAATATTTATTATCTCTTGTAGATAAATAAATATTGGCATAATCTAAAGCACGTCATTTAGGGAAGCAAATTAAGAAAATTTTGAATACGATATAATTATAATTCTTTTAGTAAAGGACATTACAAATCACGATTCTGCTTTCCCAGAATAGGATATTTTAGATTGCACTAATATTTCCCTTACTAAAAAAATTATAATTATATCATCCTCAAAACAGTTCTAGTTTAGTTTCTATAAATAGGGTATTTTAGACTGTGCCAATATTTTTTTTTCTACGAGAGAGAGAACAAATGTTGAAAACTAATTAAACTAGTTTATTCTTTACCATAATACTAATAATAATAATAATAATAACAATAATATTCATAATAATAATAATAACAACAACAACAATAATAAAAATAATAAGCTTCTAGAAAATTCTTATTACATATTTCCAGTCCACTTAACTAAAAAATCTAGCCTGGCCCTAGTTCAACTCTTTCTAATCAGCATACTTATATCTAAGATATGGTTTCTATACCAAATAAAATTATACTAATTTTAACATAAACCATCATATATTACATTTATTTTATGACATTTCTTCTTGCTAACTATTTTTAAAAGCACATATGTTTCAATTAACTATATATTTAGCACTAAAATGTTGTTTCATCCTAGTAAGGGGACTAACTACTTAATATAAAATACAAAACTTAATCGAGTTTTACAAAACCTAAATCTTATGAAAAAGGTATGAATTTTACTAAATCCATCTAAAATCCAATGAAGGTGGTAGGTAGTTACCTAACTAAACATGTCTAAATCTACCCCTGTTAACATCCCTAGTCATAAGATGACACACTAATACGTAGTTATATATCTTTTCATGAACTCTTTTGTACATAGTCAATAATTTATTAAAGATGAAATTGGACTTGCATCTATGAATATGATTCAATCTTACAACTTCTTCCATGAGTGTTTGTCTTCTATTTTAAAATTTTTCTCAATATATTGTATAGCTTCATTCAAAAGGTAATAAGCTCTTGAAAATACTTAAAAATAATTATTAATTCTCTATTTGAATATTTTTAATTTGAAGAAATAATGAAAATTAATTGATAAAAATTAATTTAAAAATGAAATACTTTGCCAGTTTCTATTATTGTGTTATAATATTTTTTTTAATAAATAAAATGATTATAAAGAGGGAAAAAAAAAAGATAAGAGTATTTAGTTAACATTTATTGAACTTTTTTCTGTTTGGATTGGTTAAAGGGTGTTAGAATGACTGCTATCAAGTAAATAACATTAAAACTATGCCTATTAGGCAATTAAGATTTATTAATACCCTTGTTAGAGAAAAAACTATGTTTAACAGTCATAAGACTACATCAAATCCATTTAATGTTGTAAGGACTATCTTTTCCAAAAGCAAACAAAAGACCTCTTGTCGTAATGTTGAGATCTTTTGTTGAGATCTTTTGTTGCTCCTTTTGCCTTCTATGATGAAAGTTAAGGTGCAGCATTTAAGTTGTTACTAGATTTTATATAGAGTTTCTTAGATCACCACCATCAAATCTCCTGTAGCTTCCATTTCCACCCATGAATAGCATTATCACATTTATGTTCATTTATGAAAGAAAATTATAATGGAAAGAAGGATGAAGTAGATGTAAAATGCCTATTTTTTATTGAAATGTGGTGAAATGCACATGTTACATCCTCTCATTATAAAAGAAAAAAATAACATATGTCCACTTAACAAAGACTATAGATTATGGACTAAATTTAGAAGATTTTTTTTTTTGGAACAATAAATATCATTAATGAAAAAATATATACAAAGAATCTCTTGGCATACCAAGGTAAAAAAAAATAAAAAATAAAAAAACAAAAAAGTGTCTACCTTAAGACCAAATCACTGAACTACACTACCTAGATCTCTCAAAATCAACACAGCTCATGCCAATACAAACCTCAAATTGAATTCGACATCGTAGTTGCTCAATAGTGTTGCTAATCTCTCAAAAGCATCAACTATTCCTTTTTGCCCAAATGTGATAGATAGTAATTGCAAAGGCTGCACAGCAAACTTTGCTCACGATCGACTTGCTCTTCATCCTTCTAGCAAACCAGTTACTCTAGCAAGTTCTTAATGATATAAGTTAACTTGAAAGATTCCTTGTCATACAAAAATGTGCGTAGATCTCTAGTTCAAATTTAGCTCAAAGCATAGTTCGTGAATATATGCCTTTTTTATCCACAAAAAAGGTTATGTAAACTTTTTTAGATACTCCTTCAAGGGTAATATTTTTTCAAATTCTAGCAATAAATTAATAAATTATTAATTTTTTAATTATATTAACATATATTAAGTTTCAAATAATTAAAATTATGTTTCTAATTTATTTATTTCAATTTAGTATATCTAACGATTTGAAAAGATTATACATTTGTGTTGTATATTGAATACAGTTGAATACATATTTTCTTTTGATTTTTGTTAATATTTTTTCAATCCAAGCATTACTTGGGAGCTACTTAACTATTGAATTTGATTTACTCCATGTCATTTATGGATGCACTAACTTAGGATGGAAAATTTGGGCCTTCTAGGTAAGGTGATTCCTTCATAGTATGGATGCATAAAAGTGACGAATGATGCATATATATAACATATTAACTTGATTGAGCACTACCATGGAACTTCAAGATTTCTTGTTGGCATAAGAAATATAAGAGTTAGTATAGCTTGTTATATGAAGAAAAATTATGCTTAGAAAATCATAAGAACAACAAAAGAAAACAAGGTTAGTAAACGAAAAAACAAGAAAATAGATCCCGTTTATGGGTAGATTTGTCCCTATTAGAGTCAACATGCTTTAACAATGTGTTTAAGATCCCCACCAATCAATTTTTCTGGGCTAATTGGACAATTATATGATCTATAAGAAATTCTAAGATTCATTAGTTAATTAGCTTGATAGAAGACTAAGCATCATTCAATGCTCAATTCTTAATGAAATAATTTTATGAATTTTATTTAATTTTATTTCCAAACTATAAATCTTATCAAAACAATCATATATTGAATTCTTTTAAATGCCTTTGATTTGATACCATCATTTTACTAAATCTATGAAGAACTGAAAGGACATTTGTTCAAATTGTGTGTCACTGGACCAATCAAATTTAAAAAAATAAATCTGTATTAGAACTTTATAAAGTCCACTAAGGGCAATTTCCTAAAGATTTAATGAGTATTCTATCTTAATTTGATTAATTTTGTAGTTTAAAACTAAAGTAAATTAATTCATTTAAATAATTGAATAACTAGCCTAAACTTATAATTGTATGTGTTATTAATTTTTTAAATTAAATCATGAATAAAATAAATAAACAAAAATTGAATAAAAAATATAAATTAAATGAGTGTTATGAGTGCCTATGCTATAAAAGATATAAGAGTTTAAGACTAAAACAAACAACAAACAAGTTATGCATTTAAAGGTAAATTTTACCTTGAGGCAAGAGATTGGCTAGGTCCAATAGGTCAGATATGGATTAAAATCAAGTTAGATAGGTTATGAAACAAGTTTCCTTCTGATTTTCTCTTCAACGACAATTTCAACAAGATCTAGGATTGGGCTTTGGCAATGGTGGCAAAGACTTCCATGAGCATAGGTGGCTAGCGATGACGATGATACAAAGTGGTGGATTTAAGATACAGAGTGATGCAGGGATAGGTCATGATAAGGCATAGAGACTCATGATCAGGTTCTCTACTGTGATCTGGGATCACTGGCTAAGAAACAACAACAATGTGGAGGGTTGATGGTGGCAGATCGATGGCAAAGAAGCATGAGCAATGTTTTAAAGGTTGTGGCGACAATGGGGAAACTTAGGGTTATGTGAAGCAGGTAGCTAAAAATAAGAGGCTTGGGCTATTCTTTCACCCTTTTTGTGAGGTAGTTAAGGGTTTCAAATTTTATCTTTTTTTTTCATGATTTCTCCTAAATAATAACCCCTAGTTATAGTGGAATAATCACAAAGGTGAACAAAAAGAAATTTGGGGTTTAAACATCAATAAAATAAAATTGTTAGAGGTTTAGGCCTAGTTGGGCTCTAGTTATCCCAAAGATATTAACATGTTTTAAGCCCAAAAGTTGTACTGTAATGGAAACAAACTGTATTCTAACACCAAAAGATCACAAAATCAGCTCTGATTATGGGTGATTGGCTCAGACTTGTTATTCTCCTTTACAGTTATACAGTAACTCCGTGATTGGCTAATGGGTTAGCAGACAGTTTGGAACATAAACGGTGCATAGACTTATTCAACTATAGCTTACAATCTTCCCAAAGAAGTCAAATAAAGGTCAAGGGTGAAATCGCTTGTCTCAACGGGAAAAGCTAGCCAATACTGAGACCAGATGCAACTATTGGGAAAGGCCACTGGCACTAAACAAATATGAGAGGTAAGGATATTAATGAGTTCGAGTTGGGTCAAATGAAGGTATTTCCGGCATCCAACACGGTATGTTGGATGCCCTACCAGCATCCTACCTTTCATTTGTTGGATAGATAATTTTCACATTTATATTCTATCCATTTTTATGCGGGTTAGGTTAGACAAAACTCATCCACCTACCACACTCACAACACAAGTATTCAGTTGAAACTATTCAACCAACTTGATCTCATAGTAACTAATAGCAATGAGAAGCAAATAACCAACTTTTGCAAAGCATTTATCTTCCTAGGTTTAGTACAAACAAAATTAACTTTCGTTTATATGTCTCATATCCTACTTCATCTTCTATCTTATTTTCTCATGTTGTAACTATAATCCATTTCCTGTACCAAGTAAGACATGCATGGTTGGATAAAATTGAAGGAAAAATGTAGAGTTATTATTTTTAAATTCCCACTCTATAAAGCAACTAACCAAACACACAAACACAAATACACATGTACATACACATATGTGGGTCAAATGTTAGATAGGTCAACCCCAAACTAGCATCCTACCCAAACCTGCCGATTGAAAAAAAAATAAAACAAACTCACATCCAACCCAAACCTATTCATTTGTTAAAAAAGAAAAGTTGATCCATTTACTCAAATGTAACCAAATCCCCATGGGATAAAAAACCAATCAATGATAAGTGACATTGGCGGGCAAAACAGTGTAGTATGTGCAATTAGGAAAGGGAAAACCAAGTGATTTTGGGTTTTTTTATAGGGGCAATTATGTGTGCACAGTCACAAGGCTCACATCTTGTCAAAAGCAAAGAAATCAAAATACGTACTTGAGTATTCCATTCGCTCAAGATTTTTCACGCTAATCTTTTTTCAATTTTTTTCAAATAAAGTCCGTTGATAGTTAGCTGGCTCGAAGGGCAATCTCTTGAACCCTGTAAGGTGTTTCACGCTTGTTTAGTCCATCTTATCTTCCATTTTCATTTATGTCATGTCGCTGTTTAAAGTTTCGGTAACCATGTCTAATTATCTCTCTAAGCATTTTATTCAGTTTTGGTGGTCAGTGCCTATAGCAAGCATGGACTTCATCTCTGACCCCAAGGTCTTCTTCACCTCCATAAAAGTCTCAAAAGACTTGGGAACAAAGACCTTAGGCTCTTTAATCAAATTCTTTTTGCCAAAAATTTATAGCAAATTTTTACCGGGCTTAGTGATTTCTTACTCTATTAAGTCTTTATAGCCAAATATGGAAACAATCATTCAATTTGGTCATTTAAAGCCAATGGGAATGCAACTTCTATTTGGAGAAGTCTCTTGCATTGTCGAGGTCAATCACTACTTCATGATCACATTCAGTGGAATATTGGAAATGGTTCCACTATTAGAGTATGCGAGGATGAATAAATCTAGGGGTATCAGCTACCTACTTAAGAACTCTGCCCACCTATGTAGACCTTTATGATTTCTATGAATGTCGATAAAAGCTGTCATTACTTTTAATAATCCTTTCTCATCGCAGATTGTGTAATTTATTCTAACCATTAACCCTCATTCCAGTATGGATTCTCAGGATGCTATCTACTACCTTAGAAATGCTTTGTGAGCCTTTTCTGTCATATAAGGTTATAATCTGGAGTTGCGGAAACAATCTTCATCTCTCTTGAACCCTGTAGGTAATGCCCTAAGCTGCTCACTATATCTTGATCTTTTGACCATTCTTAAGCCTAAATGGGCCTCTCACATTCATCAAAAATATAAATTCTTTCTGTGGGAATGTTTATCATAGCCTCTGCTGACAAAGGCAAACCTTGCTACCCATGAGGGTCTGATGGATCCTCTATGCCCCTAATGTCATTCTTCCCAAGAGGCAATGTTCCATCTTTTCTGGGAATGCATAAGATCTCAGGATATCTAGGGCAAATTTTGTTTGCTCCCGAAGCCATCTGCTTATTTGTCTTTTAAGGCTTGGCTTACTTTGTTTCCTTTTCCCCACCCTTTGGACCATCCGGATCATCTGTAATGAGTGCAATTTTCAACATGCTACCTTTCACACTCCTTTTTTAATCTTCAAAAGAGATGAACTCCTACTTCAGATTTCTATAGCAATGAATGTTCAACAGAAGTTTTCCTCATTTTCCTATAGTTCTACTCTTATGCTATGTAGAACTTGGGGTAAATGTATATACCACCAGCCTCCTTTGAAGCTAGAAATTTTTATCACAGATTGGGCATGGCGAAGCTTGAATGGCAGCGGCTTGTGTTTGGTTAGGCGTCAACGACCTTCCAAATAGTTGGAAAGGCATTCTTATTCCATATTGTGAATTAGCCTTAGAGGGAGAACTTTTGGCTATTCATGAAGCTGTACTTTTAGCATCCACCCATTATCTCGTCTCAGTAATGATCTTGACAAATTTTTTGATCTCCTTGGTGCTCTATCTCTGAGTAACTCTCTCATTGCTTCCATTCACCAGATTATGCAGCTATTAAATTCCTTTCAATGTTGCTCTGTGACTATGCTTCTAATGCAGAAAGTTATGCTTACTCATCAATTTGCTACTTCTATGCTCTCTTAATCCTCCTTTGTATTTTGTTGATTCTAATTATTAAAAAAAAATCTAGTCTAAATATTTATCTGGATCAACAAGAACTCTTGTAAGTGTTGATCTAGTCCCAAAATTTACACAAATTTCCAATTTAACCAAATCCTTCAAATTTTTGTCAAATTATCCTGAAACTTTGTAAGATCAACATATCTTGCCAAGAGTTTTATGAAATTGTCAATTTTATCTCAAACTTTTAAAAGTTGACATACTAGCCCTAAAATTTGCGTTTTTCTTGTAACTTTTATTTTTTTTAAAGCTCCATTTTGCCCACGAACTTTCTCATTTTCCCTTAGATGGCCCTAAATTACTCTAAAGGCTCTAAATTGGTACCTGAACTGCCGATTTTAACCCTAAATGACCATTTTGATCATCTAAAAATCTATAATATGGAATAATAATATAATCTAAGTGCACATAATTTTATCAACTGCCTAAACTCTAAAAGACTGAAATAACCCTACTTGTCCTAGCAAATAACCAAATTCCCCAAATTAAACATTAAAAAAATGAAAAAGTTACTACAATAAGTTTGTCAAACCGAGGCCTAGAACTAAAGTTACCACCTGAATAAAAAATTGGTACCAACAAAAAGGACAATATTGTAAAGAATCCGTAAACAGTAACTTTGCGTACAGAGAGGGGAGGGTGGATGGAGTTTTGTCGAGCTCACAAACTTTTTTTATCGCTTATTCAAAATCCAAAACTGTTAACAAGGAAGTCTACTTCTCAACCTTATCAAGAAGAACAACCTACCCGATTACGAAATAGGACTCCCAATTTCCTCAACTCCCACAAAATAAAATCCAAGTCTTTTTCTTTTCATACAAAAGGTAATCTTAGAATCAGAACAGAACAAAATATTTGTAGATTTTTTGTACGTGATTTTTTGATCCAACGGTTGTGATCTCCTCCTCCATCAAGACCAGCCTGTTCCTCGCCTCAACCAATCCACCTCTCTCTCTCTCTCTCTTCAGATCTTGTTGTTCAGCTTCGACGCCTTCACAACCGGATTCGCCCTCGCGATCTCCTCCCTCCCGACCTTCTTGAAATCGAAAACACACCCATGATTCTCAGGGTACCTGTGGGTACCACAGAAGACAATTCCGCACCGGCACCTGAACCCGGTCAGCCCGACCCGTTTCCTGCAAACGGTGCACCGATTAGCCTGCTGCTGCCGCGGGGGCTCCGCCGCTGGCTCAGGGAGGCTCGGCTGAGGAGGAGCTGGAGCAGGGTCGGCGGCGGGTTGCAGGACAGCAACAGAGGAGGAGGAGGAGGAGACGGCGGCGCCGGCCTTGATCGAGACTTGTTGTTGCTGTTTGAGGTGCAAATCGCCGTAGCATTTGGAGCACAGGTTCATCGTCGCCGCGCTGCCGATGAAGCCGCAATTGTTGGCGCAGAGACGGTGGCCCTCCGGCGGTTCGCATCGGTGTTCCTCCGCCATCTTCCTTTCTCTCTCTTCCCCTTCTCTATGTGTCACCCTCCGATCAATGAGTTCTGCAGATCTGGACGAGCTACGATCGATCAAATCGTGATTCAAACAAGGATTTGTCACCCAGAAATCAAAAGCTAGAGAATGAAATTATGGTTTTACCTGGTGGGCTCGAAGGATCGATGAGAGAGGGAAATGAAACAAGAGAAGAGAGGGAAAGAAGAACCAGAAGAGGGTAAGGAAATAGGGGAGAGGAAGAGTCAGAGGAATAAATATGGAAGGGTTTGGAGGGATGAAAGGAAGAGGAAAAAAGGGGTGAAGCAACGGGGAAAAAGGCAACAAAAACAATCGGGAACGACGATTTTATTTTCTATTCTTTTATTATTTTAAAAATTATTTGTTATAACCATGTTTTCTCTCTCATAACTAATAAGCCATAAGGATTTGGATTTGATATTGAATTTGTTTTGCTTTAATTTTAAGGGTAATCTACAAAAGCATAATGTAGTTTGATCTAACTTACATTTTGTTCCATTTATTTTTAAAAATTTACATTTTATCTCATTTTTTCTTTATAGTGTTTAACAATAATTTTTTAAATCCTAAATTAATCTGTTTGATAACCATGTTTTAATAATTTTAAGATTTTTTATATTTTTTTCATAACTAATTGACCTTTAAAAAATACTGATAAACATTTACAGGAAAAAAAAATACTTACAAAAAGAAAAAAATAATAATTTAAAATGTCTATTAACTATAAAAAAAATATTGGAGTGACCAACATTATTAGAATATAACTATTGTATAGTTTAAATTACAGTTTCAGAAGTTGTTATTGGACAGTATAAAAGATCAGGGGCAAAATATAGGTTTTCAAGAATAAATGGGACAAACTGTAGATTAGGGTAAACTTCAGAGGATAATTATAACTTTTCCTAATTTAATGTTTATTGTTCATAAAAGTGATTATCTGCTAAGATTTATTTTTAATTTTTATTGTGCACAAAAGTGATTAATTGTTGAGATTAAGAAAAAATCCAAATAATATTTTGTATTAAAATTAATAGCATTTTATAAGATAAATGATAAAAAACTACTATTTATAGAACAGAGGATAATGAGGAATGCCTTCAAAAAGAATCTTTAAATTATCTTATAAATTTCTAGAAGTACAAAGTTTCAATAAATTGATAATTTAGATAAATAATCACCCTATAAAAAAATATTCCCTCCGTCCCATATATTTTGCTCCATTTTCCTTTTTGGGTAGTCCCATAACTTTGAACCATTTCCCGTTTTAGTAACTTTTCGACTGTCAATTTACCACATTACCCTCACTCACCTAACCCACTTTCTACGCCCCTCACTCGCCTCTATCTATCCCCATTTTCTTTTTTCTCGGCGAGCTGCTTAAGTTGATGAACCAGGGGCGGCGAGTAGCGGCAGTGTTGCCAGCGGCAGCAATGTGAGAAATTGCAAGCGAGACGAGACTAACAGTGAGGCGAGTTGGAGAGAGGCCAAGAATCATGCGGGATCGGAGTGAAGTGAGGCGAGATCGGCGATCGGAGCGAAGCGAGGCGAGATCGGAAAGAGATGCTAGAATCGTGTGAGATCGGAGCGAAGCAAGGCACGGTGAGGTGAGATCGGAGAGAGACATGAGAATCGAGCGACATCGGAGCAAAGCGAGCAAAGCGAGGCGAGATCGGAGAAAGGCGAGGTAAGGTAAGGTCGCAGCGAGGCACGGTGACGACAACAGTGAGGCGAAGAGCGTTCAGGCCATGGTGAGGAACGACAAGAAGCGGCGACAAGGCGAGGAGCGACGGCGAGGAAGGGAGGGGCGGCGAGGGAAGGACCTCGATAAGGTCACGATGGTGAGGAAGGACGGCGACAGAGGGAGGCAGAGAGATGAAGACAATGGTAGATTTGGAAAGTAACGGGTCAAATAGTAATTTTCTTAATATTCGTGTAAAAGCAAATGGAGCAAATTATCCGGGACAGGGGGAGTAATATACAATAATATACTAATATTATGTCACATTGGTGAGCTAAAAAGATTGTCGGCAACGTGTAAAACCTACAATGAAGATGAGGTGAGGGGCCTCGAGTTGTGGGTCCGGAAAAAAATTATCCAATACTTAAGAGGTTTTGAGGTGCAATATAAACGTACTTAGGGTTTTCTACGAGTTTCGACTTAGAGAACCAGTGCTTTATTTCACAAAAGAAGAGTTTGCCTTTAATCCTTTTTGTGATCCAATAAGTAGGAAATTATGTTACATGTTTGACATCAGACCTTTTAAATACAACTTTGAGCATATCTCCAGCAAAACATAAACCCAACTGCAATGGACACATATTATGGGCTTAAGTCCAACTCGATATCAAGAATAAATACGAGAATAATCGAGGAAAGAAAAATAAAAATTTCTTAAGATACTCTGGCTCATATTTTTGTAACATTACTACTTTGGTCCGACTAAAATATTTACAACTTTTTCTTGTTTAGTAAATATCATGTAGTTATATTTCCCTTCGATCCAGCCTTTCAACTTTTACTTTTTTTTATATATTTCTTGATTTACATGTAAAAATAAACAATAATCCAATATTTCAAAACGAAAAAAATATGGGGGAGAGGTAGCAAATAACTGACAAAGGTATCAATTTAAGACTCTAATTTCAGGACGGTATCAAAAGTTTACACTTACTAAATTAGTTAAAAGCTTGGGAACCGCCAAATTTTTCCAAAAATTTTCAAGAAGTTATAAACACATGTGGCAAGATATTATTTCGTAGGAGGCATTATACTATCCATTAGGGTGGACGTCCACCATTAATAATAAAGCTAACGGTGTTTGATAGTTATTATTAAGGACTAAAGATCTACTATTTTAAATAAATATTTGTAATTATAAAGTAAACAAGGTAGTTATTATTAGGAAAGAAGTTACCGTTTTAAATAAATCTTTGTAAGCATGAAACAAGTAAGGTTTAATATTTTAATTATTTCTATAAAAAAACTCTCATTTTCAAATGAAAATCTTAGCATCACCATTGGTATGTAATGTACATAGAATTGGTGTCACATATTAGCTACACTAGTGTTTACAACTGTTGTTTTGATGTTTAGAACTGTTGTTCTAGTATCTACAATTGTTTTCCTGGTGTCTAATTATGTCTAGTTACTGTTGTTTTGATATCTAATAATAATTTTCTAGTATCTAATTATGTTAAGTTGGTGTGTAAATTAGTTGATTTAGTGCCGTAAACTGTTGTTCTGGTGTATAGTACTACTATGCTAGTGTCTAATTATGTTAAGTTAGTGTATAAATTAGTTAGTTTTTATGTCAATTGAGATCGGTTAAAATATTAAAAGTTTAGCGTGAAAATTGAGAAATTATAATTGATTTAAATTCCTTAATAATAGGAACAATAAAATAGGTTTTATTCTGTGAAATCTTATAAAAATATCATGATTATCCCCTAATTAATGTAAAAAATATAAAATTTTAAAAACCTAACTTATCCATCTAATTTCCACGTTTCACAATTGTTAATACCGTCAGCGTTCCATCCTGTGATTGACGTCTACTAAGATGGAGGGAAGAAGGTCCCATTTGATAGAAACTTATAAATTGTTTGCATAATTAAATTGAATTAAGTCGTCACATAGTAACAGTTTTCAAGGAAATTTATGAGCTTACTATTATACAAACATTATCAAATTGAACAAACAATACTCTCTCTGGCTCAAAGAAAATGAAGCATATTTTATTTTAGTTGTCAAAAACAGGTTGAAACGTTTCATTTTTTAGAATTTTGAACATCTAATTTTGGCTTACTAACTCTATTAAAAAACTTACTAGTATTATTTAAATTTTTACTACATAAAACTAAAAAAAATAATAATTTTACTCTTAATTTAACTTTCTACTGCACAAAATTTTAACAAAAACTAACTGTCTCTTAAACAATTACTCTACATAATTTAAAAAGAAATATTTTTAAAAAAATCTTTATTTTAGGTGTAAAATTAGAAAAACAGAACATCATACACTAAACACTCGAATAAATTTGACATTACCGAACGAAAGCGGCAGGGTGGGACAAAAGAAACATTTGGTGGACAGGCTGTGGCATGGAGATTTGTCCAACAGGGTTGCAGCAAATGAAATAAGGCCACGGAATTTCATGCACACACCAAGGAAAAGCGTAGTTATTACCACGCGGGGGCCATTCCTTCCACTTCGACACGTGGCATCGCGAACCAGAAGGCTCCAGCTGGTTTTGTCAAGAATAGAATAATTCAAAAACCTGTCGAAACTCAAAATTTAAAACGGCAAAAATTGAAAGGGCGCTAGGGACACCGAGCTCATCAGGGTCAAGGCCACGCTCCCCAATCCCACAAATGTCTCCCACAAACGTCTCCATTGTTGCTTTGGTCACCTTTAACAGATTTCAAATGCATGTTAGGCATCTTATTTCCTATATTATATAGATATCTCTCTTTACCTTGTTATCTTATGTAACTAATTTTGAGAATAAAAAAAAATCTTATTAAAAATTTTTGAGGATTTATTTTTCATTAAATGATGTCCCAGTAATATATTTAGGACTTATCATTCGATTACTTTGGTTATAATCGAAACCAAATTATCAAAATAATACATTTTTTCGTTACAAAAGTTGATAATCGAATTAACCAAAATTTACCCAAAACTAAAAAAAAATTGAAAAATAAAATAAATACGGTTTTCCAGTTTTATAATTGAAATGTCTGATTTTTGTTTATATCTGCACTGCATTCTTCTATTCTTTGGTTTGAAACTGAACACTTGGTCCCCCCCCCCCCCCCAACTTATTTTATTTTTACTGGCTGTGTGAAGAAAACTTGCAGAAGTAGATATTATTTCAATTAAGTTTATTTACTCTTGGTGTAGTATGGTTGAATTATCTGTATATTGTTCCATTAAAAAATCTCTGTATGATGAAATTTTTTAGAGCCTTTTTATCATAAGCTTGCTCTAAATCAGCAGATGGACCAAGTGTTAGTGTCCAAACCAAAGCATCAAAGTTAAGAAATTAAATTAAGAAATTAACTATTTCACCAATCTATCTTCATTCTTCTATTCACAATTTAACACAGGAAGTAAATTAAGAAACTTACTCTTCTTAGTTTGATCTTGGGTATACTTGTCACGGCACTGGGCTGGTCAGGCTCACCAATGCCGGACAATTGACCTCGAGCCCAGGGGGTACTTCCGCCCGCCTGGCACTCTAACCAATCGGCCCAGTGGGTCCATAGCCCCAAAGGCGCCGCAACCACGTATTGTCCTCTTTGGCACGGGGACTCAAACCTCCGCCCTCAAGGTTTTATTCTTCCCTAGGGAAGACGCGTTTAACCATAAGTACCCCCTGGGCTCGAGGTCAATTGTCCGGCACTGGTGAGCCTGACCAGCCCAGTGCCGTGACAATACTTACTTTTCCTAGTTTGATCTTGGGTTAGTTCTACTATGGAGAGTTGTTTTGCTAGTGCCGGAAGGAAGATGTTAGTCCCCCAATCCCAGTTGTAACTTGCAATCACTTTCCCCTAGTCCTAGCTTTCACCTGCTCTCTCTCTCTTTCTCTTTCAAACAAAGCACTAAAGCATTGTCATTGTCTCGCTCTCTCTGAAACTAAGCACCATCACCGCCGTAAGGGATGGGCATGGAGTGGGTCAATCCACTTCATGGACTGATCCACCCTTGCTCCACTGAAGATATGGATGATCCATAATCCGCCCCATGCCTTTATGGATCGATTCACGACCCACTCTACCTAACTTGTGAATATCCATAGATATATAATCCATGAGACTTTGGTAAATATTTCAAAAAGAAATTTTTTTTATAATTATTTCAAATATTTGTTTTTGAGTTATAATAAGCTGAAGGACGATGGTTGTAATGGATATAGAAATGCAAAAAATTTATTTTTTCAATATATAATTTTTCTTAATTTTTATTTTTGTTCCCCTATAAAAAAATGTTCACATTTATTAATTTACAAAAGAATTGATATAGAATAAGGCCTCCTAAAACAACACGAACAAGAACCACATGACCATCGAAGCAAGCAAGTCCAGCACACCTATTTTGTTGCCACTAGAGCGGGACTCCATGCCCATCCTTAAATTTGAGTTGCAGTAATGAAAGCCTTTAATGTTAAAATCATCAATGTCTTGAGTTAGACTTTGATTTCATTAGTTGCGAAAGGCTGATGGGGGACGAGAGTTCTGAAATACACCTACATGTACAAACCCTTACTGGATGCCTTTATTGTTCTATTTGTTTTTAAGAGGAAGGTATTTATTCTTTAATTAGGATAATTCAAATTAGATTTTAAAAGGAAAAGAATTTATGTTATGATAATTATCTCTAATATACAAATTTAATTGGTAACCAAAATCAAGAAGAGAATTAGTTTCCATAAAACAAAAGATAAATAAAACACAACACTAATATGAATATGTTCGCACCGCCTGCATCCTGCCGCATTTAATCTCTATAACTTGACGATGATTGGATGAAGAAGAAGGGATGAAGAGGTTTATTCATTTGAGTTTTACGTTTTAGTTTGTTACTAGGTTTTTTTTTAGCCAGCACGTTGCAGTAGGGAAAAAGATCCATAATATTAAGAAATATATGAATAACTTAAAATCAAAATATAGTTTTGGGACAGTCTAGACTATGTCCAAAACTAGACTAACGAGAGTGACAAATTTTTGTTTTAGAAGAACGAAATAATATGGAAAATTTTGGAGACAAAATGACAAATAGATCATATTTAGTGTTTCAAATGAGAAAAATTGATAAACCAAGGGTTGAGACAAATTTAAACCAAAGGAAAGCCAAACATAGAAATAACAATATCAACTCTCAAGGAAGTGATAACCTAGTGAAAATGAGATCAATGCTAGAAAACAAAGTAATTGCCTCTTAGCAAAAGGGTTGCAAAAAGAAAAAAGGGACGGAGGAAAAAACCAAAAAAGTAAAATGACACTATTTTGTTCATTAATCCTTAAACATTGAATAATCCTTGTACATTTAGTATATATAAGGGGAAAAGATGAAAAAAATATTGTTAAATCAAGCAAAAGATTAAGAAGGTAATGAGTATCAATATTGACCAAAAGCATAAAAACAATGTTAGTTTTTTTTAGTGATCAGAATCTATAACAATCCATTACCAGAGTAAGGATGAGAGTAAACTATTCTAAACCTAGAGGGTGAAGGGGTGTTGCATGAAACCTGGAGGACCTCAATTGTAATAAAACACAACTTTTTGATGCACTATTCAATGAATAATGAATTACCTTATGCATTTAGTATATACGATGTTTATGAAGGCCACACGTTGCGGCGATTCATGTTCATGATCATTGCATAATTTTGTGGAAAAATGTAGAGCCTTGATATAACAAAAAAAATACATTTTTTCATTCATTGTAATTTTGGTACAAAATAATGTTTGCACCTTGCTAGATGAAAGCTAGAGTACAAAAAGCTACTATTAGAAAATAGGGGTTAATTGGAAGATAAAAAAGTATATGATTCTAGGGACTTTTTTAAAATTTTCCATTTTCCTTAGATGTTTTTCTGGGCTAATATGGGCATTGCTCATATTCGGCTTTTTAAAATTTTCCATTTCCCCTAGATATTTTTTTAGGCTACTACGGGCATTGGTCATCTTTGCCCAAATTTTTGCTACTGCAAAGTAAGGGTTTGACTGGAAGATGGGAAAGTTTAAGGACAATTCAAGTAAAGCATAAGATCCAGGGGACCTTTTTTTATAATTTCTTCAATTTTTATCATGGACATGCTCTTGGGCCAAGAAGCAAACTATTCATTTTGACCCAAAGCAATTGTTATTTTTCATACAATAGTACCATGTTCATATTTAGAAGTTATTAATAATATATAATTCATTTGGGCATGCTAAGCTTGTGAAGTAAGGTGAGTTTATTCGTTTGGGCTTCTAATTTTTTGGGACATAATAGGTCCATATATAATAAAGGTCTGTTAATTTGTAAAAGGGAAAATTACAAAAATTCCTTGTAATTTAGTCTAACCAACAATTTACCCTTTCCATTTTAAAGAACCTACACTAATTTACCCCTGCATCCGTTATAGTGTCTCATAACAATTTCTGAAACCATAATTTAAACTATCTAGTAATTATGTTTCAATAATTTTATAATTTTTAATATATTTATCATAGCTAAGTGCACTTTTGAAAAATACTTATATGCATTTACATCGAGGAAAATGTATTTACAAATAAGAAAAACTGATAATTTAAAATATCTATTAACTATAAAAAAATATTAGAGAAATTAAAATTACTAGAAGATGATTATCGTATTATTTAAATTTAAGTTTCAGAAGTTGTTATTGGACAGTATAAATGAAACAGAGGCAAAGCGCAGGTTTTCAAAAATAGCGGGCAAAATGTAGGTTAGGGGTAATTGTAAGTTTTTCTTTTTAGAAAAATTGGTTAATTCAGTCATTGAAATTTTCATACACAAAACAAAATCCAAACAGAAAACCATTGAAGAATTTTGGTTAAAACCGAAAATGAATTGATAATCGAATAAGCATAACAGAAAAAATTGAAAAATTTCAGTTTTTGGGTTTTTTTGTTAAAATCAAATAGCTGTTTGCACCTATTTGCATCTCAATCTTTTGACATAACATCATTAAGGAAAAAACATTTTTAAACCTACATTATATATTCTCATTCATTCCAAATTCTTTGAAATATTTTAGTTTAGGAGGGAGATAGATAAAAATAAAAATAAAATTATGTGTTGTTTCTAATGCCAAAATGGGCTTGAATAAGCTCAATCCATATATTAGGCCCATATATCAATCTTGGACATTCTTTTGTATTGGGCTTGGAGATTTCTTCACTGTCTAACTTGTTAATATGAATTTTTAGATCAAGAATGGGCTTTTTAAAAGCCAATTGTTGGGTGTTATCTAAGGAAAATGAATCTTGTCCTAAGCCCATCAAATCCCTAGTAATCTTCAACTTCTATCGGTTTATGGGTCTTGTATGATAAGGTTCTCAAGTGAAAACATATTGGGCCGAGGTCTAGCAAAGTATATGAATTCACACTATCACAAGCAGGACCTTGCATGTAGCACCTTTTCTAATAGACTATTAAGGCCCCTTGCAATGTTGTGGATATTTTCATAAAAAATTTGGGATTATAAATGCCACTAATGGGAAATGGATCACACTCTATGATCGAGGGCAATATCCCATATTTTTAGGTTGATTAAGTGCAATATGCATAGATCCACCATATCTTTTCATGATTTATCATGATCTTTATCGTGATTTCTATCAATCTACTGTAATAGTCAGGTTCTATAACTATAAAATGGCCAATGTTTAGACAGATAGAGTAATATGAAGGAACTAATTCATCATTTTCTTTATTTTCATCATAAGCTCAGTATTGACTTGAGCTAGGGGTGTGCACGGAATCCGGTGAACCCACAAAACCGCATAAACCAATTCACACCAAACTGAATTTATGCGGTTTTATATGGTTTTGGTTATGGTTCGGGTTTAAAAATTTTAAAACCGCATATCATATGGTGCGATTATGGTTTTTAAATATCAAAACCGATAAAAACCATACCGGACCGATAAGTAATGTTTAATCAAATATAAATTAAAATTATATACCTAATTATTTATTTTTCCTCTCTTTTAATTTCTATTTCTTTCAAATACCCTATTTACTAACATTGGGCCACAAAACCCATTTACATTTACCAAGCCCACCCAACTGCCCAAGCCCAAATCTATTGCTTTTCGTCTCTTACTCTCTTACTCTCACCAACGTAACCCACACACACACAGCCATCAGGAAAAGGAAAACCACCCTGTCCGGCTGTCCCCCTGCCCTTCGTAATCGTATACTGCCCTCCATTCCAGTCCACCTCCAGTCGGCCAGTCCCAGTCCCACTTCCCCCAAGATCTAATCTTTCACCGGAATCCTAGCTAGTAGCTGCGGAAAAGATGACAAAGCGGCAAAGCTTCGTGAAGCACAATGGTGACGGACCTGACGGTGCGTCTTTTTTTTTTTTCCCTTTGGTATCGCATTGTCATTTTCGGTGGTTCTGTAACATGTGTGAGCTTGGGTGATATTCCATTTCGGTCATTTTTCTCGTACATCCATTTTCTGATATTCCATTTCTCTTTGTCAATTTTTTTCCATTCCATCATTTACAAGATCGGGCATTTGTTTTGGTCTAATGTTGTAGATGCCTCATGAGTGCTTTCTTTTTTTTTGTTTCTTCAACGGAAATTTACGAGATCATGGCCTTGAAATTCTTTGCATTTGTTTCTTCGATCAAGTATTTTACGAGATCATCTCTGTTTCGGCTTAGGCATTCGAAAAGAGCTTCGTAGTTCTTGACTTTAAAGGTCTTTCTGGTTAATGGCTATTGCATGAGATGGCTCCTTCAATGCTGCTATTCAGTTATGTGTTATTGATTCGGTTCTGCTTGTTAATATGCATGATCTGGTGAAGGCGTCATTAATTTCCTTGATTCCTCCCCCCCTTCGTTATGTTTGATTTTATGATCATTTTTTTATTTTCCTTTTTCCCCCAACTTTGAAAATTTTGTTGCTCCACTTCATTAGCTTTAAATTCTACTTTGCCCTTGGCAATCTGTACTTGAAGTTCGTCCAAATAGGTAATAATTAAAAGGAAAATATAAAGTTGAGAATATGCAGATAAACGACATGATTTTTTTCCCCCTTTTATGCCATTGAGCCAGTGAAGGCATTTTTTTGTCTTTCAACAAGGTTGTCTTTCTTCCGTTTTAAATAGTTTTTCTGAAGTGAAGAAATCCTGCCTTTACTTTGTCAGGAAGAGGAGACAAGATCATGGAAGAAATTAATCAATATTGCAGTCTCAGGTGCTGCTAGAATGATATCAAATCATTTACTATTCAAAGTATGTATCTTATATAATTCTTCTTGTAGTTACAGATATCATTCATACACCTTTTTTTTTCCGTTTAGGGGTTTCTTATGCTCCTTTTTTCATCTTTTTCAGTTTGGCCCCATTTTCTCCAATATTGTTTTTCTTCTAAGCAAAGAAAATCACTTCTGCATTAGAAAGGACAACATGCACTAGGTCTAGGGGATGGGGGTTCTTTGGAAGTACTGAATTTGATGTTTGACTTTTGAGTACCTAGAGGATTTAAGGTTTAGGCAAGATCCACGATGTAACTAATTAAAGTCACTGATGCTCTATAGCATACGTGTCAAATTTGAGCCTGGCTGGCTGTGAGAAAAGCTTTTCTATTTGTTGTAGTTGTTGCTGTCTGCTGTCATTTTCTGTTCATTATTTTTTCCTTGTTGGCCATTGAAGCTTAGTTTGGGCTGCACAGTAAAGATTATGTTTTCCTTCCGTTAAGCAACCTACACTTATTGAAAGTGGGGCTTATTGTTAAGGTCTTGATGTAGTTGTTGTATAAAATGAGCTGTAACAATCACGAACCACCAGTGACCCGAGGCGTGTATTCACTGTCCTCAAGGATTATAGCTCGCGACTCTCTAAAGCGTGCAGGAGAATAGGTCTGCGAAAATCCCCTAAGATACAACGGGTCTTCCGGGAAGTGTGCACTCACACTTGGGATACTCTAGGAATCAGCAGAAACACAAGAACCAGCAAGGATTAGAGCAGGATGGGGAGAGAAGAGATAACTCGAAAGCGGTGTGTCTTAAGAGTGGAGTGGGAGTGGGTATTTATAGGTAATAGGGGTCCGAATTTGAACATTGGGGCAATAATGTGTAATAATGTTGGGAGTTACAAAATTAATGTTGGTTTATGATTTTGTACGTTGAGCCCGTTTTGATTTCCAACTCGTGAAAAACAAGTTTTCCGGGTAAGGATAAAAAAGTAAATTCAGGAAAATGTAAAAACTGACTTGGACTGGGCCTCGTGATACTTTGCGCGCAGGAGGGGCAAATCGGGCTCATTCCACTATTTTGGCCCATCTTGTGCGCGCGCGAGCCCATTACCATTTTCTTTCTTATCTAGCCCACTTGGGTATGGTAACTTATAAAGTCTAGAAACTCTCATTGTCTAAGCCATGTGGGATATGCCTTTTGGAATACTTGACAACAATCCCCCACATATTTCAAAAGGCATTACTTCAAGGTTTCTTTGCTGGCTTCAAGCTCAAGAGTGTAATGCATCGTGGCTGGTGTCTATTAGACTATGAACCAGTCCTAGAGCCAATGAAACTTAACTGACAGAGTACTTGGTGAAGCATTTAGTTTCTATGAACCAAATACCCTTTTGTAATTTAAGATATTTATTGATCACATTACACCCCCACAATTTCTGCTGTTCATCGCAGTGTTGCGCTTATCGGCCATGTGCATGTCCTGGTTTTCATGAGTGTTTTAGAGATTCTGCCACAAATCTCATAAAAGCGGCTTCACTCCTACACTCATATAGGTGATTCCATCAAGTGTATACTGTATAAATACACTACCCATCATGGCTTATGTAAATCATTAAGAGCTTTTTGGTCATCCTCTAGTAAATGCAATATTTGCATTATCTACACCATATGAGGGACCTTTTAAGGAAAAGTTTCGATAGTGCTTCCAGGTCTAACAGTGACTTGTTATTACCCATATGAACCTAATTCATGGGATCTCCAATCACATAGGTTGAGTTACCATCACTGTTGACTCATGTTGGCAATAGTCTCATTCCCCTCGATGTTTCATATATCATTTTCCTTCCCAGAGGTTTAGTCAGAGGATCGGCCAAATTCATTTCTGACTTTACATAATCAATCGATATAACACCATCATCAAGCAGCTGCTTTATAACATCATGTCTTAATCGAATGTGTCTATTTTTGCCATTGTAAGATTTATTTTTTGCAATTGCTATTGCAGCTTGGCAATCACAATGTATAAACACAGAAGACATTGGCTTTATACCCAACGGTATATCTGCTAAGAAGTTTTTCAACCACTCAACTTCAGTTCCAGCCATTTCTAAGGCTATAAATTCTGACTCCATAGTGGATCTGGTAATGATGGTTTGCTTTGAAGATTTCCAAGACACAGCTCCACCACCAAGAGTAAAAATGTACCCACTAGTAGATTTGGTTTCATCAGAGTCAGAAATCCAATTAGCATCACTGTACCCTTCTAGTACAGCGGGAAAACCACTATACATGATACCACATTTCATGGTACCTTTTAGATATTTCATAATTTTTACCAAAGCATTCCAATGTTCTTCATTCGGATTTTGAGTATATCTACTCAATCTACACACAGCATAAGCTATGTTAGGTCGAGTGAAGTTCATTAGGTGCATCAGACTTCCAATAATTTGTGCATACTCTTGTTGAGCAACACTTTCACCTTTATTTTTCTTTAATTATGTGTTTGCATCATAAGGAGTGCTCACAGGTGTCACCTCAAAATAGTTAAACTTCATTAGAAGTTTTTTAACATAGTGCTCCTGTGACAACATTAAGCAACTTTCTTTCCTTATGATTTTAACACCCAAAATTACACTAGCTTCCCCTAGATCTTTCATGTCAAACTGTGAAGATAGGAAGCTTTTGGTGTTTTCAACTATTTCAAGAGTAGTTCCAAAAATGAGCATATCATCCACATAGAGGCTAATTATTACACATTCACCATCTTCAAGTTTTGTGTAAACATATTTATCAACTCCAGTAGTTGAAAAGTTATTACCTAACAAGACTTGATCAAATTTCTCATGCCATTGTTTAGGTGCTTGTTTTAATCCATATAAGAATTTTCGCAACTTGCACACCTTTGTTTCTTGTTCAGAAACAACATAGCCTTCTGGCTGGACCATATATATTTCCTCTTGTAGATCCCCATTTAAGAAAGCAGTTTTAACATCCATTTGATGTATAATAAGTTTATGTACAGAAGTCAAGGCAAATAAAACTCTTATTGAAGAAATCCTAGAAACTGGTGCAAAAGTGTCAAAATAATCAACATTTTCTTTTTGAGTAAATCCTTTTGCTACCAATCTTGCTTTATATTTGTCAACCGAGCCATCAGGCTTAAGTTTTCTTTTGAAAATCCATTTACAACCAATGGGTTTAGCACCAGGTGGTAAATCTACCAAATCCCATATTTGATTTTATAAAATAGAATCTATTTTATTTTGAATGGCTTCTTTCTAGAAAACAGATTCTTTCAAATAAATCGCCTGGTTAAAAGTTATGGGATCATCTACAAGGTAGGTGTAAAAGTCATGTCCAAAGGAACTCTCTTTCCTTTTCCTTTTACTCCTTCTCAAATCTTCCACTTGATGTTCAGGGATATTTTCATTAGTGGGGGCACGAGAAATCTTTTCCTTCTTCAAAGGAAAGATATGCTAAAAAAACTCTACATTTTTTGTTTCGATTATCATGTTGCAGTCCAACACATCACTTCTCAACACTAAAAATCTATATGCAGCACTATGATCTGCATATCCAATAAACATGCAATCAGATGTCTTTGATCCAATTTTACGCTTTTTTGGTTCAGGAAGCATAACCTTTGCAAGACATCCCTAAACTTTTAAGTACTTTAAGTTTGGGGGATAACCCTTCCATATTTCATATGGAGTTATACCAGTCTTTTTATAAGGAATTCGATTTTGCAAATGACAAGCAGATAAGATAACTTATCCCCAAAGATTATCAGGAGTAGAAGAACTAACAAGCATGGCATTCATCATTTCTTTCAAAGTTATATTTTTCCTTTCAGCTACACCATTTGATTCAGGAGAGTATGGTGGAGTTAATTCATGAATTATCCCTTCTTTTTCACAGAAATCATTAAACGATAAAAACTTACCTCCTCTATCTGATCTAACTCTTTTAATCCTTTTGTTCAATTGATTTTCCACTTCAGACTTATACAACAAAAACATATCAAAAGCCTCATCTTTGTTTCTTAACAAATAAACTTTGGTGAATCTAGAGAAATCATCTATGAAAGTCACATAATACATTTTTCCTCCTCTAGTCATAGTATGTTTCAAATCACTAAGATCAGTGTGAATTAAACTTAATAATTCTGATTCTCTTTCAATTGAAGTACAAGTTTTCTTTGTTGACTTAGTTTCAACACATATTTCACATTTATCAAAACTTGTGTTACTAGGGGGTGTGATTAAACCTAATAATTGCATCTTTTTCAAATAAGATATACTCACATGTCCTAATCTAGCATGCCATAAATCAAGAGACTCAACCAAATAAGTAGAAGATGATGCATTATTGTTATTGATAATATTAGAAACACTCAGTACAAAGAGACCCTGGTTACAATAACCCTTGCCCACATAATTATTGTTTCTAGTCATGACTATCTTGTCACAATTAAATGTGACCTTGATGCCAGCCTTCATCAGCAAAGACACGGAGACCAAGTTAGCTCTTATGGTGGGTACATGCAATACATCACTTAGAGCCACTGTCTTTCCAGAGGTCAATTTCAGAAGTACCTTGCCCTTGCCTAGAACTGGTGTACCTCGGGAGTCACCAAGATACACTGTTTCAATGCCTTCTCCTAATGGAGTATAGGAGGAAAATCCATTTTTGTTGCCACAAATATGCCTAGTAGCACCAGAATCTATCATCCACTCTTTTGAATTAGCAGCAAGGTATGCTTGTGAAACTACTGCAGCAATGATGTCATTATCATCGTCATCCCCATGAGCAAGATTTGCCCTTAGCTTAGGAGGTTTATCAAAGTGCTTTCTTTTCCGGCACTGTCGAGCAAAGTGCCCCTTTTTTCCACAGACGAAGCAAGGCGACACTTCTTTGTCCTCATTATTTGCTGGCATTGGTCTTGGCTTGAAGTTATTGTTGGGTTTCGGTTTCGGAATGTATGGTTTTGGATTGTACCTCTTGGAGTTGATGAGATTTGCACTGGAGGTCAATTGCTTCCCTTTGGCTATGCGTTGCTCTTTCCTATTGGTGTCTTCGATGATGATGTGAGTGATTAGGTCGGCCAAAGACAGTTGCTTATGCTTGTGCTTTAGTTGTTGCTTGTATTCTCTCCATGATGGTGGCAGTTTTTCAATCAACAAGCCAGCTACGAACTCTTCTTGCAGTGTGATTTTTTCTCCTTTCAAGTCCTCCAGAAGCTTGTGGTATTCATTGATTTGTGTTTTTACATCTTTCTCATCTTCCATTTTCCATCGATAGAATTTCTTAATCATAAACTTTTGCTTGCCCGCATCCTCCGCTTTGTATTTGAGCAACATGGACTCCCATATTTCCTTTGCTTCCTTGTACTTAATGTAGACATCAAACAACTCATTAGATAAAGTTGAAATTATTGTGTGACGGCATACCTTATCAGCATAAGTCCAAGACTCCTGTAGCTTGGGGTCATTCAGTTTGGATTCATTCAGTGCGAAAGCAACTCCATGCACATCTAAAAGCATGTAAATGCGTTCCTGCCACCTCTTGTAGTTTTCTCCACTAAACACTTCTATCTTTGAAATGTCAGGAAATGGCTTTGCTAATGTCAATGGAGGGGTTGGAGGAACTGGTATCCTGGCATTTGATGCAGCTTTCATGTAGAAGCGAGCATCCGCGAGTGCCCTATCGCAAGCAGCAGCAAGATCGGGATCCTTCTCTCGATCGATTTGTGCAATTGCAGTTGCAAGAGCTTGCTCACAGTTGGCAGCTACAGCCTCGATATCAGTAGGCTTTTCCCGGACAATGTCCAAAGGATCGATGATTGGAGCACCATTGTTGTGGTTCGGATTCATGATATAATCCTTGAGATTGTTGTATAAAATGAGCTGTAACAATCACGAACCACCAGTAACCCGAGGCGTGTATTCACTGTCCTCAAGGATTATAGCTCGCGACTCTCCAAAGCGTGCAGGAGAACAGGTCTGCGAAAATCACCCAGGATACAACGGGTCTTCCGGGAAGTGTGCACTCACACCCGGGATACTCTAGGAATCATCAGAAACGTAAGAACCAGCAAGGATTAGAGCAGGAGGGGGAGAGAAGAGAGAACTCGAAAGCGGTGTGTCTTGAAAGTGGAGTGGGAGTGGGTATTTATAGGTAACAGGGGTCTGAATTTGAACATTGGGGCAATAATGTGTAATAATGTTGGGAGTTACAAAATTAATCTTGGTTTATGATTTTGTACGTTGAGCCCGTTTTGATTTCCAACTTGTGAAAAACAAGTTTTTCGGGTAAGGATAAAAAAGTAAATTTAGGAAAATGTAAAAACTGACTTAGACTGGGCCTCGTGATACTTTGCATGTAGGGGGGGCAAATCAGGCTCATTCCACTGTTTTGCCCTATCTTGTGCGCGCGAGCCCATTACTACTTTCTTTCTTATCTAGCCCACTTGGGTATGGTAACTTATAAAGTCTAGAAACTCTCATTGTCCAAGCCATGTGGGATATGCCTTTTGGAATACTTGACAATAGTAGTTTAGTCTTAGGTTATTGGCAACCTAGGAAGTTGAGTTTTAGCAAGTATTTGTATAGGAACCATGTTATCGCAGTTCATTAATTCAAATCTATTGCTGATTAATGTTAACCTGCTTCTCTTCCAGCTTGCATCTGGTGAAGTTTTTGGACCAGATCAACCAATTGCTTTAAAACTACTGGGTTCCGAAAGATCGTTGCAAGCTCTTGAAGGTAGCTGGTGTGACTAAAAGAGGCAAAAACCAGAAGGTGATAGTGCCTTTTAGAGTCCAACACATCCGATTTGCACTGTATTTTTCTTGGTAGTAGATGGTAACGTCCCCAATTTTCTTATTTTGTTTGTGCAGGAAAAATGGCCACAGTGAATGATTCCACCATGAATCTTAATAATTCCACCACAATGCAACAAGTAGAAGTAAAAGATACTCAGACAAAAGATTCGATCATGAATGTTGATGAAGGGCGACAAGGTAAGATAAAACTTTCTTCCTTGGTTTGGGAACATTTTGAGAGGTTGCCTTGTGATAATAAAGATGAGCAAATGGCGAAGTATCTCAATTGTGGTATAGATTATAAATGCCCTCCTAGAAATGGTACAAGCACATTATGGGCTCACATTGAAAGGTGTTACAAGAACTTGTATGATGTAGGTGGTGATAAAAAACAGCAACTTATAGGTTTTAAAAGTGAAGGTAGTGCTGTGAATGGTATAACTGCTATTACTAATTGGAAATTTGATCAGGAAGCATGTAGGAAAGCTTTAGTTCGCATGATTATTGTTGATGAGCTCCCCTTTAAAATGGTTGAGCGAATTGGTTTTCGAGATTTCATGAATTTTGCTCAACCTAAGTTTGAAGTTCCTTCACGTACTACTGTGGCTAGAGATTGCCTTCATTTGTATTTGCAAGAAAAGAAAAATTTGAGGAACTTCCTAAAGACAAAAACACAAAGGGTATGCCTTACCACCGATACTTGGACATCAATCCAAAATATGAGTTACATGTGTTTAACTATCCACTTCATTGACGAAGAGTGGAACTTGTATAAAAGAATTCTTAACTTTCGTCCCATTCATAGTCATAAAGGTGAAGAAGTTAGTAAGGCACTTGAAAAATGTTTGCTTGATTGGGGGATACAAAAAGTATTAACTATAACAGTTGGTAATGCCTCTTCCAATGATTTTTGTCTTTTTTACTTGAGGAAAAAATTGAAAGATGGAAGCGTTTTGAATGGTGAGTTTCTCCATATGAGGTGTTGTGCACACATTATTAACCTTATTGTGAAAGATGGTTTAGGAGAGATTTATGATTCCATTGTTCGTATTCGGGATGCTGTGAGGTATATTAGATCTTCTCCAATTAGGTCAAGAAAATTCAAGGAAAGTGTTGAAGCTGTCAAGATTGATTGTAAGGGGCTTCTTTGTTTGGATGTAGAGACTAGGTGGAATTCCACTTACATGATGCTAGATGTAGCTTGTAAGTTTCAAAAGGCATTTGAGAACTTACGAGACCATGATTTCCAATATCAGTATGATCTCTTAGATAAGAATGGCATTCCTTCGGATGATGATTGGGAAAATGCTAAGACAATGGTTCAATTCCTAAAGCAGTTTTATGAAACAACAAATCGTGTATCAGGATCATTGTATGTGACTGCCAACAATTTTTTTCATGAAATTTATGGAATTGAGGTGGCAATGAATGAGATGAAAAATAGTGATGCTATTATGAAATTCATGGCTGAAAAAATGATGCATAAGTTTGAGAAATATTGGGGGAATATCAAAAACATGAATGCATTTCTTTTCATTGCGGTTATTCTTGATCCTAGATACAAGTTTGATTTTGTTAAGTGGAGTTTTACTAATGCTTATGGAGTTAAAAAAGGGGCTGAAATGGCTGCGTTGGTACAGGGTAAGTTGGTTGCAATGTTTGAGGAGTACAATGCTGCGACCACCTTCGGCCAATCAAGTTCTGTGGTCAAACAAGAAGCAATTGCTTTAAAAAAGGCTAGGCATGGTGGGCTGCCTCCTTTTGGCAGTGGTAAGGATCATATAAAGTCCTTATATAGGAAGCATAAACAACAACAGAATTTTGTTGATCATAAATCTGAGTTAGAGAAACACATGGCTGAAAACATTGTTGATGATGATGATGATGAATTTGATATATTGAAGTGGTGGAAGAACAATGGTAGTAACTATAGTGTTCTTTCAAAGATGGTAAGAGATTTTTTAACTATACCGATTTCCACCGTTGCTTCCGAGAGTGCATTTAGTACTGGAGGTCGAGTGCTTGCCACTTTCTGTAGCTCTTTGACCCCCAAAACAGTAGAAGCACTTGTTTGTTCTCAAGATTGGTTAAGAGCTGCACCACTTTTATTTGAGGTTGATGAAAGAATTGATGAGCTCGAACAGATTGAAACAGGAAAATTAATTTTTTTTATATCTATGGTTAGTAAATTAGTATATATGTGTCTTGATACTTTTTTTTATACCATTTACATGTTGATGATTGTCAGAGTTTTCCACAAAAACACCTAAGTCATCTTTTACTCCCAATGCCAGTGGTAATTGAAATGCTTTTCTTCCATTCCTCTTTTAGGTAAGAATGCATATTTTTTTTTTTTACTTTTGTTTTCATAACTCATTCAAAGATAATAGATTGATATTGTTTTGTTTGATTGTAAATGATATTTTAGGCACCATTGTCTAGGCATTGAGATTCGATGAACACATCTTTGCTTTGACAGTCTATGACGCTGGAATGTTGCAGATAAGGAGTTTCTTATTTATGTGCTTTGGTGATAACAAATAGACAATAACAATATGTTTCATATGCGTGTATGGTTTAGGATGATAACTTTGACTTATTTGATATTTTTATTTCTTATATGTGTTCATTTTATGGATTGGATTGGATTGTATTTAATTTTGTTGTCTATGTTATGTGATTATACTAATTATTTCAAGTTAGTATAATGGATTTCTGACGTAAAAAAACCGCAATCAAACCGCAATTATGCGATCTGGTTTTTTTCAAATTCGTATATAAAGTGGTGCGGTTACGGTTTCTAAAGTGTGAAACCGCTTAGTATGTGGTGCGGTTACGGGTTTGACCCTAAACCGCAATAAACCGCACCATGAACACCCCTAACTTGAGCATCAAAGGTTTTTCCCTTAGGACTTCTAATATTATATTTGCTCACAAGTCCTTTCAGTTGTTTTGTCAAGCTTTTGAGTTAAATAAATGGTCTAATGAAATGACAATAACAATTCAGCTATCAATTGGCGTAGTTTATGGGAACAATAATCGATTAATGGCTCAAAACTCAAAGGCTCTTATGAAATAAAGAAGCAACCACCTCGATCCGTAGTTTCATCCCTATTTCCTAGAACTCATCAAGTAAGCATAAGAGGCATAGTAAGCATTTGCACAAGTAAAACATCATTAATCCTCTAAATGCACACCCAATAGCGGACACAAAATCTTGCATTAAAAAATGAGGAGACCAACTACAATGTCTAAAGAAATCCCTTCAAGTTAAAGTGAAATCAATTTTCAACAATTAAGAAATGGTGGTGCAGGTCTTCCCTTTGTAATATTGGGTGGATCACAAGCTAATTCATCATTAGGACCTGACTTCTAAGTGATTCACCCCATAAGTATCGAGAAAATGAAGAGCCCATGTTCTACTAATATTTTCTTTACCAAATATCATTGAGGATGGGACCATCCGACTAATGTTTGGTAGGCTCAATTTTTTGGCATCCTTGAAAGATTACATATTTACCCAAAATGATGGGGTTAAACCCACAAAAGGGATAGGTCAGTTCCATGATCTTCAAATAAAGGTTTGCATTCCCTTCCAAGGTATTTTTTTATATTCTTTATACAAATGGTCATGAGGAGTATGGCTCTGCTTCGCTAAGCAAGTAAACGTTGTAGTAGCTAGGGCATAAGCACTACCATAATTATACTTTAAGTTATCTTAGTATGCAAAGACTGACCTTGGAGTTGATTAGGGTAAATTACTTGAAATGATTCCCCGATCATGTGGATATGCCCATCATTTATGGTCTTTATTAATAACAAAGTCCATTTTATAGCTACCTACATTAAGGCTAAAGGCTTTCTTGCCTTTAAAATAATTAAGGCCAATAAAAGGCCTCATTCTTTTTCCATCCTAGCATTTAAGTAGAAGGTATCATAGGACAAGAGGTCGAAAAGTACTGCTTGGTTTCTCTTGATGGTATGTGCCTTCTTCAACAACAATGGTTTTTATCCCCAGCCATTTGTCCTAATGGCTAAAAGTTTTAAGGGATATGGAGGAGGCCTAGGGTTTGAATCTTAGCCTCCTAACTTACTGCAATGTGTCATACAAAAGCTAGTTCGATTGCCATTATGGTCTCAAAAGGCTGACATCCCCCTTTTTCTTCTTTCCATATATCTCTCCGTGTAAACTTATATGATGCTTCTGAATATAAAAAAAAAATAATAACAATGACGGTAGTCTTATGGCCCTCTTTGCAGAATTTTGTCGCTCTTTAATTCTTCCAATGCTTAATGGCTTGTGAGCCAAGTTTCAAGCTCCCATGCCTTCTCAAGGCATTTATGTGATCACTAAATTGTGTACATAAAACCTTCTACAGGTGTCATGACCTCTTTAGCCCCTCTTTGAGGCCTTTTCTAGCTCTATAGCTTAGCAGCTCATTGCCTTCACTTTTTAAACCTTTTATAAACCATGCCCAATGACATTTACAACCATAACGCTTTATAAAAGAAAAAAGGAAAATGATTGGATTCTAAAAAAAATAGTGTTCCCCTTTTCATAAAGGCGAGTAACTAGAATCTTATCAAGGATTAGCACCCTAGGGCACAACCGACAAAAACTTGACCTTCATGGATAGTTTTGGAATTGCACGAACTACACACCTACAACTAGAAACATGCTTACCAACTAAGGCTTTAAAAAACTTAATCTTGAATTGCATTTCCTCCACTAAACTTTTGGTTCTTATTAATGTTTTGTTTTCACTCCTTCTTACCTTCAAAAGAAGTGAGACAGGGGAACCCTTTACCCCCTATTTATTTATCCCTTGTTTAGAAATGTTATCTAAGATGATTAGTTTTTAGCAGTGCAGGGGTATGTGGACTAGTTTTAATATGGGGACTAAGGATCACAATTTGTCTCACCTATTTTTTCTTTTTTGTTGATGATCTACTTCTAATTATTGAAGCTAATGCAATCAAATATCCAACTATCCAAAGAGCTATGCATACTTTTTATTCTTTGTCTGGGAAGTCTATTAATCTTACTTTTGGGCAATACAATACAATATCTCGAGAAAAAAAATTAAAACAAAAAGACAAATACTTGCCAGAAGAAGTTATAAGATTGAAAATCATGTGTTGCAAATGCAAGTCCAATTTAATTGTTGGCTATGTATAAAAGAGTTCGGGAGAATATATATATGGCTATTTATTAGTATGTCATCTTATGAATAGGGATGTTACCAGTGGTAGATTTAGACATGATTAGATAAATTCTTACCACCTTCATCGAGTTCAAGTAGATTTATTAAAACTTATATCTTCATCATGAGTAAGTAGATTCGGGTATTGTAAAACTCAATTAAATTTTATTTTTATATTAAGCAGTTAATCGCTTTACTATGATGATAATAGCATCTTAATGCTAAATATATATACTTCATTGAAACATATGTGCATTTAAAAATAGTTCACAACAACAAATGTCATAAAATAAGTGTAATACTCTCTTTGTCCCAAATTTTATAACCTGCTTCCTTTTTTACATAGTTTTGGCAACCTTTGACTCTTTAACATTTTCCAAACTTTACCCTCACATAAGCATTTACTATATATCAAACACCAATAGTTTGATCCTATATCAGTTTAGAATTTTTAGTTAAGTGGATTGAAAACATGTAATGAAAAATTTCTATATTATTATTATTATTATTATTATTATTATTATTATGCTAAAGAATAAATTATTTTAATTAGTTTACAAAATTTATTCTCTCTCTTAGAAAAATAAATATTCACACAATCTAAAATGCTCTATGAAACTAAATTACAATGGTTTTGAGGATAACATAATTATAATATTTTTAGCAAGGGCAATATTGGCACAATCTAAAACATCCCATTTTAGGAAATAAGAATTGTGATTTGGTAATTTTAGTTACTAAAAATTATAATTACATCATCCTTAAAAAATGTTGTAATTTAATTTCTTTGAATAAGGTGTTTTAGATTATTCTAATATTTATTTATTTATAAGAGAGAATAAATATTGTAAAACTAAAAATTAAAAACAAGTTATTATTTAGCCTTACAATAGTAATAATAATAATTAAAAGTAATTAGTAATTATTTCTTGAAAATAATATTTTCATCTTAGGAGATTGATTCAAAATAACATGTAAAATGTTTCTATCCAAAATAGAAAATTTTGAGAGTTTTTATTAATTTTTTACAACATTGTGTTCGAATTATATGAAATGATTGTAAAATAAAATTAAAAAGAAAAGAAAAGGGTAACTTATCTTATCTTCTACTATAAATCTTTTATTTTAGTCAACTTTTTCCACTAATATTGGTTAAGTGGCATTAGTATCTAGAATAGTCTGGTATGTTCCCTAGTTTCTACCTTACGTGTGCCATACCCTGTAGTTACTTTTCTGTCCTTAATTAAATTTTCTAATCCCCATTCTATCCCTTCGCTGCTTATCGATCCATGCCCGCTTTTCTCTTCTCCAGCGGATCACCGTCGATTTGAGCAGCCCAACCTCATGGAAGCTTACCCGCAGTCTGTTGCTGTTCCACCGCCGTCGATTGCTCCCCCATCCACCACGCCCTCTTTTTCTTGCTTTCGTTTCTGCTTCCAGTTTGGGGAGATGCATCGTTGGCAAGGAGCTTGGGGAGCGAGACGATGGATTAGATGGAGGAGGAGTGCGAGACGGTGGTGGTGCGACAGTGTGGGAGGTCGTTCGTGGTGGGAACCGGAGAGAATGAGGCAATGAAAAAGGAGATACACGTTTAGGGTCAAACCCTCTTTTATCCCCGTATCTTTTAACCTACTTTCAAATAACTACTTAAGGTTTTCTTTGATATATGTTGAGAAGAAATAATTATACATTGGGAGGAAATAATTATAAGCAAGCGATAAAAGAATAATTAAGCAAACAGAAATTTGAATAAATTGAGAGGAAATAAAACTAAAAGTCAATATAAATTTATCTTATAACAAATGTACATATTTTTTGTTTGATTTTATACATATATCTGATTTTGGTGAAAGTTTATTTTGAAGTTGCTCACACATTTTTTTTTTTAGGATGAAGGGTAGAACTCGTGCATATCTGTTATTCAATTTGTACATATTTCTAACTTTATTTATACATCAAGTTTGTACATATCTATATCTAATTTGTACATATTTACTATTGTGTTTATTAATTTAATTTTGAAACTAATTTTTATTTCATTTATAAAATTATAAATCTATGCCTAAATTGTATGAAAATATAAATAGTATATGTTCAAATGAATATAAATTTACGTACACATAAGGCAAATTATATGTATAAGTTTAAATATATCTGTAACATATCTGTAATATATTTCTGATCTCATTTGTACATATTTAATAAAAGAGATAAAATGTAAAAATGATCTCCTAACTTTGAGGGTCGTCATAAAGTGGTCTCTTACATCTTTTTCAGCCTCTTAAAGTCTCTTCACTCAACTAGTGTGTCCTAATCCGGTCCATTCTATCAATTGACTTGTTATCTTAGACGCAAGATGCTTATGTGGCATTCACTCTGCAATGTGGCATCCTATTTCACAATAGTTATGACTATATTAGAAGAATATGAAATATTTGGATAAAATTGACAAAAATGCATAATTTTAGAGACTTAAAATATATATTAGCCAAAAATTATTCCTTTTCCCCAAATCCAAACGAGCTCCCACACCTGCAGCTGCCCCTCCTTCCTCTTATGCCAGCCACTTCTGTAATGGCCCCTCCGTCGCTGCTGCCAAGGCCGACCCGCCACCGGACGCAAATCAGCTGTCAAGGCTGACCCGCTGCCGGGCGCAAATCAACCATAGATTTCCATAAAATTAGCTCTTAAGTAGCCCAAACTGTTCCTCCAATAGTATTACTGATTCTTTTGCTTCACCTGATCAGATGGACAAATCAAATTGGATCATAAAACACCGACGTCCAATAAATCTGAGCAAGAAATTTACCAGCTACGGAAACAAATTCGGTGATTTCAAACTAATTCCAGAACAACTTCCTGGTAAGCTTAGATTCTTGATAGATCAAAGCAGTGTCGATTTTTGTACACTTGACGATCTCTGACTCTATTTCTCGCATGATCTGAATGTTGGTGTCGATTTCTTCGTTGACCGAGTGAGTGAGTTTGTGTTGCGAGACAGAATTGAAGGGCATGGGCATGAATGAGGTTGAAATGAATTGTTTTAAAGGGGGAAAATGCAAAAGAAGATGAAGGGATAAGTGCGACCTGATCGAGCATGGCCTTGAGACGAGAACTGGCACAGAATGGCTCAATTGTTGCGCACAGAAGGAGAGAGATCAAAGCCGTCAAGGAGAAAAATCGAAGGCCCGCTGTCGATGGTGCACTTGTGCTCGATCTTGAGCGGATAGAGTGAAGAAAAGAAATCGAAGGTCCATTCACGGCTCTCAATCAACCGTCTGCCGCCGTCTGCCGTCGCCACCCATAATTCGCCCACCGCAACTAGAATTGAAGGCTGAAGAAGATGATAATTTTGGGAAAATTTACAATTTAAGTAATCATGGTTATTTGTTTGTGTCAATTTTAACTTGAAGTTTCTTTTTTTTTCTAGTATGGTCATCCATGTGATAGTTTGGGATCCACCATGAAAGTAGTAAGTGTCACTCAGGCAAATTCTGTTTGAGATAACGTTTGAACCATGATTATTAAAATCGCATTTTGAGTCATAAAAATGCATGTTTTTAAAACTCCACCTGCCAAAATTGACTTAAATCACACCAGAAATGTAAAGGAGCATAGAATCATATAGAATCACTATTAAAAACGTAAAATCGTTAAACATGCACGATTCCACGATCCTACAAACAACAATTATTTAATGCATAAAGACCTTCAGCCCATTTACACTGAATGACCTGTAAATACACTAGACTCCTCCAGTTGCGCCTCATATAACTAGTCTACTCTTTGTTTCAACTTTTCTTAATCCATGTGGGATGAGGAAATCAAAACAAAGAAGCCCTTAGCACGTATGTTGGCCGAAAGCATATTTTATATCTCTGCTCCGCACTTACACCCTCACTTTGTCCATGTGGGACAAGAATAGGTATTAAACATGCTTCTAAGCAAAGCCACACGTCAATGTTAAGTATGAATTCAAAGCCTGGTAGCACTTAGAAGCCCGGATAACAAGTTATTTGAAAACGTTCCTCTAGCGCTTGCTTTTTTATAACTAGTAGCATAAGAACACAAAAGCCTTTAATCATTAGCAAGAAGCCTATTCCTTAGCCTTTTCATTAAGTCCCAAGGCCCTATTCCCTTGTTGCTCATCCATGTGGGATAAACAACAAAAAGTGGCTTAACAAAAAACGTTGTATGGCTTCCTTGCCAAGGGAAGACTTTCTACCGGTGCCTTTTTATAACTCCTAACGCCTTGTCTCTCTCTTACTTCATCCCGTGCGTCCCATGTAGGGCAAAGAATAAGAAAGGGCTCACTCATGCATTTTTATGTGTCTTCTTATGCATTTGTGGTTTATCCATATGAGATATAGATAAACTACCAACAATCAAGTCTCAAAATATCAAAGAACTCTCTAGCCACGCCTTATACAACATCTCAAACACCTTGTTTCGCTTTTTCTTTGTCCATGTGGGACAAGAGAAAAGAAATAGAGAAACAACACTAGTAACTTATTTACTTGGTGCTTTTCCTTTAAACGAACCTTGCTTCACTAAAAGGCCGTATTTTCTAGCCTCAGCTTTTTAATTACTTCTTTATATCATTAATGTGGGACAAGCCCAAAGATTTAACAATGTTTATGGTATTGTTAAGGCTCTAAACTTTTGAAATATAAATTTCTTAAGATAATTTATATGATTTTATTTTTTTCATAATTTTCTCTAAGTTTTTTTTTTGTTTTTGAGGTAGAGTCTTACGACTCTACGACTTTTTACGACTCTATGACTATAGACAAACCAAAATGGCTCTAGGTAGAAACCCGTTTTTAACAACCTTGGTCTGAACTAATTGTAGGGACCAAACTAGGACATACTAATTGAATTAAGAGACCTTAAAAGACTGAAAAGGAGATAAAGGATACTTTATGACGACCTTTAAAGTTAGAATATCATATTTGAATTTTACTCATGATAAAAGCTTTATACATATCCATCACTAGCTTTATATATCGACTTTTATACATATTTGTCATCCAGCTTTACATATTTCTAATTTTGGTGGGAAGCGGGATTTGGTGTATTCGCACTTCTTTATTTTATAGGAGATTGAACCTATATGTACTACTGAAAACATATTTGTAATCTTGTTTATATATATATCACATATTGTTTTGTATATATCTTTAATTTTTTAAAAATATAAGATTTGATATATTTACACTTATTTTATATTATGAAGGATAGTATGGAAATATAAATATATATAAACATATTAGGGAATTAGACTTGTCCTTAGAATCACCCTTATTAGATAAATAGGATCAAAACTACCCATATTAGGCAATTAATATTCGTAACTACCCCTGTTGGGGAAAAATCTCGAGGTCGTCATGAATCCTAGATTCGACCCCATAATCCATCACGTCAGATGGCAGATTAGCAGCCAACAGTCGTCTACTGAAGCTGAAAAACAAGACCAAAGAAATCCCAACTCCCGTCTACGTAGTCCAACAGTACTGGAAGAACGGTAGCTGGCACGCCTGCGCTACGTCGCTGCTCAGATCTCTGCCGCCAACTACTCCACCACTCAACTCGCCAAGGTGATATATTTTGCGTTTCTGGGTTCTTCTTTCTTCTGTCTGTCCACAAGGTTTTGTAGTTTTCCGAGCTATGAACTGGTCCTCCGTAGGGACTTGGTGTAGAAGACATGTCACTCTCGAATCCCTTTACCTGCTACTTCTGGGTCAACTTGTTTCTTTCGTTCTTGCTCTTATGAGCTTCACTTCTTCTCTCGTAGCCGATCTCGGTATTCTGGTTCTTTTGTTGAGTTTTAGACATTGACCCTTTTCGGTTTCATGCTTGTACATTGTCTTTGAATTGCCTGGTTTTGTAAATTTGTGCTCAATATTGTTCAAAATTTGGTTTTGTGCTTAGGTGTTGATGCGCCCATCACTCAGAGTTCCTTCAATTACTTCAGTTTGGCTTTGGTTTATGGCTGCATTCTGCTATATAGACGTGAAAAGCTAAGGGTATTTCTCTACCTTACCTTTCTCTACCTTACCTTCTGTTTAATGAGAAAGACACGTGTTGTATAATAATTCTGGGTGATTTTCCATTTCTTAGACTATTGGGAAAGATATTATTACGTCCTAATCGACACTAATCAGACTTTTTATCATTTTTCATTTCCAAACTTCTCTTTAGTAAGGCCATCGTTGAGTTATATTTAGATTTTTTTGATTCAATTGTTTTATAGTTTTCTAGAAATTTAGAAGAATCATTGTCTTATGTGCGTAATTAAGGTTGGATTTGGAGATAAAAAATGAAAACTTTCTACATCTAAACGAGGCCATAGATTTTCATTCTCTTATGTGCCAAGTTAAGGTGGGACTGGCTGTCCCGCCTCAGTTAGTATTGGTTTGATGCTTAGTTGAATTGAGTTGAGAAAATAAGGACAACTTAAATGTGTTCTGCAGGTTGCCTGGTATTGGTATCTTCTACTGGGCTTTGTCGATGTGCAAGGGAATTATCTTGGTGAGTAATGAAGTAATTATGTCCTGTAAACAGCTACATTCATGTAGACATGCTTATAGAAAATTGGCTATAGAAGGTCGATAAGTTATTCTTTTTTGTTATTTGATCCCTTTTGTTCTCTTCCTATCCAGTATGGAATACTACCTATATGCATATTTATTGAGCATGCAGAGGTTTAAATATTTAGGATAAAGGTGTCAACATGATAACTGTTGGACAAAGAACTGGAATTACATGTACTATTTGAATGATAAAATTATGATGCTCTAGGTGCTTGTTCTTGTAATGTCATTGAGGTTCATCCTCTCCACTTGGGTAATATTTGAAGTACATGAAACCATTAACCTGTGCTGCCAATTGTGTTGGAAAAATTTCTTAATTTACTGATTGAATTTGTGGACCTCTTTGAATGATAAAAATCTGTCATCAAATGGTTAAGAGCCTATAGAGATACTCTGTCTGTCTTGTTCTTTCTTCCTATTCTTTTATCCAACATGGAAGATCATCACTCATTGTAATCAACAGAAGATTCTGCCGCTTTTTATGCAGTTAATAAAGCATACCAGTTCTCATCAATCACCAGTGTGACACTGCTGGACTGCTTTACAATACCATGGGCAATCGTTCTGACATGGATCTATATAGGCACACGGTATTCTCTGATACAGTTTTTTGGTGCTGGACTCTGTGTATTGGGTCTAGGCTTAGTGCTCCTCTCTGATGCTGGTGTCGGTGGTGGAGGTAACTATTTTCTTACTATTCTTTAAGTTTTATGGATAACTAATTGCCTTTGTTGATCTTGGGCAACGGCCCACTAATAATACTGATTTCAGCGAGTCATTTGATGCCACTATTTTAGGGTATAGTTCAACTTAGGTACCTGCAAAATCAAAATCTCTTGTAAACTTGAAATCCTTCCACTTCTAATCATCGTATTTGATAGAAAGAAAGCATAGAAAAGGAAAGATAGCGAGGTCCTAAGTGTTCTGCCAACTACCTTAACATCAATAGTGTATTATGTCTCGTCACTGCATCTTTCATTCAGGTGGTTCAAGACCGCTTCTAGGGGATACACTGGTCATAGCTGGGACTCTTTTCTTTGCAATGAGCAATGTTGGTGAGGTTGGTTAACAATCCTGAGCTTTTCTGAATCTGTTCTGCTGCCTTGGATAAGAACTGTTATCACTATTAACAATGAGAAACCAAGAAAATGTGAATATTTTTCTTAGTTAGATACCTGATTTTTTAATGTTTGAAATTCTAAGCTACTTTAGCTGTGCATTGTGCCTCAGCTTTCTGGTAGACAAAGAAGTTCAATGATTTGGCCATTCTATTTTGAAACTTGATCTGTTTTAGGTTTTCAATTGCAGGAATTCTGTGTTAAGAAAAAAAATCGTATTGAAGTCGTAGCAATGATTGGTTTCTACGGAATGATAGTGAGTGGCATTCAGCTGTATCCTTTCTAGTGTAAAGAACACACTGGCTGAACACATCCTTTTTTTTTTTTTTTTTATGAAATATCTATTCAATTCCATGACTCTTTTTAAGCTCAATATTGGAGCTGAGGAGCCTGGAATCTGTAGCATGGTCCACTGATATTGTAAGTATTTTAAGTCTTAAGATTTTCTGGGAGCATTTATTTTATGGCTTGGAGGTGGAATTTTTTTTCCATATCATTTATATTGAGTTATGAAAGTATGCAGCACAAGGGCTTTTAAAATCCTAGGAAAATGAAATTCTTTGAAAGTTACTTTCTCCAACTGTAGTAAGAAAACGTTGTCCTAGAATTATGAAGTAAAGATTCTGAGCATTCTGCTGTTGGGTTTGCTTAGTAAAACTGGTTAGTCTTTACTGGATGACCATGAGTGGCATTGGGTCCTATTCTGTCTACTGCAAAGAAAATTCTGGCTGATAGGTTTTAGTTTTCTGGAAATATGTATATTTATATTTCCTTGACTCTTTTTAAGATCAATATTGGTGCTGAAGAGCCTGGAATCTGTAGCATGGTCCACTGATATCATAAGCACCCTCGATCTTAGATTTTCTGGACTCACTGCTCTTTTGGTTTGCTAGATGGAAATTTCTGTAGTAACTTACCTATCTTTTTTGGACATTGAATGTATTGCTACGTGATTGCATCTTTTACCAAATTTTTCAAGTCTTAGCTTGTCAAACTTGGTCAGAGGAAAAAAATGGGAAGGTGATTTTTTTATCCTCCCATTTTTCAAATACTGTGATCCATCCTTACAAAGATGAGTTTGCTTTTTTTCTTTTTTCTCTTTACAGATACTAGCCATTTCTGGTTATACTGCATCGAGCTTTTTGTTCTATTCCATAGCACCCTTTGTTTTGAAGGTAATTTTCTTTTGTCTTTTTCACTTTTCCTTTTGCTATCTACATTCCAACTATGTTTTTTCTTCCTATGTATGAGAGGTCAAGGCCCAATGGGAGTAGGAACATGAACCTTGGACCTTGGTAACAACTTCAGCGTTTACCAATATGCCAATGGTTTGAGTTGTTACACTCCAGCTATGTCATGCAATCATATGCAATGCTTTCATGGCTGCTGAATTCGCTAAGAAAGCACTGAAAGCGCAATATGTAAATCTTTAGGAGTTCATGTCAGTCTTCCTTCACATGAAACCAAAAGGAAGGAAAATATTGTCACTACTGAAATAAGAATTAAACACACTCACACATCTATCTAATGGTCTATGATGAAGTGTGACTTTGTTGCAGATGAGTGGTGCTGCAATGTTTAATCTGTCCCTGCTCACCTCTGATATGTGGGCTGTTATTTTTCGCATATTTTTCTACCACCAGCAGGTAATATTCTTGCGCCATATAGTTTACAGCAGTTCCGATTTATAATTCCTATGATTTGTTAAAATCATGTTATATATTAAATACAAATTATTGCTCCATACGCAGGTTGACTGGCTATACTTTATTGCATTTGCAACCGTAGTCGTTGGCCTGGTCATTTATTCGACCAAGTAAGTCTAGTCCCTTGCCATGTGAGCCTTGTATTTGGATTTTCGTCATGTAATGCCATCATTTGCTGATGTTAATAACTACTTGTCCAATGCTGATTAACACACATGCTAGGGCATTTGAATGGTTATTGTGCAGATTCTATTACTTGTATTCAGTAAATTTGGTAGTATTGGTTTATAGAAGAATCCATCCAAAATGGGTCTGTGCAGAAGTTTTGGCACAGTACAGTACATGAAAAATGATGTAGAAGTGTAAAAGTACTGCAATTCAACATCCTATGACATGAATTCTAAATATGGACTCCTTGTTCTGTCGGTTGTAACAGTGAGAAGGATCCTGACCCTATACATTCTCTGGAGGATGGTGACCAGCACGCCGAATACCAAGCCCTTAACAGCGATCCTGCAACATCTCAAGAAGCATCTTCGTGAATTAGTTTTTACCTTTCACGAGTCATGGTTAGTTGTAATGGATTGATATTCTCACCAGCGACTAACAGGCTGCAGGAGATTCAAACATGGGTTGAAAAGCATGGAGTTGATGGCTTGAAGATGAAGATAATTCTCTTCCCTTTGCTTTCCCTGGATCATACGGTCATGCCTGCATTTGATGATATCTATTAGTGCTGTTTAAAGTTAAGTGATAGTTTTGGTAGTATAGCCCAAGCAGGTTGTTGTATTTATCTGTAGCTAGTGGGCAGATCGTTTACACTCAAAATCTGGATCTCTGAGATGGATGCTTAAAATGATGCATGTACATGTTTCTCTGAAAATGATGCATGTATGTTCTGATTGAAAACTTACCATAGTGATTATAAGTTTGATCATATTTGGTATTAACATTAGCGATTGACATTAGAGTTCCGAAAAAACCTATCTAAGTTGCTTTTAGCTTTGAATTTTAGCAGTTTGATTTCTATCATTAATAAATTATTTAAAATTCTAATACTAATTATAAAACCTGTTCAAAACGAGACTTTTGTTGATGTCCAAAACCCTTCTGAAAAAGACGTTTCAAGGGTATCACCTATATAACACACAAGGCTAGTCTCAACCTAGAGTGATCAGAACCGGACACAGGACTAGAAATAGGAGAAAACAACATACAACAGAAGACATCAGAATTCAGAAGTAGGGAAAATTATAAAAACCGCCTATGGTTTGATCTAACTTACATTGTACCCCCTCTATTTTAAGAAACCTATACTTTATCCCCTATTTACTTTGCAGTGTCCAATAATAACTTCTAAAATCTTAATTTAAACCATCTAGTAAAAATGTTTTGGTAATTTCAAGATTTTTAATTTTTTTTCATAGCCAACCGACTTTTAAAAAATATTAATATATATTTATATGGAGAAAAATACATTTACAGAAAGGAAAAACTAATAATTTAAAATATCTATTAACTATAAAAAAATATTAGAGAGATTGAAATTATTAGAAGATGAATATCATATAGTTTAAATATAGTTTCAGAAGTTGTTATCAGACAGTGTAAAAAATATAAGGGGCAAAGTGTAGGTTTTTAAAAAAAGAGGGGACAAATTGTAGATTAGGGCATACCTCAAGGGGTAATTGTAAATTTCCCTCAGAAGTAATATTTCATCGGGCCAAGAAATAGTAGAGGACTGGTTGTTTAGTAAATTCATGAACTTTAATGGTTATAGATTTAATATAAGAGTGTAGCTTTAATTGTGTCGAGACTTGGCTTCTGCATTGCAGATAATTTTTTTTTTTTACAAAAAAAGGCATAAGATTGTGAGGCATACAGAAGCAGGCTTATTGAGCAAAAGCATGATTTGGCCGGGGAAAAAAATAGAAGCACTGGATGAATTAGAATGAAAATAAAAACCATGTTTGATGTTTATATAAAACAACAAAAGCCTTGGAGTTATATGTACTGAATTATGAAGTTGGAGACCAAACGTGGAGAAAATAAAAAACTTCAGGGGCTATCTTTAATAATTCAAGCCAAGTCATGTCGCGTATAAATTGAACTCCCCAAAATCCCACCGCAGCATTTTCCCTCCAGTCAAATTGTTTCTGCTCTCAATGGACCAACAGCAACAGCAGCAGTCCACCTCTATTCCCTCCGTCACCGTCGCTCCACCGACCGCTGACGCTTCTCCGTCCTTCGACACCGGTGATCCGCCGCAGCAACCACTACTACCACGACAATCGCAGCCACAGGGACGTCCACCATCCACACCCTCCGCACCTCAAAACCCTAGCGCTCACCATATCCCAAAACCCTCTCCGGAACCGACACCACAAGTTTCCTCTGCTGTCTTGGCTACTCCCCAGCCCCGGCCCTCCACCACCTCCTCTACTCCGACCGCTGCCGTTTCCAGGCCATGGCAACAGAACTCGCAGTTCTCGTCGCCACAATCGCCTTCGGTTCCTACGTCACCGACGGGTGGATTGGTTCTTGGCATTCCTGCGAGCCGCCCAAGCGCTTCTGCTCCTGCTCCTGCTCCTCCGTCTCCGTCAGGTCCTTTTTCTGCTTCTGTAAGACAACAGTTCGGCGGCGTTCCTCAGGCAGGTTTCTTTTCTCTTCTAGCTTTGTCGCTTGCACAATTTCTCTAGGTGTTACTGTTGTTATATGGTCTTTGAATGTCTGTATCAAACGAATTCTATTTGTCTTTTTCAGGGTAGGCAGCCTCTTCAAAGAATGCAAGGGATTGCAACAGTTGGGTCCATTGTTTCAGGTTCTCAAGTTCGACCGGGTGGGATTGGTGCTCATCCTCAGCAGAGGCCTGCACAGTCAGCTATTAGATCACCATCTTCCCCAAGTAGTCAGTCTCCCTTCCAAGTAAGCATCAAGCTTGTCAAGTGTCCTTTCTTTTATTTACATTCTTTTTCGTTGAGCTTTCTTTTCTGTAAATTGCTTGCATAGATTTCTAAAGCTAGCACTTGGTATTATGTTAGGATATTCTGTAACATGCTGTCAAACATAAGAGAAGGTCTGAGCTAATATTTGTTTTGTGTTTTCCTCCTTCGTAGTAGTCTTTGACTAGCTTTTTCTTCAGAATTTTCAAGGGCCTGCCCTGGTGCGTGCTTCTGCTGTTGGTTCTTCTGCCCCTCGTGTATCAAGCATTGCACAGAGCACACAGCAACTAGATCAAGCATCAATCTCATTGGGATCGCAGGGGAGGCCTCCTCTGCCTCCTCTGCCACGACCTACATTGCTGCAAAGATCACAGGTTCAACAGCAACCTCGTCCCTTGCATGCCGGTTCACAACTGTTGCCAACACAGCCACCAAAACTTCTAACACCAACTCAGCAGCAGGATCATTCTGGGCAACAGCTTATGCAGTCAAGGATACCAGTGCTTTCATCTCATCAGAATCAAGTTCCAAGGGGCCTATCTTCAATGGTTCAAAAACCTTCTGATATTTCAAAGGCACAATTAAGCAGAATTCAACTAGATTCTCACAATGAAACAGCTAATGCTTTGGGTGGGGAAACTGAAAAGAGAATTCTTAGCAAAAGAAGCATCCATGAACTTGTCAATCAGGTTAGTTATGGTTCAAAATAGACTATATTCCTCAAAGTTGTACTTGGTATGATAACTCACATCAAGTTTGTGAGAATTAGGATCTTGGTCAAGGATAATACTGGTGAGTTAGATAGATCTTGCAAATGCAGAGTAATGTGAAATAATCTTTCATTACATTCATTTTAAGCAATTTTAGTTGATATAGTTTGGGATGTCGTTGGAACGAAATGACTGTTACAGAATGGTTGTTTGTTTTACTGATTTTCCCCTTTCTTACCTTGCAACTATTTTTTTTTATCTTCATCTCTTGCTTTTATTTTCTCTAGTGGTGTGATTTTGAGGTGGCTTCTCTTCAGTCCTCTGACCTCCACATACTCTGCTTTATTTTTCGACTTGTAGATGGAGAGTGTTGGTTTTATATTATAGACAATAACAATGAAATTTTGTTGCTTCCTACAATGTCAAGTTTGATTTTTTCACCTGCCCTGAATATGGAGACCCATTCTCAGAGGCAATAATTTTCCTTACACCTGTCCACAACATTTTACCTTGACAAGTCTAACACTTCATGCTTCAGTATGGAGTTGTGATTCAGCAGTAATTTGGTAGTCTTTGAAAGTTTAGGATGAATGGGCAACCACAGGATGTTTTTACTTTCCTATGAAAGCCAAAAGATACAAGACATATAATATTGACGTCATTGGGATTTGGTTTTTGAGGTTCTCAGAGTTGTTTTTCTTGATGTATACTTAGTATGAACTACAGAATTAAGTTATGTTCCTTGCAGTTTTTGGTGCTCACATGTTGACTTTGATCAGATTGGTCCATCTGAGAAGTTGGATCCTGAAGTTGCAGATATTCTGGTGGATATTGCTGAAGATTTTGTAGACTCTGTGAGTTCTTGTTGAGCTTATGTTTGGGTAGTGTTGTCATTAGACATATATGTTACAGCATTGTCTTTGTTTTGTAAGTGTCTTGTATATTCTTTTCATGGCTTAAATGGACAGTATTCTTGATGCGTTCTCTTTGAATTCCATGGATCAGATTACTACTTTTGGGTGCTCTCTGGCCAAGCATAGGAAATCAGATATTCTGGAAGCTAAAGACATACTTCTGCATCTTGGTGAGATATCTTTCAAGTTCTTCTAGTTTGCGTGCTTTTTTATGTGTCATAATTTTTTTTATATAGATTTTAAAATTTTGTTTCTTGTTGCACAGAGAGAAATTGGAATATGACCATCCCTGGATTTGGTGGAGATGAAATCAAGACATACCGAAAGCAGGTTTGCACAACCCTATGCAGCTACACACACACACATTGTAAATAATCGTCATCTCACATGTTCAGCTTATATCTATTCCTTTTGTTTAAAATGTAACTTTTTTGTTTGTTTCATAGGTTACAACTGACATTCACAAGGAGCGACTTGCAGCTGTAAGTTTTAGCATAACAATACACTCCTTAGAGGGCACAAACAGAGAAACAGTGCCAAGTTCATGAATGTCCATGCAGAGCCTAAAAGGATAAGAAATGGTTAACTTATGATTGTTTATTTCTAGCAGATAAAGAAGACAGCTCTAGCAGCTGAAGTGGCAAATACAAGAAGTTCTGCACAAGCTGCTGTGAACTCAAAGAGCAACCTGGGAAAGGCAGCTGCTAATGCGTTGGGTTCCCCAAATTACAGAGTACGTGAAGTTGCGTGATGCTTTTTTTCTTTTTAAGAAGCAGCAAGTATTGAAAGCGATTTTGCTGATGAAGGTATGCGCTAGTCTATACTGCTGCAGAATGACAATGAGGGTAATTTATCTAACCTTGCTACAGCCAGAAATAGAAATTTTTTAGTAGTCGTTTTCAGAAAGCCTGGATATTTCTTTTTGTTGTGTAAGTAACGCCAACTGTACATATACCTTGATTAGAAATGAAAACTTATAGAATCCTATGTTTTTCACACCTAATTTCGTGAGGGTGCTGGAAGTAACCAGCAATTAAAGAGAATGTTGCCTAAAATCCAGAATCTGGATTGGCGTTGCATCTCTTTTGTGATTTCTCAATTCACTGAGAACCTACTATTTGAGCTGCCTGCCATGGGTGGATGTTGGATGATTAGACAATCAGCGTCACTTACACAAAATCCGAAGGATGGCCCGGGGTGTGCTCAGTAACCCAAATCGAACATCTATTCGTTTGAGGAGAAAATTACCTAGAACCTCATCAGGTTGGTTAAACCTACCGTTGTCCTCTCCTATTTTGGGAAATAAGCCCAAAGATTTTTGGGAACTTACACTAAAGCCCATGCTATTCATTGGGGTGAAAGAATAATCCGAGACCCGTTTACTGACCCAAAAAAATCTGGTTCGGGTCAGTTTGCGTATTCATTTTTAAGTTGAAAACGTGCAAATTAGTTACTGGAATATTAAATACTGTAGAAAACATTATTTACCTGGAAGCATTTATAGCCATACATAGATTCAATATAATATTTTAGCAAATACAGATTACTGAATTTCATGATTTACTAAAAACGATTATGTTTTTAGCTCTAGAAAAGACTAGAGATCAAGTCATGTGTTTGACTAGGCATTCTATCTATTCACTGGTGTTTTATGCTTGACACTTCAATCACTAGGGTGTTTTTAATGTCCAAAGTAAATTACAGGCTCCTTACTTAGCGAGTCTAACTCGAGTTTCTTTCATCAGTTTTTCTGTTATTTTGAACGAAACTTGATGGTGTGACAGCTTGGATGTTGATGTGGTAGTGCTACACACGCCTGTGCCCACAATGCCATATCATTCGTCCAAACCCCTAAAACTGCATCTCCTTTCACTTTTGCCACAAAAACCCCACTGCTGCTTCTCTTTCTTTTCTTGCTTTTACTTCTCTCTCTCTCTCTCTCTCTCTCTTTGCTTTTCTCTTCATTTTCTTCCTCCCTTCCCATCATTGTTGTACTCTTGCTCTGTTTCTCTATTGCCAACACGATTGCCACTGATACCTCCAGCTTCCTTGGCCTCAATTCCACAGCATATGCACCACCACCACCTCCTCCTTCTCTGCATCCACCACCCCTTCAGCTATCTTGTCTTCCTCAACAACAGTTGCTTTTCCCAACAGTTTTAAAGGGAATTGGTGGACCCTGGCAGACCGTGACCTGACCCATCTAGGACGGAGACGGTTTGGGTCAGCATCGAAGTTGGACGAGCGATGGTGGTGACCCAATCCACTCGCGAGTTGCGACTCAGATAACCAAGAAAACAGGCCGTGTTTCCTCCAATTTGCTCAACCATGATAACGAGTTCACTTAACTTGGTAGCTTAATGCTCTGCAACAACATTGTCTCTCTCATTTGCACCATGTAAGGCCTTCTCAATGTCAACCTGCGGCCCGCTGCCACCACATATCCTACTGCTCCCCCGTGCTTAACTCTCGCCTCCACTTCGCTGGAGCCAAAGTCCCTATGGTCTAAACAACTGCTCGTTCCATCTCATCCTGAGGTCATCAATTATTGAGATCTCATGTCTAGGCTCGATGCTGACAACTTCCAGTTCTTGTTCTAACTTGCGTTGTTCGATGCGTGAAAAGTTTCAAATCGACAGTGCTTTGTCCGCTAACTCTATCTCTCTCACCACTTGACAAGTTTGAGATATTGTGCCCTCTGTGAGAACAGTTTAGATCCTTATTTTCCCTTGATTTCTTCCCATTATTTTCCCACCTAATCCCTCACTCGTTCCTGCTAAAAGGGAGGCTTGCATGGACATAGACATCATGATGTTGTGGCCAAGGCAATGTATGTGGCATTGCCACAATGATATCTAAGTTACCACATCATCAAGTTTTGCATGGGATATTGGAGAAACTGGCAAAAAGGACTTGGATGGGACACACACTAAGGGATATAAGACTTTATAATAGTACAAGTTGAGGTAAGTAACCATTTGAAGACAAATGTTAAAGCTAGGGGACCACAAATAATTTTATTCTTATTAAAATAGGAGAAGACAATTGTATGTTTAACCAAACCTAATAAGGTCTTTTTTTCTTTTTCATATTTTGTAATTTCCCCGGAAAAATATTGTTTGTATTCTAGATGTAATTTTTCGTGACTGAAGCTATAGCAAAGAAAATAACCCCACGAGTTATTAACCTTTTTGCAAGGCATATCTATACTCGGCATCAGTTGCTGAATGTTGGGTTTCTTAGGTTGTCTTGTTTATTCAGATTCAATTATTGAATCAGGCCAGACTCTGCTTTATTCGGTTCGGATATCAGCAGATACTTTTGATCCAAGCTTCTTCCTGCTTCCTTCATTGAAGGCCCATTGAGCTGAATTGAGCTAATAAACAAATGACTTGCTTCCTTTGCCGGATATTTCTAATTTTGGTGAAGTTAAGATGATTATTATATTTTGAGTCGCCTTTACTTTCATGTTTTTGCTTTCACGTTCAACTGCCGCTTCCGCTCTCATTTTTATAACACTTTTACTTAATTTTTAAAAAATGACATTTTTTTTGCTCTTGCTTTTGAGATACTTTGTGACTTAGGTTGAGATCCCATTTCCACTATGTTAACAATGTTTTACAATAAATTTTTTTAAAAATGAGTTATTAGTGATTATTCAGTCAATATATATCAATGCATGGTATTTTTAATAGAAAAAGAACAATGCACATTGTGATATTCCGCATGCACAAGTTTTTTCAATTTGTCAATTTTTTTATTGATATACTGTGATATTTCATAGTATTTTACATTCTAATGATTTTTTCTCAATTGTGGTGCAACTGTAGTATATTGCAGTATTGTGGTTAGGGAATATTTTCATTTTACATTAATGTATCATACAAATATATTTGAAATGATAAAATATAATTAGTACATATATTTTCAAATAAATATTAATGTTATTTCCTTTTTATTTAAAAAGTAAAATTTACTTCCTTTTTTGTAGAATAAAATTTATTCTTTCTATATATTCCACTTTTCATATGCTTTATATAAAAAAATATTTTCTTTTGTATATATTTTATTTATACTAGGAAATTTATGATGAATATAATTAGAATGCTTATAAAAAGATGGAAAAAATTGTTTTTTATGTTTTTCATCTTAGAAGAATAACTTTTTAATTAAATTAATAATGGTATACAATGTAGTATATCATGCATTATACCTATAATTTATTAGATACAATATTAACTTCACAGGATATCAGCTAAACCTTGAGATTGTCGCTTAAAGATTCTAAACCAATGAAATTTTAGTCATCTTATCTTATCTTAGGCCAGGTTCAAATAGAGGCGTATATTGCATGGACCCCATTTTCCAAAAATTATTGGTAACTGATATATAATTTGGTAACTAGCATTTTTTTTATTTCTTAATGGTGCCCTAAATTTAATAACATTTGTTTGAATAAAACAATAGGTCTTTTTATCTTAAAAAATATAAAAAGTATGTCATTATTTGTCTTCAACAAAAAGGACAAATTTGTCAGCAAAGTTTATTGGGGGAATAATTTTACCATTGAGCTTTTTTGTTCGCAAATTTGCTATTAGCGTTTTTGTTGTGAAAATTTTACCACTAGCCGTTAAATAGTAAAAATATTATATTTGTTTAGAGAATATTCTATTGCACAACTCTTAAATTAGTTCCTAAAAGTTTTCTCCTTAATCTCTAGCTATTTAAATTTTTCACAACAGCCAAATGAGTTAACATCTTGTAATTGACCGCACACCTGATGTTGTTGAGTTTTCTTGTTTTTACTTTTACCCTGAACTGTTATTGTCATTAATCCTTTATTTTAGAACTGTGGCACCTTTGGATTTTTTCTATTTGCATTAATTGAACCCTGCTTGATTAAGGTTTGTTTTAAGGAGCATTGTCGAGATGTGTGGAAAAATAGAGGTAGCGACTATAACAAAAAGGGTAGAGAGTGGTGAAGGGTACAAGTGGTTGCTGCAATGAAGACAAGGGTAAAAATGATAAATTTCGAAACTCAGGTGCCGGGTGTTAGGTATAAAAAACTTGGAATTAAAACTTGCATTTTTCTTATTGTTTCACATTTGCCGCATAAGTGATTTTAACAATCAATGACAAATTTGTTCCAAATACAAAACATTGATGGCAAATATGCATATTTTGAAAAAATTAATAACAAAGTTTTTAGTAAAAAAAAAAAAAAAAAGCTCAATGGCATAGTTGCTCTCTCCCATAAACTTTAATGACAAATTTGACATTTTTCCGCATTGTCTTCATTATACAAATAAATTTTATTGGAAAAAGTCTTATTTTGACCTTTTAACTTCCATATTTCTTCCCGCCTTGGCATTGAATTTCTTTCATTGCTTACTTTTTTCTTCAAATATAGAGAAAGTCATGCACAAGATAAAGTCAAAGCATTAGGTAAGTATAAACATATAATTTCAACCGTTATTACAGTATTTTTTACTTTGTATTTCATATTCATATGAAAATTTTTTTTTATGTGAATTATACATTTGGATATCTTAATCTTTAATAGTTATGATCAACCTTAAAAAAGGGTGATTGTATATGTATGTAGACCCCTTAAAAATATTCCGCCACCGGATTCCAATCTCATCCTCTCATTAAAGGTGTGTTGTGTGCTCTATAAATTGTAACTCGAAAATTTCTAGATTTCAAAAAGCATCTCATACCCTAATGTTGGTTATAAACGGTTGTAATGTAATAAAATAAAATAAAATAAAAAGACCATATCGAGTACGAATCTGTGAGCTCATGTGTGGTCCTGTCAAGTGCCTGCATGTTGGGGAAAGCGTTTCGACACCAGAAGCAACTACTTGTCATTCGACAGGAGTAGTTTTCTTCGGGTAAATGTTATTTGTGGTCCCTAACCTTTTTATATTATTCTAAATGGGTCTCTAAAAATTCATTTTATATTCTTAAAATCCCTAATCTTTCTATTTTTGCTCCAAACGTGGTCCTTCCGTTAATTTCTTGGTTAACTTTAACAGAATCTTAGTGGGAATGCTAACTTTTGTCCCTTACTTTTTCTTCCTCTCTCTCGAAGCATCTTCAAAGCTGTTAAAATCCACACTTCAACTACCGTCTCGGCATCTCCCACCGCCCTTGTCTCTTCCACTGCCCTTCTATCTTCCACTTCCTGTTGTTTCTTACCAGATAACATAATTCCAGAAAAGGCATAAAAAGAACGGGAGTGATGTTAATGCCCTTCTCTTAATTGCTCCTGAGATGAAATCCCGACCCGGATAAAAAATTAAAAACAAATTTGAGAAATGGAACTCGGTGATTCCAAGCCCGAGGCTCTTTCTCCTTTGCCGAAACCCTATCCTATCCTAACCAGATCGACCCTGATTCTTTCGAGATTGTCCGTGCCATCCACGACCACTCCGACTCTACCACCGTTGGGAGCCGCTAGGCGGAGTTCATATTCATCTTCATGGGGAGGAGACGTGTGCTGGTTTGTGACTCCTGCGAGTGGGTAATGCTGACGGAGAAGGCGTTGATCTGGAAGCTTCGCTCTCGGTGGTCCCTAAACATTTCTTGCGCATCTTTTCTCCCTCCGATTTGGGTGTCAATTTGGGCTTCGATGGCCTTCCTTGGGTGGTTCAACAGATTCGTCACATCTTATGAGCAATTTCAATTAATTCATGAAAAACTTAAATTAATATAAAATTGTTTATATTAAAAAAGTCTGGTTTCGGTCGCCGTTGCCCAGGTATTAAAACAGGGGCCATGCTTGATTTCTCTGTCGGTATAGGCGTTTCTAGAGGCCGAGTAGAATTTCACAACGAGCGACGCTTTTGGAAGGTGGGGAGGCGAAGAGAAACGGCTTCAGGTTGGCTGGGAGTGGCGGCGACGAGATCGGCATCAGAAGTGACGGATTGCGGAACAGGTGGCTGCATCGGGCGTGAGATTGAAGGAAGATGGAGGTGGGTACAAGTCGGAAAGGTGGCAGCGTCAGAGGGAAAAAGTTAGAGTTCTGGGCGTAAGGTGTTAAAAATATATGAACTAGAGTTGGCATTTGTCATAGAAGTTCTGTTATAATTAACCATGAAATTGACAGAAGTACCACATTTGGAACAACAATAGGGAGGTTAAGGACTTTAATTGGATAAAATGAAAATTAAAGACCTGTTTAAGACAACACAAAAAGGTGAGGACCACAAATAAGATTTACCCAGTTCTTTTCTTGCTCTCCTTTTGTTGGGCGTCAAAGTTTGGTTGTCGTATGTCTCCTGCTTGATTTCTTTTTTCTTTTTCATTATTGTTTGTTTGGGGTACCCTTTGGATTATAAAAGCCGCGGTCACCAAGGAATGAAAGTTTTCTAAAGTGACACGTCAGTTAGGTTGGTACAATGTATTTTTTACTTTTCCTTTTTCTGATAATCTTTAATGAACAGTTTAAATTGTTAAATTTTCTTCGTTGCTGACAGAAGACTGTCAAAGATTTGATTTGAAAAAGTGAGGGAAGATTTTGCAAGAAGCTGACGCCATCGATGAGACACAGCTCTTTTCGAACTCATACACGGACATCCACAAGAGCCCATGGCCGGGCCATATCTGTCCTTCCCATCTCATCCGCATCTTTGGCAGGGCCCCCAGAATTTTTTTAAGGACCTTTACACGTAGCCTTGATAAGGACCTAGTGCTGGGAATCTTTACACCAACTTATACCGAATTCGTTTTAATTAAAGGTAACTTATTTTTATTTTTAGGCCTAAATATTGAGAACATCCTTGTACTATTGTGAATAGGTCGTTAGCATCCTTGAACTTTTGGGTGGCATGACTCGAGCCCTGAGCTGCCCCAACCTGCACCGCCACCATGCAATCCCCTGGAACTGCACCACCTCCGCCAGCAAGTTTAGAACATGATGTGATGCGAAGCGGTTGCGTCCCGAAATGGCCTTGATGAGAACTTGGATTTGCATTGGTGACAATTTCCAGACTGACTTCTCCTTGTTAAAATGAACAATAATAAATACTTCGAACAAGTTCCAAGGCTAAATATTTTTTTGTTGTAAATATTTTTTTTTCTAATCAATTATAAATATTTGTGGCCTTGAATGATCTCGAAAAATTTTTTTGTTCTAAATATTTTTCTTATTAAAAGGATAAAAATATTTGTTTCAAACAAAAATATATTAAAGGGATAATAGACCTTGCCGTGGTGCAAAGATGAGCTCCTGGGGCAAGAATGATGGTCCAAGGAGAGGAGGCCGTGAATTATGATGGATCTTTGCTGGGTGGATAAACTGAGGATGATAGGAGTGTTAATGGTACGGTTTCATACAGTTTTTACCCAAATCTACAACCATATCACAAAGTAAACTGTTTCATAGTTTGAAAATCATAACCACATTGTTTTATAAATAAATTAAAAAAAACTGTGTGGCATAAATATGGTTTGGTGGTGGTTTTTCACATCTAAATTCATCATACTAAATCTGAATAAATTAATATAAGTACATAATATAAACCAATTGCAATAATAAAGATAAAAATATAATTCAATCCATAAATCAACACACACAAGAAATTAAAATACAATCAAATAAAAATACTCATTGTGTCTCACATCTCACCTTAGGTTTAGTTTAAGGAATTAGAAATGGTTGGGGCAAAGCACGGTAGCAAATGAATGAGAGGAAGACGGACTATTGGATCATCAAGGAAAAGTTGTAAATTATAATGGATTGGCTATAGCCTATTAGAATGGGTCAAAATTAGAAAAATAGGAATGGGTGGGCCCAACTTATAGGTTTAAAGTGTGACTGAGTTAATATGGCTATCAAAATATAATTATTGGAACATGTAGTTGAACCTTGGTAGGGACCTAGTCTTTCCCTCCACATGAATCATGAGTTCAAATTAACTACCATTCTCTCTCTTAACGGATGGTTCTCGAGTGTCCATGGGGATGTCATTCCTTTTATCATTCTTAGGATTTCATATCATATGCTTTTAGAAAGAGCCTTGCTTATTTTTTAAAAGATCTCACATTCTGACTTATGTAAGATGGTTTTTAATACCATAATGGGCATTGGCAAGCCCAACCAACATGATAGGCTCACATAATAACTTGGACTCTCTTACTTTACTGGCCATGGAGATTCCTTTTTAAAACCCATCATTATAATCTTTTGAATTGAGTCAAGTGATTTTAAAAATACAATTTTAGATATGGTAAAACTCTTTAGGGAGGCATGTCATAACAGCAAGATGGATCCAATCCCATGATCTTCACCATTCAAGACCTTCGGCCACCATGCAGTAAATCTCATTCGGTATAAAAAGACCATCAAACATGACCTAAAGAAATGCGACTTGACAAACCTTACTTCTTTTATACTACCAATATTCTCTTTAGAGTCTTAACTAACTTAAGCTTCAGGTGACTTTTCTCGGAAAAACACATCCTAGTAGATCTAACATTGTCTTCTTTGCAGGACCTCCGGTGTTTTAGGACATTGACTTCATGATTAATCAGCAATTTGGCTATCAAAATGTAATTACTAGAACATGTAGTTGAATCCTATTTCTTACTCACTATCCCAAAATATATATTTATTCATTTCCTATTTTTTATGTCCTAAAATGTTTGTCACTATTATTTATTTATACAACTTCTTCCAAATTTTGTTCAACCTACTAGCAACTAAAAGAGAAGAAAGGTGGAAATTTGGACTAGATTTCAAGCTTTTGAGTTAATCATATTTTTCTTCCAAAATGTGTATTATTAGGCATAATTTTGGACCTTTTCATCTAAAACTAATGTGGACGTGTATAAATTTTTAGAAGTATTTAAAAGTAATTATGTTATTCACTAAATGTAATCTTAACAAAGATATATAATGTGTTACGAAAAATTGAAAACTTAAAGATATTTTCCGATTGAGATAATATGATACACATTGAGCGAAAGGTACTTTTATTTGTCGTTCTATCTTCTGTGCATGAAATTACTTGTTTTCAGTTTGGTCAAATTGGTGAGGCGCCGAGCTTGCCCCAACTTTGGTAGCGTTTTTTAATTTCTTTATACGACAAAAGGCCAATCACTAAGGAGGATACATTTTTAGTTAGTAAACCTCCGAGGCAGGAGGATTGAACTGCGGCCTTAGATATAGGCCCCGTTTGGTATTAGCGTCAGCGATTAGCGTTAGAGTTTTAAAAAAACTATCCAATGGTAACTTTTAGCTTTTAGCTTCAGCGTTTTTATCTCAACCGTCAAATAAATTATCTAAAACTCTAACGCTGATGATAAAAACTATTCCCAAATGGGGCCATAAGCAGTAAGTGTGTTAACCAACTCAAAATAAGTGTGAGAATTTTTAGTGTTTGTTTTTAGCCCGCTTAGTAGTTATATACGAATTCTATTACCTTTTTTTTTTTGGTATGCAGAAAGGAAATAAAACGAATTCTAGTAGTTAAGATCGGTTAATGGGCAAACTATGTTGCGGTTTTTGTTGATTTTTTTTTAAATACTCAGAATCGTTTTTTCTCTGTCTGATGTCTCTGTTTCTTTTTCTTTCAGTTTTCTCCTTATTTTTCTTTTCTATGCTTATGGTTTTTTTTTTTACTTTTCCTTTTTTTCTTTCCCTAATTTCATAGCTTTTTCTTCTTCTTCTTTTTCATTCCTTTAGGTTTTGATTATTTTTATTTTTTAATTTTTCTTTGTTTTTTTTTTTTACCTTTTTTCAAAATTTTTATTCCGTGTTTTGTCATTTTTTACCAAGTTTTTTTAGTATTATTTCAATTTTTTATATTATTCTTATCTTTCCTAAAATTTATTTCTTCATTTTTTCAAAATTTTTAAATAGTTAAAGAATAAGTAGCTCATTGAGCCAAAAAAATAAATATTTACTGATAAAAAAACAATTGTTCCTTTAGAAGAACTGATCAATATTGATAAAAAAATAATTAATTTCTCTACAAAAACTAACAGTTCTCATTAAATAATAATAATAATAATAATAATAATAATAATAATAAATAGTTTATCTAACAAAACAAGTACTAATAACTTAAAAAAGAACAATAAATTGAGCCAAAAGAACAAATAACCACTAATCAAAAAAATATTTATTTAATAGCTAATAGCAAAAGAATAAACAACTAAAACTAACACAACTAATAAAGAATAGACAATATCCATAAAAGAACAAACATTATAAAACAAAAAATAAAAGTTAATAAAAATAAATAAAATTCATAAAAGAACAAACCCATTAAAATACAGATAAAAATTGATAACCGAACAAACGTTTAGTAGAATATGAATGCCATGGGCAGCTACTTTTGAAGTTGTTCCAACAGTCTCCTTTTAATTTTTTGATGCATCACACTTTTATTTAAACAAAAAACACAACCTAATAAACTGGTTAACTCAATTTCTTTTTTACCACTTTTCTGGTCAAACTCATTTTGTCAAACTCACCTTTTATCTCGCCCCACCAGCTCTGAGTTTCTGCATCTCACCCTAGCTGATTGCCTTCCATCTTGCCCTACTTGTTCACCCTTCATCTCGCCCCTGCCTGTTTCGTCGAAGCTCTACTCCTTATTGTATCTTTCATCTGTTAAATCGAAGTCCATTTTTCAGCTAGCTTGTGAAGGTGAGAGAACCATGGTAAATTACTTTCATTTCCATCAAGTTTCTGTGTCTCCTCTTTAATACTTGGACCTGTGCCCATGTTCTAAGTTATAGCCTTACAATCGTAATGCTGGTTTTGTTTTGGTTTTGATTTGCACATGTTTTATTTTGGTTATATTTCTTGCATGTATTCAAATGTCAAAGTCTTCAGATTAGTTGGCACTAAAAGTTTTGTTCTATCACTGCTAACTTGATTGGGATCAGATTATCGGGTAAAATCCATCGAAGGTCCCTTAGCTTATTTTTTTGTCCCAAATGAGTATCTTATCTTAAGGTTGTCCCATCAAAGTTCATTATCTTATATCGTGTATCCCAATTTGGTATTTTTTGTCAATTTCATCGTTAAGTTGGATGAAAAATGCTAACGTGACATTGTCTAATGCTAAAGCAAATGTAAAATAATAAATTTAGTAACTAAATTTTTTCAATCAATCATTTTAACCCTTAAAATTTTTAAAGCTCATATATAACCCAATTCTTCTTCCTTTTTTCTCCTGTTTCCCAGGCCTGTTTGTGATGGTTGATGATAAAATTCGACAGTGAGAATGGTGATGATGAGACGATGAAGGTGAGCGTCGGTGACGGCGAGTGCGAATCTGTGACGGCCCTCGGAGCTATAAGTCTAATCAGCAAGGTAATTAGTTAATTTAATAAATTACACTTTAGATAATTTATTTGCAAGCTAAGTCTCGGTAATTTAGGGTCCAGTAGTTAAAAATAAATAAAATTGATCATTTAAGCAAGTCGGGCCAAGAGGGGTATTTTGGTCATTTCATATAGTGGCCCATTTTTATTGCACTGTTGGATAGAGCATGAAAAAAATATATTAAATTTGAGGTGTCACGATTTTTCTTGATTTCCACTCTATCATTGTGAAATTTTGAATTAATTAGATTGTTTAGAAGTGGTTTAGATGTAACCTTAATAAAGGTAGGGACAAAATGGAATATAATTGAAAGGCGTGGTGTAATACCAACTTTGGTCCTCAAGTTCTAAGCGTGTTATGAATAAACCCAAATTTCCTAAAGAGTACAAAGACAACACTATGTGCGTGGCATGTGCAATTAAAGCCTACATAAGTTGACTTCCCATTAATTGCTTGGCCATCTTCTTCCACCTTCGCTCCAAACCACCAAAACCTCTCTTTCTCTCCAAACACCATAGCTAAACCATATCCAAGCTCCAATCCATCAAATCCAAGCACAAATAAGCAAGATTTTGAAGGAAAATCAACTTTTGTGCTATCCTAAGCTAGGATTTCTTGCTTCTTGTCCGAGTAAATTTGGTTCTATTATTTCCCCAATTTTTGAGCTACAGTTTAGCTCTGTAAATTATGGAAATTAATTTTAGACTTGGTTGTTAAGATAATCAAAGGTTCTTAACATGTTTAAAGGTATTCATGAGCTTATCCATGGTTAATTTTGCTCTTATGGTGTAGTTTTCATCATCTTTGAATTTCTGGCACTATTCATGCAATTTTTATAAATAAATCATGGTTGGGATTGTTGTTTGATATGTTTCCTAGCTTTAAAAAGTAATTTGAGATGCCAATGAGCTAAAACCCAAAATGAACAAAGGCTGGAATACAAAGGCTGAAATTTTGGTGTAGCCGAAACCATGAGTGTTGAGCTAAGAATGGTTTAATTCTTTTATAACCAGCCATAATTTCATATTCCATGGGTTTTGGTAGCTCAATAAGGTTGTTTTCTTACTTATGAATTAGCATTTGAAAGCTAAGAAGCAAGAGAACATTTATTTGGAAGTGAATTGCCCATGAATGCAATGAATGTGCATTAAGGTGAAGTTTTGGGCTACTAAAAATTGTAGTTACTTCCAAGAATAAACTGTATTATTACAGTAATTTTAGTGGCTTTTGGTGGTGATAATCTTGCTTATACACTAGTATACAAGGCATAAAAAAAATAAGGGAACAAGATTTAGGCTGCATTTATGCTATTAAAAGTGTAAAGAACCACAAGATAGACAAATCGGAGACAGAAAATTCTGGACAGCTGGTGGTTGTTTTAGGGACTATTTCCAAGTGTTAAAATTGATAAATTGTGTTTAAAATGATCAATATAGGTGCTGGGAATAAGCTACTAAAAGAGGACCTAAGTTTGGGTTGAAACCGAGACAAAAAGCTAAGTACTTGAAGCTTGCAAACTAAATTATCTAAGGTAAGGGTTATTTAATTTGTATGCTTATGTATTAAATAAATTTGGCTATGATACTTGTATATCAAGTGGACGAATTATGGATAAATTTAACAAGCATATGATTTGAGTATTGATGGCTATTTGAGAAGCTTATATGATTGGGTTTGGTAAGAAACCAAACTATGAAGTACATATGAAATGTGTAAGTGCATATTTGTAAACTTATATCTATAGGCAAAATGGACCTTAATATGGTCTAATTTATGGTGAGTATGACAGGTTAGGAACCTACGATACCCAAGGTTACAATGATGGGCTAATACCTGGATGGACCTAAGAGGGGGAGTGTCCTTAACCACTCACGAAACCTGATAAAGGTAGCACTAACACATGCATTAAATAAGCAAATAGTTCACTCCTGTACATAAAATTAGAGATATTGGCAAATACTAAGAAGCTTTCAAAGCAGTATTTGTATGAATAAGTTGGACTTGTCAATTGCAGGACAAATGAGGAAAGGAATTGTGGGAACTAGTTACTCCCATAATTATTGGCCAATAATATGAGTTCCTAGCACTATGACTTGAGCTCAAGTGCACTATGCATATATCAACATCCTTATGGATAATATGCACAATCCTATGTTGTTGATTTTCTTGCAAGTTATAACCCTTACTGAGAACTTTTGGTTCTCACATCCCTTACATATTTTATGTGCATATACTGGTGGACCTGGGGCTAATAACCAATAAAGAAACTGGTTGTTAGTATTTTGATACCAGGTGTGCAAAAGTTAATTACTATTATACATTATTATTAAGTTTCTTGCTTGCAGGTTCCTAATTACTGGAATAGTAACTTACTAGCATTTGTTGTACAGAGGCAAGAAACAGGGAATACCTGAACACTGTAGTGACCATTTTTTGGTAGTGTAACTCAGGTGGGATTGGATCCCAAGATTCTCAGTGTGCAGTATATGTATAACACTTTTGTGTATGATGTATATATATGTGTGTGGAAGTTATGCCTCTGGTAAATGATATGGAACTAGTGGTTGTGTTCCCTAGTAGCTTGTATGGATTCACAATGCATAATAGTATGTTTTATATAAATGCATGTTGAAGTGCTGGCCAACTGCATCAATTATATATTATTTTTATGGTCGTTAACCTACAGCCATAGTAAGGCGTAGTATAAAACAATATTGCATTAAAGATTTAATCAATTAGCAGGCCTACTAAGGACAAATTTACACAGGCCTAACACTGAATGAGTGTAAGGTTCTTGGGGTCCTATATGACTAAGATAGGATTAAAGTTCAAGGCTTGTGGCAGAATCAATTCCTTAGGTGAGTGTCGGTGAGGTTGATGATGATGAGGGCGAGGGCAAGGTCGATTCTAGCACTTTAATTAAATCCGGCAATAGCAGAAGAAAATCCAAGCAATGAGTTAGAGGCGACCATTGATTTTTTTGAGCCTAAAAGAAATCGAACCCAAATCCGCCATTCGCTTCCGATTAGCAGAGGAATTTGTGATTCACCTCTAATTCATTTTCTTTTTATTCTTGTTTTGTTCGAGGAAGATGGCATCACATTCAGATCCTTGTTGAAGAACTTTTTGGGCAGAAGGCGATTAGACAAGGTTGAAGCAAATTGAATATATGGGCCTCGTTGGTGACCGAGAGAGAAACCAGGAAGAGAAATAAGAGAGGATCTGAGATTTAAAAATTTTAGGGGTTAAAATGATTAATTGAAAAATTTTCAAGCACCAAAATTGTAATTTTATATTTATTTTAATATTAATTAATGTCATGTCAGCAAAATCCATTCATTTTAACGGCAAAATGGAAAGAAAATATCTAATTGGGAGTTGGGACACCCAATATGAGGTAAAGTATTTTGGTATAACAACCTTAAGGTAGGGTACTTGTTTAGGATTAAAAAAAATAATAAGTTAAGTGACCTCTGATGGATTTTACCCTCATATTATAATATGATGATTCATTTATGTTTTGTTTTCTCCATTTATTAGATTAGAAAGGAAACAAACAATTATTATTTGGATGACTTATTTTGTTCGTTTGGTTTAGTTCTTTCTTTCTAGCTACTTCCCCTAACAAGTTTACAGGTGTTAATCTAGTTCTATTGCCTGATTTTTTTTTTGTTTTTCCTTTTTTTTCTTTAGCCCGCATAAGTGTTTTCTCATCATTTGATTTTGTAGAAAAAAAAATGATTCAAGGATATCTTGAAATGCCACTGCATGTTCTGTGTACTCTTCTTGTGCTTATAAAGTTTATCCAAAATGTGCAAGTTCATTTTAAAGCATTTGAGATGCTCACAAGCTAATTGCATATGCAGTGGATATAGATCAAGCCGTGGAACCAAGTAGAGTAAATTACAAAAGCCCTCTTGAGGTTTGATTTAACCTTTACTTTACCCCTTTTATTTTAGAAAACCTACACTTTATCATCTACTTTCTTTATAATGTCCAACAACAACTTCTGAAACTCTAAATTAAATTGTTTGATAACCATGTTCCAGTAATTTCAAGATTTTTGATTTTTTTTCATAACTAATTGACTTTTAAAAAATACTGATATGCATTTATAGAAAAAAAAATACATTTACAGAAAGAAAAAACTGATAATTTAAAATATCTGTTAACTATAAAAAAAATGTTGGAGAGACCGATATTATTGAAAAATGACTATCATACTGTTTAAATTATAGTTTTAAAAATTATTATCAAATAGTATAAAAGAATTAGGGGACAAAGTGTAGGTTTTAAAAAATAAATTGGACAAACTATAAATTATGATAAACCTCAGATGGGTAATTGTAACTTTCCCAACCAACTAAAGAAGTACTCCCTCCGTCCCACATTCTTTGAAACACTTTCCTTTTTGGGTTGTCCCATATTCTTTGAAACATTTCCCTTTTTAGTAAATTTTATCATGTATTTTTACCATTATACCCTCTCTCATCTCTCAAATACTCTATTTTACCCTTAAAACCTATAGCCTGATATTTTTGTTTTGTGGAAACGATGGTGACTGGCGGAGACGAAGGTGACGAGGCGACGGCCAGGGACGAAGGCGACGAACCCAGACGATGTTGACGAACACAGACGACGTCAACGAATACAGACGAGATCGTAGATTGAGGCGATAAACAAAGGCGGGCGATGACAAATAAACGACCGAAGACGGCAACTGAAGGATCTCCGATCGACGCGATGAATCGACCGAAAGATCTACGATCGAGACGACGAATCGACGCAAAGATCTCGATCAAGACAACGAATTAACAGAAGGATCTCGGATCCAGACGAATCGACCAAGGGATCTCTGATCGATGAATCGTGACAGATCGATGAAGGCTGAACGGTGAACGCGGAGACAGACGAGAGCCAGAGCCAAACGGTGATCGGCGCGTGGCTGTGTCGGAGACAAGGGCATTATAGGAAAACACAGACTCGCCTAAAACTTCGTGCAAAATGATTTGTTTCAATAAACACGGGACGGAGGGAGTAGTTGTTAAAGCACTGTTAGGAGCAAGAGATGCTATGATTGGTATTAGAAATCTTATGCGACAGATGGGCGAGGCAACAGGTGTTCTAGTAAGTTATGCTCCCTTTATGAACTTTGTCCTCTATTCCGAAAATGTGTTAATGTTTCTTGTGTCTACCCATTTTGCTCACATCTAGGTGATCTTTATGTCATGTAAATTCTCAACTTGGCCCTTGGATATAAGTGAAGGCCAAGCAATATATGTTTTGTCGTTAAAAAGAACAAGAACGACACCAAGACTCCCAGATGAAGCGTCCTTTTTCAACAAGAAAATAGCATTAATTTATTATTATTATTATATTAGATAAGATTGATAACACCTTTATCCGATTAAAGTTTTGTGTGTTAAAATTAATGCCACATGTCAAAAAATTAAAAAAAGACTATTGGAGCAATTGCAATAGTTGTTGCCCTAGCACTCCTCTTAGTAGAATTAGTTTAATTGCTTCTTGCCAAAAGCAAAACACATGCCGCATTAATAGGAAATCATTTTTAAAGTGTGATTTATATCTGAAAAGGTGAAATAGTAACTATACATTGCTTTAGTAAGCACGCTACTATTTAAATTTTTCCTTATGTATAAAAATGGTATCACGTCTTGAATAGTATATTTTCTGAAATAAACAATATTTCTTATGAGATTATCACCCGTGACTTTGATAGCACATCTTACAACACTACCACTATATCTTAAACAACACATTTTACAAAATGAACATAATTTTTTAAGTTAATTATACATGTTAACCCTAACATTTTAATTATGTTCCTGTTTTAACCTTAACCTTCATTTTAATCGTTTTGTCCCCTTATCGTGGTTAAAATGTTCTATTTTGGAAATTTTTTTAATGGAATTCATTATTTTAAATGGAAAATGACATGCCGGCATATCATTATAGAGATAAATGTTTGTTTTAACTCTTAAAATTTTTTTAATTTGCCAAAAAACTTTAAAACTTTGAAATCTAATGATATATCATCATCTTCCCAAAATTTCCCAATATCCCAAATCAACCCATTTCTCTCCCCTCTCCAAACGTCGCGGCACCAGCACCAGCCACCGGAAATGCACCCAGACCCTTCATCCTAAAGCATCACTGCTGCCACAGAAGTTGGCGTATTTGCTCTGCCAAGTGCCGCTGGTGTAGATGCCAGTGGTTTTGGCATCGGCCACTGTGACGAGAAGCAGCATTGAAGCAAAACGGAGGAGGCTCAGAGAGGAAGAATGCTGGAGAGAGAGAAAAGCACTCGCTTTCCACAAAGTTCCTAGATCTTGTTGAGAAAATGATCAAGCAGTATCATTCATGGAAGCCGTGTTGTATTCTGCTGCTGCCACTCTACCTATTCGCGTTGTCGTTCCTGAAGTTGCTGGGCCAACCGGAGGACGTGGCTGAGTTATTAGAGCCGGTGGTGAAGTGGATGATTTGGCTGCACTTCAGCTTTGCCTTCCAATTCCTTCTGCAAAGATTCTTGCAGTCACTGCTGTTTGTGTCCAAGTTGCAGTTTAGGGTGATTAGAACTGCGTTCACGATGACTTTTTCTTGGTGGTTTAGGTTTTTGGGATGTTTGGTTACATAGCTTGCAGTGACTGCCCTCTCACTTGGACCGCTTTCTCCATTGAAACCTTCCCTGGCCTCTGGGAGTTCCTCAAACTCTCTATTGGGGGCGTTTGGAGAAGGGAGGGGATTTGCGTCGAATTTGGAAACTTGGGGAAGATGGTGGTGTGACCATTAGATTTCAAAAATTAAGGTTTTTTGGCAAATAAAAAAATTTCAAGTGATAAAACTAATATTTATCCATATAATTATAAGTTGACGTGTCATTTTTTATCCAAGGTGACAAGTTCTGTCTAGAAAAGGTCTAAAATAGAATGTTTTAATCATGTTAGGGAGGCATAACGAACAAAATAAAGGTTAGGATTGGAACAACAATATTATTAAAATGTTAGGGTTAATATGTGTAATTAACCCTCACTTTTTACAAGATAGTTATCACGTTTTAAATAATATATCTTACGAAATGAAAAACACTTTTTACAATACCGCCACCATATTTGAACATTATCTCTTACAAAATAAATAATATTTTACAGAATAAAATTTTGTTTAAATGGAACAACATTTCTTTCATAATAGAACAATGTCATTTAAAAATAATATTTCTAATGAAATGAACATCATTTTACTGAATATTAAATTTATATAAATAAAAAAAATATTTTTTTATTTAGTGGAACAACATTATTATAAATAACATTTATTATAAAATGAATAATATTTTATAGAATAACATACTTGTATGAATGAAATATCATTTCTTATTGAAAAGAACATCATTTCTTATAAATTGAACAATATCTTACAGAATAATGTATTTGAATGAGTTTAACAACACTTGTTACTAAAAAAATATTATTATTTTTAAAAAAATATGTAAATAATAACATATTTATATAAATGGAATAACATGAGTTATGGAAAGGAAAAGAAGAACTGCAATCAAAATTAGTTAGCCTCTGCTCAAGAACGACAGAGAAAACGGGGTGGAAAACTTCTTGTCAACGCTTGGAGGGGTAGCCGATCGATGCAAAGCATGAAAGGATCGAGCTGCTGAAACATATCCAAACCTCAGAAGCAGAAGGCTCATTAAAGGACCTGTACAAGCGTATTGAATTGGATAAGGTTGTTGCCGACCATTTTCAAACCTAATGTCCTCGGCATTCTTAGCCACACTTTATCACGGCTAAATATAAGCAATTTCATGGCCTATGACCTCTTTTTTGTCGGAAAATGCTAAGTTTTTTTTTAATAATGATTATATGTCAAAACCTGCTCAATTTAATAGCTTTGGGGCTTTATTCCATTTGAAAATTTAACTAGCTTTGTTTACCTATAACCATTTTTATTTTTCTATAGTTACAAAATTGTAAAAAGTCATAGTTGTAAAATTCTAAAAAAAATTTAAAAAATTATGAAAAAAATATAATTATATAAATTATCTTATAAAATTTAGATTTCACAACATTGCAACTTACTAATATCTTTGTTGATATTTTAAATGGTCTGTTTGTAAAAATTTTTAAATGATGAGGCCTTAAATGAAAATATGAGATGAGTCGGCTGGCTTTTATGAGGCTTATCAGAACAGAATATTTTTTTCCTTTTGGTAATCAGCAGAACAGAATCTCTATACCGGAGCTGGCAAACAGGAAGGGCTACATAAACTGCCGCATGTTGTATAGATGTTTTTTGGCAAAAATAATGAACAAACCACTAATATTTTTATGCTGGTCCGATTCACCCACTAATATGTTTTTGGCCAAATAAACCACTAACATTTTTTAGTCGGCTCAAATCAGCTACCCTTCTAACTTTTACCACTAATTTTAATAGAATCTTAACGTAAAATATCAAGTTTAGTCTCTATATTTTATATTTTTGCTCTTAGCGCCTTCGAAGTTTATTAATCTAACATTTGGATCACGTTCTTGAACCTGACATTAATTTTCAGACTCTGTTTATGGGTAGCAATTAAGATCATCTTGAATTTACTGATAGTGCCAACGGTGTTCCTTCTCTTACTTTACCTTATATTGCATCATAATTTTGAATTAAGCACTAATATGAGCGAAACATCATTTGAGAGTGACAGTGTGGGGTAGGAGGCATTCTGCCTTGGCAATGGAGATGGTTTACTTTGAAGGAGAGCCTGAAAAATATAATTGTGGAAGGTGATTATGGAATTTTATAAATGGTGAAGGTAGCCTATTTAAATTATTTTAAATTGAGTAGAGCTATTTTGTTAATTTTAAAAAGTTAATGATGTATTTTTGTAATATTTCAAGAGCTGAGTGAATAAATTGGCCTACTTAATAACGTTAGTGGTTTATTTGGTTATTTTGAAAAACATCAGTAGTTTATTCAGCTGAAGAAAAACATTAGTGGCCAATTCGAGTTAGATCCAAAACTTTAGTGGTTTATTCATTATTTTTACCTTTTTTTTTTTGTTCTGATTCTCCATTTATTGGATACTTCATTGAACTCGGATCTAAATCACATCATGTGATGTGCACCGAAGACCACATGCGCTTTAGGTTTGGGTTTTTTCAAGGAGACGGTGCTAGCAAAATGTTGCTTCATTTAATTTGATGAAAAAATTAAGAAAATAAAAAGTTATTAATATTTTATTTAATTTTTTACATGTAAAATAAGAAAGTTGCAAAAAAATATATGTCAAAATGATAGTTTGAAGGGTAAAATAAGTTACTAAATACAAAAATATTGTAAAAATTTGGGTATATCTAAAGAAAATATGTTGTAATAATTTTGTGATGAATGAAGTATTATTTTTTATAGGATACAATATTTATTTTCTACACTTATATACAGATTGAAAATCTATATTCAATCTGTATATTAGAAAATTTTAAAATCATTTTGAGAGTAATTTGTTGCGAAAAAGTAACTATTTTTCATTAATTTTTCTATTTTTAATTTGGAAAAAGAAAAAAAATTCATAAAAACCAGTTAGTTTATAAAAATGATTTAAATAATTATCAAGTAAATATAATATTATATTTTAATGAAGTTGGTCTTACACAAAGAATTCATAATTACATGACTCTAAGTATTTTCAATATGAGAGTTCACAAAGTACCTTGAGCTTTTGTTTTGTTTGTAATTTTTTATACTTAAAAAGATCATGGACGGAGCTGCCTTGGGTGGGGAGGGGCTGTTGGCCCCTAGATTTTTTTTAAAATTTTATTCGTAACATGTAATATGATAAAAATTGTAGCAATATTAAAGTTAGATACTTGTTGGTAATTATAAAATTTATTAGGGACTTTTATGTAATTTATCATTTTTAAAAGTTTTAATTGGAACTAGAATTACAAACATGGAGATCGCGAGTCGTGATCCAACCAAGCCCAGCCCCTCCTGACTCTGACGCTCTGACTCTCTGTTCTTCAACAGCGATGACGATTACGAACTCTTTGATTTAGCTCGCTGGCAGTAACCTAGCCAGCTTGAGCTTCTTCTCCCCATCGCCGACAACACATGCTTCCTTCTGTCCATCTCCACCGCCAACTTCGAGTCTGAGTTTTTGGAGAAAGTCTCTGCACGTTCGGCAACCAAGTCGCGATAGAGGTTGGACATTTTTTCAATTTTCCCTTCTTTTCCTTTAATTATCTATTTCTTTATCAATTGTTCACTTGAATTTGAAAATAAAGTGTGCTAAATCAGTCAATGGTGAAACTAAGATATAATATCATAATTCTTATGTTTCCGGTTCTGGGTTTATAGCTTCCTCTGTTCTTGAAATTGAATCTTCATACTACTTTGCTTGAAAAATGAGAATTATGATAATGGAACATTGCGTATTATGTTTAACATTTATGTGATTGACTTGTTTGCATATGTTACTGGAGAACATGTGAAGAAACATAGGCAAAAGTTTGTATTAATTACAAACAAATTTATCATTATAATTTTTTTGCATAATTTTAGGATGATTTAAATCCAATTGCCTTGTGATTCTCGAATCACCATGATAAAAATTTTCTTTTCATTGTTGTTCTTGTCCGATTTTACATAATAAGTAGAAGAGTAAGTTTGAGAATATTTGTTGTTGTTCTTAAGTAAATTAGTTGAAGGATATAGAAGTTTCTCCTATTTTATGATTGCTTAAGTGTTAAATTTTTTTTTATAGCAATGGCTAGCAAGCAAAAAAAAATTATTCCACTTCTTTAAGAAAAAATCTTTACCAGAAAGTGAAGGCCGACCCAAAAGCAGTTAATGTTGAAGAGTTGTGGAAGACCTTTTAGAATCAATTGGAGATGAGGATTGTGTTCGGCCTCTAAGTGTTGAACATTTTCAACAAACTCCAAGTTCTTCAAATTCTGCAAATATTTCTATTGTGCGTGACCCAGGGTACGTCCACCTATATGGACATATCCGGTCAATAAATGAGATGAGATTAGAATAACATATTTAAATGCTAGTTTTTATCACATTAAGAGTGATTATCAAAACGAGATGAGATTAGAAGAGCATATTTAAGGATTTGAAGGAGCACCGTATTAAATTTTGAACTAAATTATTGTAGACATTTGAATTTCAGAAGTTTATATATTACATTATTTGATATTTTATATTATTGATCATAAGTTTAGACTTTTTAATAACTAGCCAACACATACGCTTTCGCCCTGCCCATGCCCTCGCCTCTTCTTGTCTTGAATCTTGGCTATGTCCCTGAAAACATGTACAAGATAAAATGTGATTTTAGAGAGTTATAAAAAAAAATTAAGAAAAGATCATAGGCGGATCTACTTATAAATTATGGGGTCCTTGGACCCCATTCTTCATGAAAACTATTAAAAATAAATTGGACACCTTTAAATTTTTTAATGGACCCCCATAATTTTTATAATATCGATTGGAATAAAATAATATGTCACTCTTACTTCAGAAAGATAAAAAATAAACCAGTTTCTTCTTTCTACTGATAATTATGATAATGAAAAAAGCTCTATATTGGTCATTTAACTTTCACACTATTTCCTATCTAGGCCTAAAACTTTTTTTGTTACCATTTTTCTCCAATTGGAAGGTGAAATTGTGAAACTAATTCGACACAAGGTGAAATTAATAAACTAAGTAATAGATTTTTGTCTCTAACATTATATACAACTTGAATATTCCGCTCATCTTCTTCGTAGTTTATATACTTTTTTAGTCAGTCGACCAATGACATGAAGAAAAAAAAGATAAATTAGAGCATTTTTCAAATTTTCTTCTAATTTTTTTTATCATTACATTATAGTATATGTAAACTTATAAGTTTCATAATTTAATGTTAGAATTTAATAATTATATATATAATTGGACATTTTTTGTAAAAATTCTATATCCGCCACTAAAAAAGATTTACCTACTTTTTAAAACTTATATAGGACATCGAACTGTAATTTAATAAAAGTAGCTCACAATATACCCATAAAATTTCGCATCCCAATTACAGGAATGGGATGTCCGAAGGATACCTTGAGCTTTCGACCTTGCGCAATCCAATTTCATTTGTGCTCCCTCTATTTCGGAAAACTGTCCATTTAGAATCTACATGCTGGTGGTCCATTTGTTAACCTTTCTTAATTTTAAATTATATTTTATTCCTTCTAGGCCACGTGTCTTCTGTGCTTTTACTACCAACCACTTTGTGGTGGGCCATATAATGTACTAATCCAAAATTTACCACCACTTGACATGGGCACAAAAAAATACTTAACGATTTTTGCTTTATTATTTTCGGATAGGGAAGAAAAAACTATTTTACGACCGTCATAAAAGTAATAACGTTCAAATATTTTGAAACACACAGTGTTGTGTGGTACCTCTTTTATCACAACTTTTTTGCATCATTTATTTTTTTTTTTAGAAAACACTATGGTAGACATGCATTTCATTCTGTAAAAAACTCAACAACACTTATATCAACTAAATCAAAGGCCTACTTATAAGAAACAATAAAGCTTGATAAAAAAATAATAGAAAATAAAATCCTAATACATGTGCTACACACCACAATTAGGTATGTACAAACTAAGTAAACACTTCACTAATAACATACCCTATACTAGCTTGTATAGATTCAACAATCAGCCCAACCATCCTATCATATTGCAGGCACCCATAATGATGAAACCTTTTGTTCTTCTCCTGTTAAATGAAATAGACTAAGCCAGAAAAACATGTTCTCCTCAACTTAGATTTAATACTATTGCATTTAATAACTCTTTTAAACCACTTCTAGAATTGAGTCTACTTCCAAGGGGTTTCTCTAAGCTTCAACATATACGGGACCTCATGCCATACCATCAATGAATAAGTACATTCAAAACATAAATTTGTTATTCTTCACAAAATCCTACATTTAATCAGAACATACTTAGCAAATAACATTCAAGCTTTTAAGATATGTTTCCAATTAACAGAGGAACTACAAAATTTTAGCAAAAATTAATATAAATAAATTTAAGTTAAATTTAAGTCACAAAAACTGAAATGATACAAAGAACTTAAGATGGAAATAGTAATTAATATGTGTACTTATATCATTGTTGGTCAACAATGCATTCTACCTTACATGTGTTATAGGTAAAACTTACTTTACTACCATCATTTAAATAAAAAATTCCTCCCATGTCCTTTTTCTTACCAGCACCAACCTTTATGTCCTAAACATGATGCCAAAGCCATATGTTTTTCATTGTCTACATGGCAGGCTTCAATATCTTGCTAGTCATTAGATCCTATTTACTTCACACCAATTGGATTGAAAATAGAAGCCGACTAGAGGCATGGGGTTGGTGGTTTCTATGGCATCATCTGCTTGTCCCCATGACTAATGTTTTTGTTTGGCAAAAGCCCACTTCATCATTGGACCCATTCACTATCAATTGTGCCAATCAAAGAGAAAATCAAAAGATCCAAAACTGGTAATCAATTCAAAATCTATGGTCCAGCCTAAGTAAGATGAAGAAAAGTCAAACTATGTTTAATTTTAGTATAGTCTCATTATTTTTTACTTATTCAAAGTAATGTGTATGTTATAGTTACATACCATATATATTTCTATGTACGTGTATATATATTTATTCATAGGTACATACATGTGTATATATGCCCTTGTAATTTATACATATTCCTCATGTTCTTTATTCATCAAGTTCACACACACACACACACACACACACACATCCTCTATCCCATGTTTTTTACACCATATTTTTTTTGAGCCGTTCTAAATTCTTTATACTATTTTATATTTTAGTAAATTTTATCAAACAAAATGACAATTATGCTCTTTTTTCACCTTGACGCATGTGAGCCCCCTGTTCCAATTTTCAAAACTTTATCTTTTCTAGTTTTTCAGAACTTTCTCTATTTTGCAATCCTAAATGTTTTCTATCCTTTCACCACCCTTCATTTATGTTGTTATTCAATTTTTTGCTCTCTCTTTGTTTCACGATTGTTCTACCTTTTGTCAATTTTGGCTTGGATTAACCTTTCGGTGCTTATATCCTGTGTCACCAATGTTGGTTGAACTCGATTCATGATCCATTTGAGCAACCTAAAGGATAATAAGAATGGAGAACATGAAGTTTTAGAATCACGACTTTTTTATTAGCATGAAGGGGCTGTTGCTTGATGCTAGCCAGTGGTCTAAAGTAGTATGGTGACAAGGATGTTGGAGGGAGGAATCACAATATGGTCATCCAGTTGCTGGTCACAGAGTCGACATTCTCACTCTAGATGATAGAACCAGCGGCTTGATCATCGATTCCAAATGACTTGTCAAACTGAGACAAAAGCTCATTTAGATCGAGACAAGTTGATCCCTCAACCTTGTTCTAATCTATTTTGTCTTAATCACCCAAATCCATCTTCCACTGATACTTGCATAGGAAAGTCTGAGATTTTGGGTGGACTAAGACCTGCTTCATGAAGCGCAACACACAAATCGGGACTTGATCGACCGATTTGGGATGCTTCGATTTTGTTGTGACATTTTTTACTGTGGTTAGATGGTCTTAAGGAAGGGTAGTCAATTCTGAGAAAGGATTAAATAAGCATAAATCTAGGAAGTTGGGATATTTTCAACTTTCTTTTTTCTACATGCAACACCATTTGGTGCAAATAAAATAAGACAGAGGGAGTATATTGGAAAACATGTTTGGGCATGTTAATGTCTATTTTTTCATATTAAGTAAAGTTTTGGGATCTTATTTGTGTATATTTGTTACATGATTGGTGCATATCCCTAATCTTATTTTTGCATCAAGTTCATACATGTTGGCCTACATGCAACCAAGAGGGGGTGTATTCCTTGGTTTAAAAGCTTTGCCAAATCAATATCTAATTTATTTTAACTTAAGTCAATTTAATAAAAAAAATTTTTATTTTTATTTTTAGATCTATTTTGCCTGGAATTAATTTCATTTTAATGCCAATATTATATAGTGTAATAATCAATTCAAAATAATTTTTTTATAATTTTATCAAATTTTTATGAATTTTTATTTTTTAATTCATAGAAAATAAAATTTCATAAAAATTTCACTTTTAATGGATCAATACACGTACATAATATTATTTTTTAATAAAACTAATTTAGGGAAAAAAAGATGTAAAAATAAAAATAAGTCATTCTAGATTAAGTTAATTTAAATTAAAATAAATTGATTACATGTTTTACAATCAAATTTACCTCAAACAAAGATTAAGATCAAATCAAGAAATGATAAGTACAAATGAAGCATGTAAATAAAAGCATATAACGATGAGATGATATTACGATTTATGAATGTTCAATTCTATTAGCTGGAGTCTATGTCATTTTTTCAGGCTTGTCCCCTTGAGAGTTCCTCAACTATCTTTTGATAAAAATATGATGGTGTTTTCTTCAAGTTTCAAATGCAACCAACCTACAGGTTTCTTCAAGGCTAACTAAAAACCACTATCTAATTTTCTTTAAGGCTAACTAGAAAACTGCTCACTAGAAACTACTCTTTAGTTTTTTTCAAGACTCATTAGAAACCACATTATCACACAAGGACTTGCCTCCTTTCCTTAATTTGATAAGGATTTTTGTTGGCCACCGATACAATTCATCTCCAATCAAGATGAACCGAGTCGGTCTCATCTTGCTGAGTTGGTCCATAGAGTTGCTTGTCTCCAGGCATTTGCGAATATACTCCTTCTAATCACTTTTAGGGCTAGCTTTGGACTCAAGGTAGTTGGTGGAAACGGCTTCCAAATTCTCCACAGTGTCTCAACCAGATCCTTGGATAAATTATCCACCTAGGTGTTCTGGGTCTGAGGTATCTTTCAAATGTGTATAGCACCAAAACAGACATCATTCCCTTATACAAGACAAGCACTTACAAAGTGTAGGGTTTGAGGTATCTTTCAAATGTGTATAGCACCAAAATAGACACCATTCCCTTATACAAGCGAGCACTTACAAAGTCTAGGGTCCTTGGCCATAAAGTTTGTTAGTCTGTTGTACTATGATATGAGAGTTGTTGTACATAATCCTTTAGTTCGTTGTACTATCATCTGTTGGTTCATTGATACTTTGAACTGGTTTTTATAAGACTTCAGAAGTTTTTTCAGGATAGTGTAGAAAAAGTAGGGGGAATAAGTGTATAGGTTCAAACATCAGGGGTATAGCTGTAATATAAATCATAGTTTAAGGGGGTAATTATAGTTAGCTCACATTAAATGGTCGAAAAGAGCTGGGCCAAAGACATTTTCGTCATTTTTGTCCACCTAACAGAAAAATCCACATCCTATATTTTCTCGCACACAAGACGATCGCTCGCTCGAAGCAATCGTCTTCCCCGCCTCAATTCGACGAGCAATCCCCCAATTCTTCACTCTCTTGCGCAATCCCATATTCATTTCCCGGTGATTGCTTCCTCTGAATATGGATTGTCGCATGGAGAATTCTCGCTCTCACTCCGACGGGGTTGTCGTCGGCAACGGCAAGCATTACGACAGTGGCTTCCTCGGCTCTCCGCCGCAGAAGCTCATTATCGATACCGACCCTGGAATCGGTCTCTCTCCTGTTTCTTTTTGTCATTGCTCTGGATGTTATTTTCCCTTTTGGCCCGTGAATTGAGAATTTGTTGAATCTTTTGCCTTTTTTTTTTTTTTTTTTTTTTTTTTTTTTTTTCTGGTCCCATGTACCTCTATGCTTTTATTAGCTGTTCAGTGCTCTTTGACAGTGGAACGTAGGAGAATTTAAAGAAAACATGTTGGGAATAAGTTCCTCATACTCTTTGTACTTTCATTACATTAGTTGATTTTGGGTAATAGAAGGAAAAACAGAACATGGGATTTTGAATCTAGTTGGTCTAGATTGGAATCTTCAATATTTCATTGTATTTTTTTGTTATTGTTAAACCTTTTTGTTGTAGTGTTTACCCTTTTAGATCTGACATAGGGAATACGATACCATTGTTCTTTTCCAAAGCTACTTCACTAAAAGTATGATTTTGTGACATGTTCTATGAATCTGGAAACCATGTTTTCTAAGATCCAAAAGACTCCTTTTACAATATCGGGAACATCATTCAGTGGCCCTCTTAATTTCTAGGAAAGTAGGAAACCAAATTTTGGAAATATGATGGTATACTAAATTGAGAATATATTTATTTTTAACAATTAAATGTCACCTGTTTTTTATCTTATTTTTGCAAGTCATTTTTGCCATAACCTACTCCACCTATTGCAAGTCTGATTGACTTCTTGTTGCAAAAGATGATAGCATGGCGGTATTAATGGCGTTTCAAACTCCAGAGGTGGAAATCTTGGGCTTGACAACGATATTTGGTAACGTTACCACAGAGGATGCTACTCGCAATGCCTTGCTTCTGGTGCGTGCATATCAGTCATCACTTGTCTCTGAACGATAATTTGTTTGCGTAATCAGGTTTTGTTTTCTGTTTCTAGAACGCATTCTTGATCAATTTGTGTTTTGATGTTCAAAAGGATAGTGTGAGATTGCAGGGCGTCCGGATGTTCCTGTGGCAGAGGGCAGTGCAGAACCTCTGAAGGTAACTGTTCATACCTTGGTACCATAGACAGATATTTGCCATTAAATACCACAAGAAAAATCTAAGGAAAACGTAATGGAAGGAGATAACATCCAGCTAATTCAGTTGTTATCCTTATGGGGATCTGATATCTTTTACGGTCGGTGGCTGTAGAAAATGGAAACAAAGTCTCTCTGCCTGCCCCGACAAATATATTCATACATATAAATATATATAGACACACACGCACCACTATTTCTCATGGTCTATGTTACTCTGTTGTGCGAGTTTCTTTTGACTTTCAAGGTCAAGGAAGTATATTTTTGTTGTTTATTTGGCCTTATGCCAGCTTGTAGGTTCATCCATTGAATTTTAGAACTTACAATTCATAAAATTCTTCCCTTGGTTTGGTGTATGGTATGCTTTAATGATGAACTGATGATCATGAAGTTCTTTCCTTTATTTGGTGTGATGATTATTTTCTTTGTTGGAAAAGGGTGGAAAACCACGTGTTGCGGACTTTGTTCATGGTTCTGATGGACTGGGAAACACATTTCTCCCTCATCCTAAAGCAACTAAAACTCAGAAGAATGCAGCAGAATTTCTAGTTGAAAAGGTGTTGGAGTATCCTGGAGAAGTAGCTATACTTGCTCTTGGGCCATTGACAAATTTGGCACTGGTAAGGGTCAAGGATTGTCACCCATAGAAATGATTCTTCAATTCTGGAAGCACTCATTGCATGATTAGGTTCCTAACTCTGATCTTGATATTTAGGCAATCAAGAGGGACTCTTCCTTTGCTAGCAAGGTGAAAAAGATAGTTGTTCTTGGTGGCTCATTCTTTGCATTGGGCAATGTGAATCCTGCTGCTGAAGCAAATGTAAGGCCCAAATGCCCTTGTCTTGCATTTACTAACTTTAATTAGATTTTTTGAAGATATGTGTGTGTGCTTGTATCTGTGTTATGTGTTGTAGCTATCCAATGTTGTGATAGTTTTTGCTCCATTGAGTTAATGCAAACTTGGCTAGGGATATCCATGCTTGTAATTATATTGTGGACAACCCTGTTCCAATTTTTCCATTGCTTGCTAAGAAGCAACATAGTTTCGAATTTCTTAGAAACTTGGTTGCATGGTTTTAGTTGCCGAAAAACTACTCAACGTTATGATTTGCAGATTTATGGAGATCCTGAAGCTGCAGATGTTGTGTTTACTTCTGGTGCAAATATTGTGGTTGTTGGAATCAACATTACAACCCAAGTCAAAATGACAGGTCAATCAAGTTGTTCTATGTACAAGTTTCGATAAAAATATTGTGGGCATTTTCTCCCGACAGTGTCAATATTTTATTTTCCAGATGAGGACCTTCTTCAACTGAAGCAATCAAGAGGAAAACATGCGAGTTTTTTAAGTGACATGTGCAATTTCTATAGAGATTGGCACATTAAATCTGATGGAGTCCATGGTAATTCTTGCAGTTGTGCTTCATTGAAGTTCAATACCCTTCTCCTATCTTAAATATATACCTGTAACATGCTTCTGAGATGGGCCATGATTCTCTTGTTGTTCCTCGTATCCTAATTGTTACCTTCTCTAATTTTGGTATCAGGAATTTTTCTTCATGATCCTGTCAGTTTTGTAGCTGTCATTCGCCCAGATCTCTTCACCTACAAAAGGGGGGTTGTGAGGGTTGAAACTCAGGGAATTTGTGTGGGGCATACATTGATGGATCAAGGACTAAAGAAGTACATGTCCAAGTCCTTATTCTCAATCTCACATCATGCTTGTTTGCATTACTTCACAATTTATTATTCTCTTCATTGTTGCTTATTGCAATTTTGACGTTTGGATGCAGATGGAACGGAAGCAATCCTTGGACAGGTTATGCTCCTGTTTCAGTTGCATGGACGGTCCAGGTGAATGAAGTTCTTGATCATATTAAAAGAATGTTGATGAAACAATAATGGAACTTCTGCTTCATATACACGAACATGTTAAGGTGAAATTGATTTGCATTCTTAGCGGGGGGCCCCCCATTCTATTTGATTTGTGCTCTGCTGCTGCTGATTTTCAAATCTGGGTTTGAAGATCCATTTGTCCCTTTCATATTTATGGAACCTCTTCGTTACAAATGCAAAAACCCAGGTGTGGACTAAACAGTCCTCAATAAATCAACCAAAATCTATGTGGCGATCGACACTGTTCATTTGACTCCCTCCAGATCCTTGTTTGCTGTTTATATGAATTTCGTTTAGTAATAATGTTTTCGATTAGTGAAGGATTTCTGGATAATTTATCAACAATATAGATGGACACTCTTAACAAATTATCTAGTAAATGAATGAGCATATTATTTTAAAAAACACAATTATTATTTAAAATTATAAGTTCTATTGAACATAGAGGTGCACAACAGTCCGGACTGGACCGGCCGGTCCTGGGCCTTAGCATTTTGGGCCCGGGCACAGCTCGTGTTTACACATGCCGGTCCCGTGCCGGTCCTGGGCCGAACCCGAGCTGGCCCATTAAATTTTAATTTTTAAAATTGTAATTTTTATTTTAATTTTAAGTTTTAGTTTTTATTTTTAATTTTTAGTCTTCACTTTTAAATAACTTAATAAAAACAAGAGTATGAGAGTTTTTTTATAAGTGATATTTTATAATCTAGTTTATCTTAAATTTCACTTCATCTTCAATTCTACTATACTTTTAAATTAATCAAACGTTAAATGAATAACTTAATAAAAATAAAAATAAAAGGTAAGAAATTGATGAAAAAGTTTGGAAACTTTGATATATTTGATTTTGAGTTAAACCATTTTTTGTAACCTTTATTAAGTCAATTATTAAAACCTTAAGGACTAAAGTTATTTCTTTATGTTAAAGAAACAAACCATGATTACCAAGATTTTACTTTATAAGACAATAAATAAAATAATGACAAAAAAACTAGATAAATATTTATTCTAAGGTTATCTTTATATTTTGTATAATTACTTGTGTTAAGAGCAAAACACCACCACCGGTGTGAACTTTTATTAATATTAAAACCAAACGGCACTTACATACCATGGAACGGGCTTTACATTACTCAATAACGAAACATTCCATAAAATTAAATGCAAAATAAAAAGTACGATCTGTGCTACACAGCAAAATCAGATCAAATACAAAGTAAGTAAATAATGAGCAAGCGGTGGATTTAAGCATCTACCTCATCGGGGTTTTCCTCGTCAGAACTCTTGTGGTCTTGTAATCTGCAAGCTGCAAGACCCTAATCACGGTTGCATATACAAACTTCAACTGCATCTGGTGATAGCCTTGCGCGTCTCTCTGAAATGACACGCTTTCCAGTGCTGAAAGCGGACTCCGATGCAACGGTGGAGACGGGAACAGCTAGAACTTCTTTGGCAATGATGGAGAGTATTGGAAATTTGTTACTTCTTGCTTTCCACCAGTCTAGAATGTCGGTGTCACTATTCTCCCAAACACGGTTAAGGTATACGTCCACTTCAGTAAGACCGGATGCGGCAGCACGGGGCCGTTTGAGGAGTTGTTCAGCTAGATTGAATGACAATGAGGCCGATGAAGATGCGATGGTAGATGAAGTAGTGTTTGCAACCTTATCCTTATGCCGACTGGCATATATATTAAATAACTCTCGCAAGTGCTCATCAATAGAGGCAGTTATAGCATGAACAGAAATATGTGTCATTTTTAAGAAACTATAATAACCCTCAAGTAGCTGTTGCGTACCTGTGATTCTTACGGTCGGGTCTAGTGTAGCTGTAAGTAAGTAGATTGGGGGTATAGTACTGAAATATAAAATCCATTTATCTTTCATGGCCTTAATTGTGTCTTTTAAGAACTCGTCATCTTTGTATTGGTTCAAAACCCATGCAATGTTTACCATATGCATTAAAACTTTGTGCGATGTGGGATAGTATACACCGGAGCAAAAAACAGTGGCATCATAAAAATATCGCAACACAGCAGCCAATTTTGACAGTTTATCCCACATCTCTTGTTTCAAAATCGCGTTCTTTTCTCTGACATTTATAAAACATGTCATGTATGCAGCAAATGGCATCGCATCTATCAACATCTCATAAGTGGAGTTCCATCGGGTAGGGCAATCAAGTTTAAAACGTTTCCAACTAAAATCGAGGCCATTTTCCAGACAATATTGCTTAAACTCTTTAGAAACTTTCGTCATTGACTTTAAATAATGGAGTGCCCACCTAATTGGAGTAATTTCATTACTCAAAACTTGAAGACCTTTTTGGACAGCTAAGTTTAAAATATGACATATACACCTAATATGAAAAAATGCGGCATCACAGACAGGTTCTAGTGATTCCTTCAATGTCTCAGCCGCGACATCGTTGTTTGATGCATTATCAAATGTTATGCTAAAAACCTTGTCATGACAAAAAAATTCTTTTAAACTTTCTGAAATTACATTGAATATGTTCCAACTAGTATGATCGACCTCCATTCACTTAAATGTAATGATACATTTTTGAATGACCCAACTATCATCAATCCAATGTGCAGTTATACAATAATAATCTTGTCCTAGTGGTGAAGTCCACATGTCACTAGTAAATGAGATAGAGTGATCTAAAGCAGAGAATTATGATTGTAAGTTTGATTTACCAGCTTCATAACTTTTAAATGCCTCCCTCCTAGCAGTGGTCCTAGATGTTCTTTTAAAAGTAGGGCTTAAGTATGATGTAATCCATTTTTCCATGTGTCTATCTTCCGATTGTGTAAATGGTTTTTCAGTTAACATCATCCATTCTATCATGCCTTCTCTACAATCTTTTTGATTAAATTTAAAAATACCTGATCCGCCGGCAGTGCTTGCAAGCTGTGTCTGACTGCCGGTACTCGTACCTGCGTCTGGACATAAATTCGGATGCTTTGATTCCATGTGACGTCTCAGTGTTCCTGTGCCAGCGTTCTTCTTGTGCGAGAGCTTTTGCTTGCAGTGTTTGCACTGTGCAAATCTCGCATTGTTTCCATGACTATCATTCTCAAAAACTTGGTCAAAATGCTCCCAAACCCATGCGGTGCGCCTCGCCGTCTTACCTTCTGGCGGAAGTTCGGCTTGATGGCTTGTCGGGGTTTGTTCAGAACCATCTCCTCCACCAACATTCCCTGCTGCCGTGGGCTCAACCTCCTCAACGTCGTCATCAGAAAGTTGATCGTCGAGGCCCAAGTCATATTGACTCATATCGAATTGCTCGTCATCTTCAGTTTGTTGGATATGAGTCCCACGGGTCGCCGGTCGGGAAACGCCACGGAAAAATGACCTCAAACCGGTGCGGGATGAAGAGCTTGAGGCATTTCCCTTTCCTCTTGATGTCATTTGTGTGACGAAAAATTGAGCAGATCACGAGCCTTGAAAGTAATTGAGAATTGATTGAGAATGAAGAAAATAATATTGAGTGCTTCAAAGAAATGAGAGAATATAGTAGTAGAGAAGGAGAGATTGCTAAGATTGGTGTGAAGAAATGGTGGAAATGGCCTCCCTATTTATAGGGGAATGCTTTTTTTTTTTATTTTCCAAAAATACCCTTACAAAATAGTTATTGGAAGGGGCAAAAATGTAAAAGCAGGGGTCAAACAAGGGCAAGGAGCCGTTATAGGGACTGAAACTATAATTATCCCTTTTTTTTAATATTTTCTGAACGTTGCCAACGGTCAGCGCGCCACTACTCTGGCGCCTAGGCACCAGAAGGGGTGGATGGGCGCCTAGGCGCCAGGCGCTATTTTTCTTGGCAGAGCACTTTGTACTGTGGCGCCTAGGCCTCGCTCCTGGCTCCTAGGCGCCATAGTTATAATTACCTAGAATTGATTCATGTTTTTGATCCAAATTACTATTAGTCAAATCAATACATTAATTAGTGATGGGAAGGTCATTAACGAAGGTCTAAAGTTGAGAGATTCATTAAGCGAGATACCATTAATGATAATGATCTTATACATGTTAAAAAATCTTAAGTCAATGAAACAAGAGACCATTACTTTATATATCTATCTTATTTTAGACAACTTTCAATCTTATAGGACAAGTCACTTGTGCATATCCACAACAATTAGTTTAAAATACCAGCCTACTGTTAACATTTATCACCGTCGGGCCGAGCCGGTCCCGTGCTGGTCCCCGTGCCGGTCTCCGTCACCTCTTGGGCCGTGCCGAGCCCACTTGGCTCCCCCCCTTTTCCAAGCCCATGAACGGCCCACATGAAGCCGGTCTTATGCCGTGCCCGTGCCGAGCCGGTCTTGACCGAGCATGGGCCGGGCTTGACGCGAGCCGGTCCCGAGCTGGGCCGTGCCGGGACCGGCCCAATGAACACCTCTAATTGAACATAGTGTAGATGAACCACTTTAATTGTATTGATTCACAATACTATTACTTGCTAAGCATACCTAGCCAGCTACTAATGTGATTTAGTTTAATTAAAAGAGGTTTAGGCATATCTTAGATAAGAGGTCTTGGACATTGGACATGGTAATTGTATATGCTAATGGTTCGCTTAGGAGCACTTGACAATACCTTGAGGAGATTAATTTTCATTCATCAAATGAGGATCCTCTGGGGGATCACATTCTCAATCTGTACATGCCCTCAATATAAATTTGGAATTTCAATAATTGTACCTTGCAAGCTCTCGAAAGCAGCCATTGTAATCATTGACAAATCATCTAAAGTCAATCAAAACAAACAATATTTGCACTTAAATATCCTTTGAATCATAGATATCAAATCGCGATTCTGCGACTCTTGACTCCAGAAAGCGATACATATCTCTAAGAATCGAGCGAAGGGGTAAAATAGTGGCATTGTATGATCCAAATCGTTGATTCGTGGAATTGTTGGGAGTTAAAGATTTCACCAACACTTACAGTTTATACTCTTAACAATTCTCCAAATCGTTGGTTCGTGGATCAATGAGAGCCTTAATCATTAATCAATGGATATATCCTGATAATTAAGTCACAGCCTAAAGTCTTTTTTATCCCCTAAACTTTGTCAACTCAAACATTTTATCTCCTGGACTTGCTCCTCCAACTTTGCAAACTGTGATATTTTACCTTTCAGCTTAGTTAAATGGAGAATGTGTACAGAATTAAAAATAAAAAGAGAACTGAGGGCTAACTAAATAATTTATAACCCTCACACAGTAAAAGATTGCAATTAGGACACAAAAGATAGCCCTTTTAGTTACGACTTCTTCTCCTAACAATAGGGATGACAATTGGGTGGGTCGGGTCAGATTTAAGTCAGATTATTTAGGTTCAGGTTTAATCGGGTTAGCATGTATTCAAGTCCAGGTTGAGTTTAGGTTAGGTTATCTGGGTTCGGGCTGATTTTAGATTTAAGTTAAATCAAATCGGGTTTATTTTGGGTGTGGATCTAATACAGGTTGGGTTATTTAGGTTTTAGACAAGATTCAAGTTGATTATTGGGTTTACTCGGTTCATTAATATATAAGCTGAAATTACTGAATTGATTCAATTTTTTTATTCAATTTTGATTAAAATTTAATTTAATTAGACATAAAAAATAATATAAAATTTATGAAAATATATTAATATATAATCTCAAAAAAATCTAATTATTCCTATTTTTCTCTCGCCATTTTACTAATCTTGCAACAAATTTTGTGTCCTTTCCTAATATCTTCTAGATTGCATCAAGAATAACACAAGTCTTTTGCATAAACACCGTTCAGGTGAGGAATCACAAGCAGCCATGCTTCATTTTCTGCATCCTTCTTCATATAAGTTTTCAATCCAAATTGTGTATACTTACCATTCAAATCTTTAAAAACAACTTTTGCAATGAAAACTCTGAATGGGCCCAATACCACTTTGTTGGAAATAAATAGCCTAGAAGGATTCATGGGGGGTATACTTGGAGAGGGAATATCTTTTATTCAACTCAAACATGTGTCATTATTAGGCTCTACATAACTTTGTTTCACTTCATTTCCCTCTAAAAACACGAAAAATAACCATTTTTGTGTGTGCGCGCCCTAGAACATAAACCTAGACTTCATAATTAATCTCTCACATAGCTTTGTTTCACTTCATTTCCCTCTAAAAACTCAAAAAATAACCATTTTTGTGTGTGTGCGCACCCTAGAACATTAACCTAGACTTCACAATTAATCTCTTACATATAGCTTCCTGAAAGTCATTTTACAAATAACTAAAAGACATATATATGACTTACTAAGAGTAACACGTATATATCTAATAGTCACAACCTTTTGATTTCTCAAATACAATAAATAATGTAGATGGGTACTATATAGGATTAATGAACTAAGTACAAATCCATAAATCAACACTGCCATGGTGGTGGCGCTAATGCTGGTTCTACGCTGCTGCGACAAGCGGAGGACGCCGAAGCAAATGAAGAAGGCGTGTGAGTAGATATATATGGTGAGACAAGGTGAGAGTTTACAAGTATATATGAGAAATGTGGCGATCATTTTGTTGTCGGAGAGAATGAAGGAAATTTAGCGCACAACTAAATGCAGAAATTAAGGTGTATTTGGTTAACACTGAAAAATTGAGCGACAGTCTCCTTGATGAAAGATGTGATTTGACTTATTGTAAATATCTAAAATTAGATATTTAATTAACTTGAAAATAAAAGTAACTAAATATGCTGGTTTACACATAATACTTGACTAGAATTTTCTTTATGGTGCTAGACAACTGTGTGGAGTGAAATAGAATAAGTAGAACCTCCAAAATTTGTGTTCAATAACCATCTTTGCACAATTCCATTGCTCTCTATTTATAGGGGTGAATTGGTATATATGGAGGGTCATAACCCTTTATAAAAGAGTCACATCTCTTTATAAAAAGTTGTACTACTTCACTAAGGGATGTCCTTATTCATCTATAACTTATTCCCTTGAAATAAGACAATAATTACCCTTAGAAGGGATGTGTTGGTTCGGCCATAGAGTCACAACTTTTCTAAGAGTTGCGTCTCCTTAAATCAAGGCTGTAACCATTTTCTAAAGGTTGTTAAATTCGCTTAGAATATATCCCTTCATTAAAAATCATGTTATTTCACTAATCACGGTAGTTATGATGCATAACTATCTCCTCAGGGGTTATATATGTTAGGATAGACATATCCTTTTATTTGATGGTCATATCCCTTCATAATATGAGTAGTTATGAAGTGGTTCTTAAGCAATTATCCCATGTGTCAAGGTGTACATATATACGTCACATAATCGCCACATGGTATCTTCTTATTGGTTCTAAGGTGATAATGTGAGTTAGTGTTAGAAGTGGCAATGTGAGTTAAAGTAAGTGTGACCACATCAAGCAGTAGTAAAACAGGTATATCTTAGTGCATTTATGAAATTTAGTAATCACTCTTGCTAACTAAATTTCAATTGCTCTCACTCGTACTAGATATACATGATGGAATCACTACAGGAAACGAAACATTTAGTACTGGTTTTTAGTATCATTTAGGATCGATTATGACAGCTTCAAAATATTTAGGACCGGTTTATACCCGCTCCACAAAACCGTTCCAACCATACCCACTCCCAAATTATTTGGAGTGGTTTGTAAACCATTTCAAAGTTTTAGACCACTTAACCGCTCAAAATATTAGAAATGAATTTTGGATCGCTTAACCACTCCGAAATGCATACACCTGGATTTATCACTCCCTCATTTGGGAGCGGTTAAGAGTTTCAAAATGTTCTGATGGAGGTCCTCATTTAGGAGATTTTAATTGCTCCAAAATACAAAGTTATAGGCTTTTTAGGACATGTTAACCGCTCTTAATGTTATGTTCGAATTTTTTTTTAAATTTAATTTTTTAATTTCCTCTCTAGTTAGTAATATACAATCATTATTCTAACATTCGTAACTTTTGTATTAGCTATCAACAATTGAACAATACAACACAATACACAATTGAATACCGCAACAAAAGAACTAGTACATATATAACATTCAAATCTTTCATCTTATATAATCTGACATCAAAGCATAGTCAACATAACTGTGATCAATCCATTAACTCAAACAAATCAAAAGCAGAATCCTATTTCCTTTTACTTAAAATCTACCATGCCTAAAATTTATTCATCCCCTCTCTCATCATCATCGATACCTATCTCGTCACTTGATTGCGAGGAGCGGAAACATGCATTTTGTGCACCGCTACCGGCATCAATTGCATTACCACATTGTTTACAACATAGAAAACATATGTATAAATATTACTAATACGAAAAGATGGACTAGATATGTGAATACAATAAGATTGCAAATTCTTGGTTATTCACAAGTTATAACATTAAGAAGGACTTTTGACTTTTCGATGTGTATAAGTAACATCAGTAGAAGATCAAATTGGGTTTATGTTTTGGTGTTCATCAGATAAATAGATGTAAAAATTAATTATTTAGATGAAATATGACCAAATTTACTTGTAGCCTATTGTTCGTGCCTTTTTGCTATTAATTGTTTGCTGCCAATTTAGATAGGTTGCTTATAGCAGCAACAATAAGTACAAAGACAAATATTTTTATGTCATCAAGCAAATCACATAACTTCATCTTAAGTGACTAACGCAAAGTGAATCATGAGTCATGACCATGCATAAAACTTTTGATCACTCCAAGACTAATGAGCATGACGAACTGAAATAGAACCACACATGGAAATTAGCCAATTTACAGCCACGCATATGTCAACAAAGATACTAATAAAAATAGCTACAATTATGCAACTGGTCAACTGAGCCATGATGTGAGAAAATTGAGTATTATAAATAACTTGAAAAAAAAAATTCCAAACAAAGGTGAAAATCTGCCAAAATGCATCAGAATGCAAATCTCTCAACTAGAGCAAAGAGGAAGAAAAGTAGTGTCTAATACTTGTCCACGTTTGCGTGCTATGTCCTTACTTAAAAGGCTATAGATCTCTTTAACCATCCCAGCAAGCTCGTTGAATTGTTCAATTGTAGGGCCGTGCAGCATAGCAAACCCTTGGCCGGTACTACCACGACTTCCAAATTGAGAGGGCCTGAAATATGAAGTAGGTGTCACCCTGAAACCCATGTCCCGAACACGTCCACTATGTTCAGCACACCAAACTTTGTTAAATATGTCATCAGATGAAGTACTAGAACCTGAAACTCCATTGGACAACTTTAAGGACCTTGCCTCTTCCTTCAACACAATAAGAAGATATAAACATTTAGAAATAATTTAAAATTGAAACAAATAAAGCTGTAATAATTTAGTATTTTTACTTTATCTTTTTGCTACCATGTTCTGCTCGAGTTCTTGATGAACACATAAGCCATCTTTTTCTCCGTCTAGTTGTATCAAAAAGATCAATTCGATCAGGCTCTATCCCATCTTTCTCTTCCTTTAATAAGGAAAACCATAATTATTATCACTCATTAACTTTATATAAAATGTCAATAAATTCATGTTGGCCATGGCTTACCATTTCTTTGCTTAATATGCCATATGTTTTTCTCCCCATTGTGTGTGGCATGGTATTTTTTCCATTCTCAGCATTTTTGGCACAAATTGCCTAAAATGATTGATAATTGAAAAGTTTCATAAAAACACTAGTAATATGAAAGAATATTACTAAACTATCAGTAAATAAATACTTGATAATAAACATCAAACCATTTAGAGACTAATAGTGTCCATTGTGTGTTGTCAATGTAGTCAGGCTTCTCTTTAATTGTATCCTCCAATGATTTAAGCTCTGGATGGAAATGTGTCTCTTCAAGCTTCCTTTATGTTTTTTTCCATAACTCACCAACCTTTTTCAGAATTACATGTCCAAAATCTTGGGGGGTATAAAAGCTTCATCTAAATTCAACATATATGATCAACACTTTAGTCAGTATACCAAGTAAAAGGACAAGGGTATCACGAACACCATCAAAATATATAAGAAACATGAATTAGACACCTATTACCTAAACACATTCAATTATTTTCGTCTTAAATGGAATGAAATCCTTACTATTCTCGGCTGTGATGTTTAGTGTGTTAGTGTTGTGCCCAAAAGCCAATCATGAGATGATTATATTTTTTGCACATTGAGTCATGATATTTTATTAAGGCATTAATCCAGCAATTATGTTTGTTGTTTTGTTTCTGTGTAACGTAATAAACATAATTGTGACCCTAGAATAATGATATTCTCAAATGTCCCTAGTCTAGTATTATTGTGGAGCGGGTTGCAATAATACATAGGGACTAGCATATGTGGAGACTAATATGAGATATGTAGTCTGCATATGGGTACCAGCTGGAGAACTTGTGTACTGGACCGACCCACCATGAGAACACTACATGGATCGTTATATGAGTGTCATAAGTGATTCTCAAAGTGATCATGTTATATGTAGTCCTTCGACCTAAGATCATCAAGGTTCCTTACATGTGAGTCGCATAATTTGATACTTTCCTTTGTTGCTCGTAACTGAGTGAACTTGAAGGAGATCATTGGTTATGTCACATATCATGCGGAGGGATTTGTGTGATCAAGATAGGATTTGTCCCTCTTATGTAACGGGAGTGATATCTTCGGGCCCCTTGATAGAGTGAGACTTAGAAAATGTATGGCCATGCTCGGATGAGTTGATATACAATATCAATGTCATCAGTTTAAGTTAGTTTACTCGGTAATAAAAAAACCAAAGATTGAGCTATACGAGAATGACACATTCCATGTCTCGTGCTTAGTCTTGATATCTTGGACAAAGGGACAATAGCATATATCGGTGATGATCATAAAGGTTTAGTCGAATCATCGACAATCTTGTTACTTGGGTAGCAATGATGTGTTGCTAGACACCGCTCATTGCTTATGATCATAAATGTGATTTATGATCATTGCCAACGTAGTAAGTGCTTATTGGGTCGCACACATAGAGTTATTTGGATCATTAGAGTGCATGGGTTAATAATTTGGGTTTTGGTTTCACAATAATTTCGTATTAATAATGGGCCCAATAGTTGAGCCATTATTAAGCCCGAAATTAAAGCCTAATTGGATTAGGGCTTTGAAACCCATTAGGCCTGGAAGTTGAGTCTCACTATAAATACAACTTTTAGTGATAAATTTGCAGGTCTCCTTGCCCTAGCCTCCCAAAAGGACAGTCACACTCTTCTCTTGCAATTCCTTGGAGGACGCAAGCTAGCACTGCGAAAGCAAGAGAAACGTATCTGCCGGGATGTGGTGGAAGTGTGGTGATCCCGAGAGGCTCATGTGGATACCATAGAGAGCTTGAACACGTCAACTGTTCAGGTTTTGTGATTCGACTCTACAGTTGAGTGAGAGATCTCAACCGAAAATTAGGTATGAAAATTTTCGAACACCCGGTTTACCCCGTTTCACTTGGATCCTGGAGGGTTTCGGTTAAATTCCGCTGCACTGTTTGGCTCCCGAAACCCAACATAGTGGACAGAAACTAGAATTTCTAGCAAGCCTACCAAGAAACGACATTAGAACATGATGTGAATAAGTGTAAGACCAACCATGTTTATCCACAAAAATCTCCATCCTCTCATTGTTAGACAATTTGTAAAAATCATCTGTGCGTAGAATTCCTGGTCTAAAATGACGATTTCCATCATTTGCTGTAAAAAAAAAAAAAACATCATTTACTTATAATCCAAGTTTTACATTATAATACCCAAGCAAGGAAAGTAACACAAATAAAGTAGCTTGATTTACCAACAAGCCATAATCCTTGAGTTTGTTGTTGGTTATCCGTCACTCTTTTATTACTAGTTTGTTGTTCTTCTCTTGATCCACCTGCTTCATCCATCTGTTCTCTTGAAACTCTTCCTTCTGATTCATTATTTGCTACAGTATTTATTTACTGCATACTTCTCAATTCACCCCCTCATCTCTCGATTGTATTGGGCCTCTTGACTATGATAGGTTGGTACCAACAGGAATTGTTTGTTGTCTTCTTTTTGAACCACCTCATTGATCCCCCAATTGAGATGAAAATGTTTTTTCTGAAACAATGTTAGCATTAAGAGTGTGCTGTCGAAAACTAAGTCCATGGTCAAAACTTGAACTTCTTGTTTTTTAGCGCTCATTTTGTGAAATTTGACCTCCTTGAAGGAGAATCCTTAACCTATTAGCCCTTGTTTGGTCCATAGGACTTTCAAATGTATCCTGCACATAGTAGAAGTATCAAAGTATAACACAATTTTTTTAATGGAAAATATAGTTGGCTATACTTGGATAGCAAAAACTTTAAAAAGATAAAAGCTTACAGTCCTTGTTTAAATAGAAATGCTAGGCTTAGGTTAGGTACATAATCCATCTATATTATAAGTAGTACATAATCCATCTATATTATAAGTAGTACACAATCCAGCTAGCTTGTGATTTACCTTGTAGTACATAAATTAATACAGTACAATTACATAGTAGAAAAAATGACTAGTGAGACAAGAGTTGCCTTTCTTTGAAGGCAAGATAAATATGAAAATATACATAAAGTGTTAGAAATGAAAATCCTAAGCATTGGAGCTGATCGAGAAGCACGTCCTTTATCCATTCGGTTCCCCTTTCTGCTGTAAAAAGGAATCTTAGATCTACACAACAATAACAATATTTTAAATAAAGTATAGAACATATTTGATTTTTTTAAAAATCAGCCAACATAATTGAGACAGAAAAAGAGATGAGACTAAAATCATAGTTGAACCAAATAAATAGAAAGCAATCCAAACATGTAAAAAGACATACATAACGAAAGAAATAACATGAATCAAGAAAAAAACAAATTTGATTGTTATACAGAAAGTAACTTTCATTAAAATTAAAGCAAGGCTCTTAAAACATATACAAAAAATTTGACACAGAAAGATACAAATTGTTCCAAATTACTATTCCCAAATTACATGCTTATCACATAACAAGAATTACCTAAGTACTAGTCAACTACATCCATCCTAACTCATGTAGGATTTTTACTAGAGTCAAAATTATTAATGTTAGGATGCATCACACCAACATCATCAATTTTTTCTAACTCCTCGCCCAAGTCAAATAAATCTCTTGGCTTGACCCTCACAATAGTAGACCAATTAGGATGTCTTGGATCTGGTACATAGAATACTTGTTCAACTTGTGATGAGAAAACATAGGGATCATCCTTCAATCTTTCACCAATATGAATCAAGTTTGAGAAATTGACACTTATGTGGCCAAATTCATCCTTTCTTATGCTTACAACCGAGTGGATATTTACCTACTTACATTTAAACAAAATCACTTTAAAAACACCCATATAATTTAGTTCAATAATTTCTACTATCTTTCCATAATAAAGGAAATCTCCCCCTTATTCCTTATTGACCATACCACTATTTTGAGTCTTCATGTTTTGTTCACGATTCTTAGTAAGAAACCGAAACCCATTCCTAGTCAAACTACTATAGGATTGAGCCCTATGAAGTGGTCCTAGGCCAATAGTTTTGAGTTCACTTGAAATTTGGGTATCACCTTCCCTTATAACCTGAATAATTAAGGAAGAAGTTATTTATATTTCAAGCTAAGTAATTGATTTATAAATACTATGTACTTACTTGATTCCGTAACCACATGTGGAATTTATCATTCAAAATCTTGAATTTCTCATTTGCACTAAATTGGGTACGATGACCACGGAACTTTATCTCTTTTAATATGAACTCATTACAAATGTTTGATAAGATATTACAAAACAATAGTGTAGGACATGAATAGTACAAACTTGTCTTGTAAGAAGTACACTTACTTTCGAAGACTTTCTAGGTAGTCGTAGTGACGTAGGACATAACGTTGTGGCTGTTGCCACTCTATATCAGTTAGTGTCACAGTACTATGGCATCCAATAGGTTTCCTAAAACTAGAGAATAGAAATTGACCACCAGTTTCTTGAGGGTTGGGATTACGGGATGGACGATTGAATCTAGTTTCAAGTTTAACAAGATACTTTGAACAAAAAGTGAGGCACTCATCAGCTATATATCCTTCGGCAATTGACCCTTTAGGTTGTGCTCGATTATGGACATAATTCTTGAAGCGAAAAAATGATCTATGAGTAGTGATTTTAAATTTATAAGTAATAATTTTTTAGGAAGAAAAATAAAAAATTAACACGGGTAAAAAAAATAGAAGCATACATTTCATATGGGTACATCCATCTATAATGCACCGGTCCACCAAGTTTAGCTTCATCTACTAAATGGATAATCAAATGAACCATGATAGTGAAAAAGGAAGGGAGGAAGATTTTTTCCATTTGGCAAAAAGCTAGTATAACACGCTCTTGCATCTTATCCAATTCCTTGGGATCTAGCACTCTAGCACATAATGCTTTGAAAAATCCACCAATTTCAACAACAATTGCAAACACATGATGTGATTGAAGACAAAACCGTAGTGAAATAGGCAATATAGTTTCAATAAGGATGTGACAATCATGACTCTTAAGAAAATCTTGCGCTCTTCTAGATTAACACAATTTGAAAGATTAAACCCACAACCATTCGGTTCTTTGAGATCCTTGAAAACTTGACAAAGTATATCTTTCTCCTTGTTTGAAAATGTAAAACTAGCTAGAGGAAAAATTTCTTTTTCTTTACCATCCAATTGGATATGAAGTTCGGGTCTAATACCCATTTTTTTCAAGTCTCTACGAGCTTTGTCATTATCTTTGGATTTGTTCACAAGATTCAACAAACTCCCAAGGATGTTATCACAAATATTTTTCTCAATATGCATTATATCAAGGTTATGCCTCAACAAGTTATGTTTCCAATACATTAGACTAAAGAAGATGGAATTTTTCTTCCACCATGATCTAGGATCCTCTTTGTCAACTGTATGTAGGTTGGAAGCTTTTCTCTTCCGTTTTCCAACATTAAGTGATACATAATTTTTTTTTCTTTTTCCTCATTGAATTTTTTCCTAATGCAAATTCTCTTCCATCCAATTGTTCTAACACATCCTCCCTACTCATTCTTTTAGGTGCTGCCTTTAGTTCATTATTACCGTTAAAGCATCGTTTTTTACACCGAAAATGATGATTAGAAGGGAGCCACTTACGGTGACCCATGTAACAAAACTTCCCCCCATGAGTCAACCATTTTGACGTGGTGGAACCCATACAAACTGGACAAGCATATCTTTCTTTCGTGCTCCAACCCAACAAATTACCATAAGCTGGGAAATCATTGATGGTCGACATTAACAAGGCTCTCATACTAAAATACTTGCCGATCAAACCATCAAATGTCTGAACACCATCCCACAACAACTTTAACTCTTCCATCAAAGGTTCTAAGAAAATGTCAATGTCATTACCAGGGGACTTCGGCCCTGAAATTAGCATTGACAATATAAAATAGTGCTGCTTCATGGAAACCAAAGGAGGCAAGTTGTATACAGTCAACATAACCGGGCATAGGCTATATGGCTTTGACAATATGGTGAAAGGATTAAAACCATAAGTTGCCAACACCAACCGTACATTACGAGGATCGGAGGTAAAATGTGGAAAATTTTCATCAAATGACATGCAAGCCTCTCCGTCCACTGGATTGTGCAACATTTCATCCTTTCTACAACCTTCTTCATGCCAACTCATATCTATCGAAGAGGTTGATGACATAAATAGCCTTTTCAGTTGTGGTATTAGTGGAAAATACCGTAACATCTTAGTCGGAACTTTTTGTTTCTTTTTATGCTCAACACCTTCATTGCTCTCTCTTGTGTCATTACTTCTATCACTACTTGCCCATTGAGAAACTCCACAAATAAGACATGAGTTCAGCTCGGAAGTAACTCCTTTATATACAACATGCAATCATTGGGGCAAGCATGGATTTTTTCATATCCTATCCCAAGTGTCTTAATAATTTTATTGGCTTCATAAAAGGATGAGGGTAACAATGCGTCTTTAGGAAGGATATCTTTCATCAACTTTAAATTATCATTAAACCCAGCTATTGTCCACCCATGCATGCATTTTAGATGGAACAAATGGAGAATGAAAGATAATCTTGAGTGAGTGTCACAACCTTCATAGAGTGGTTGATTAGCTAAATTTGATATCAACTTAAACTCAGAAATGTCCAACGGTTTTTCAATTGGGGTGGATTCTTCAATTAAAGGGAAGTGATCATTATCACCCAATTGTAGGCCATTTTCTTGGTTTGGTGCCACAAACAAATCACATAATAACCCATCTATGTCATCTAAGTTCTAACCATTGTTACTAGTAGCCTCAACTTCAAAACTTTCTCTTGTATTAGGTGTATAATTGGAAGATGAAACGACTGAGTCCATGCTTTTCTCATTATGGACAAACCAAAATGTATACCCATCTAAAAATCCCTTGCATATTAAATGTGTCTTAGCTTCCATGTAACTTTGTGATTTTAAATTTTTACAAAGCTTGCATGGACATAATATTTTCCCGTCTACACTTGCATTTCTAGATGCAAAATCTAGAAATTGGCTAACACCATCTTTATACTCTTTGGTGAATCTAGGTTTTTTCATCCAACTTCTATCCATTACCTACATATAGATAAATTAATTGTTAAAAAAATAATATGTCAATAATGTCAATTTAAAGGTCAAGCATAAAAAATGAAGATAGATCATAATAAGGGACATTATATATCATGATCAAATGAAGATATGAAAGCATAAAAAAAACTCTCATGCTTTAAAAACTTCTATCCAGACATGTTCCTCCTTAACAAAAAAAAATCAACAAGAATTTTTTTTTTAATGCGAAGAAGAAAAATGCTACAATCTTGGTTGCCAACTAGTAATAAACTTGCACACAAACTCATATATGATACCATTAAATAAAAGTACAAAGCAAGCAACAAGCACATGTAGCTCATATATATAAAACTAGGAAAGAAAAGCCATAACAAGCACCTGAGCTTGTGAAGAACTCTAAATTGCAACAATAGAATCAACTTGAAACAATTGTAGCTGGTTTAAGTTGTATGAATAACCCACCAAGAAATAAAGAATAAATTAACAAGAAGAATGATCATCAAATGAGGTTACTTGAACTGAAAATTTATTCTATCAAATGAGATTACTTGATCTAGAAATTTATCTTACTCATACATTAATGTCTAACAATTAAAAAATTGACCATGTTATTGAAATTATATCATAATTAACCATTTTCTTTAAAAAATGTCATTAAACACTCATATTAGTCATATATAGTGACCTTTAAATATAATAGGTTTAACTATGCCATTAAGACGAGATGCAGGGGTGGAAGAGCCAATAGACATTAAACAATTATTTGCTCTAGCAAGTAGTAAAATCTAAGACACTTGGCATTCACTTAACAAACCTTAAACTATATATGAAATATTTTTAGAAGATTAAACCAAAAGAATTAAAAAAGATGCAAAATCCTTGCCGACAGAAAGTTTTAGAGTTCTAATTAATTATATTGGATATTCTATTAAATAGAAAATAGAAGAGCTAAATTACCAGGGAGCAATGAAAATTCGGACATAATGAGGCATTAAAGCTCAATAACTTCTTATTTGCGATACTTGAATAAAGACAAAATTTTTTCTACTTCTTCAAAGCTTTATGGCAATTCTATAATGGCTGCTTCATCTAAAAGTTAAAGAGCAAGAAGCCATAATGATCAAACAAACACGCAAAAGAGGAAAAACAATTCACTGCCATAAAAAACCAAGTAACACTTAACAAATAACAAAACTAAATAAAAAACATTAAATACGATCATAGCCATAGTCGGATCTTTAGCAATAGCAATCCAATTAGCAAAATGAGTTGAATAAAAGAATAGAGTAGTTGTGAAATATCTCTATAGTTTGACACAAACTCAACAAACCAGTGCAAACACATGCAAAAGATAGAAAGGAAATTTCAAACAAAATAGCCTTGATATATTTATGATAGTTATAATTTTCTCGTCAATGGCCGACTTGAAATTTGATTAGGCACGGCTCTAGTTGGGACAAGACAAGGGTAGTAGCAATCTCGCCCGACAGCGGTGTGCGATGGATGCGAGTGATGGCCTAGAATGAGGTAATCTAGGTGGCAACAATTAGAGCTGCTGTGCGAAAATGAACATTGGGTCCACAATCAGAGTTTTCTAGGGTTCAAGTTAGCAAGAGAGTGAAATTGGGAACTAGTGGGAGCAATCAACAAAATTCATTGGGTAAGCTAGTGGGCGGGTGGATGAAATTAGGAGCCTTTTTTGGACCGGTCATAAAAATCGGGCCTAATTTTTTGTCCTGAATAATTTTGGAGTAGTTTTTAGTAACTGATCCCAAAAAACCGGCCCCAAATTGCAATTTTCTTATAGTGAATGCAGGAATAATGGATAATGAATAGTCAAAACATGCTATCGCAAAAAAAATAAAATTGACATATGCAAGTTTGGGCGTATGACCCTAGGTATGATACAAATCTTCTCACTATGTAGTGGTTAAACATACATAGGAGAATTGTCTTTACCATAAATCCTTGAATTAATCAAATATCCTTGAATAAATCATGGTTAATTAATGACACATATATCATTAATCATGCATATATGCCTTAAGATTTTGTTGATACATAGTTTGGCTATAATGCATCTCTTTTATGAGTTTACTAATAAACTCTCTGTCAAATACCAAACTCAAGATGTATTCATTTTTCAATTCATTTTATACTTGAATCTTGTAGTACACTAAGTAATACAATATTACACTAAGTACTACTTATGGGTGCTCATATTTAGGTATAAATGATAGTGTATCAACCATCTGACTTGCAACACATGCAATATGATTGTGATTTGCAACAATTTACAAATACACTATAAAGTCTTTCCTATTGAACTCACTATATAGTAACCTAAAACCTGGTGATTACCCAATGAGAAACAAATCTGGCTACATTATCAATGTCGTAGGAAGCTTACCAAAGTAATACTATGATTTTAAATCATTAAATAGTAGTCAATAGTGAGTAGGAGCATAGTGAAAGAAACTCACACATAAGTAAGATAAGAGAAAACTTATTTTCTTTCTATGGTCAATTTGACAATCAAAAGACACACAAGATATGTATAAGTGCCATGATATCTTAGTATACACAATCACAATGTTTGACAACCATTATTTAGGAGGTGTCTGTCTTCCTCTTAAACATTGTTTGTATGACTCCATGTAGACTTCTACTAGGAGCATATGTCCTTAACAAACCATGCAAGTCTCAAACTTCTCATCTATGAGAAATCCACTTGGTGACATATGTTAGGATGCATGTGTGGGCATACAAACATGATGTGACGAACATCTTACCTTTATCTCAAATAAATATTTTTATATTAAGATGACTTTTATGCTAAAGTTGTTAAAAGTTGGATTATGTGACTCCCACTTGGATGTAAGTCTTTATTGAGTCACATATGACTAATTTAAGTAATGACCTACATTCAAGACTTTAGCGGTCTCATCTTTATTCAAACTTCAAGAACAAGGGCAAGTTGTTTGTGTGAGAAAACCAACTTTCAACCTATGTCTGGACATATATTTGATTTTTGTTGTGATGTGGGCTACATATATGATGATATGCATGACACACATGTAGTACAAATATCTAATATAAGTATATGCACATATATGATGAACATGCATTACACATATGTAGTGTAACTTATCATATCTTCGTACTAATAAGGACACAAAATATGAATTTAATCTAACTAGTTAGTTAAACTAACTCTAACTTCATTTCCATCTGTTACATTTCAGTAGTTATATAATAGACTTTATATTTCCATAAAATATGAACACTAAGTATGCATAAACTACCACTAAGATATTTCATTGCTAAACCACCACTAACATAGTGCTTAGCCTACACGAGTCACTAACGACACTTATATTTCATGAAAATGAGCTCCTTTGTATGAAAATAAATACCACACAAATAAATTGCTTACACAAAATAATTTATTTTCCACAAAGTAAGATGATATAACCAAATGTAGATATGTATTCATTACTAAACTTAACCATATTTTAGTATAGTAATGTTACCTTGATAACATTCGTCATTGTTTAATTACATCCGAATGATGTAATGTGACATATATTTGACACTAATATGGTTCTTATGATAGACTCAAAAAAAGAATACTTGAACTAATTATCCTCATCAGCTTGGCTAACATTCAATCATGTACACTTTATAATACATGTTAGACATAAATAAGAAACTAATAGAAACTCTCCCGTTTCAGAAGAAGTGCTCGAGGAGTTATGAGTAACAAACACAAGCTATACTTGAAGTACGGGCCGATAACAAAATTGTTATTTTTTGATTATCTCAAACCAAGTTTGGGATTGCACATAAAGTACTTTGAGACCTTAGTCTTAAAGTGTCTCTTCGTCTAAATGAAAGGCCATTAAAATTGATGTCCAGATTATCTTTTATGGCAATTCTATATTTCTAATTTAAATAACTAAATAGCCACTTTTATTTATGAAAGTTTAATTGATTTAGCACTTATGCCAAATTAATGGACTTAATATAAGGTGCATAACCACATGTCCTAAATTCATTTCTTGACCACCATGATCTTGCACTTATGCTAAACACAAAATCCATCAATATGACAAACATATGGTTTTGATAAGATACTAAACGATCAAGGACCTGAAAGAACCAAGTATCTTAGTGAGCCTTGGACCACTTCTGTCACACCCTACACAGGCCCCATCCTGTGCACCTATAGTACCACTCATCTGTACTTCCAAGTACTATCATCTATGTAACTTTAATACACCTATAGTGGTTTCAGTTTACTTTTTTATGGCTTGGCTATACTTTTTTTAATTGATTTAATCCATTATTCATGAGGCTAAGGCCTGGAAGGTGCCCCAGGAGGCTAAGTCCAATAGTTTTAGTCCATTACTTGCATTTCAAGGCAAGGCTTGTAAGGTTACTTGCAACACAAGGCAAGGCATATACACTTTTATACTTAAGTGTTTAGAGTGTGTGCTCATCAAGTGTGGCATTCTAATGCATGTCAACCAAGAAGCCCACATCTTTCAATGTTTTGAAAACATGCTTTTCATGCTTATACACAGTCGGCCTAACAAGAACCAAGAGAGATTTAGCACAATATGGTCCAAAACTTTCATATAAACAAGTACTATTAGCATAACTTGGCACTTCATTCATACATAATAGTTCCATAATCTAGCCGAGGCTACATGTACACAAAATAACCTCCACACTTAGTGCTACATACTTGGAACCATACCAAGAGTACTCAAAATCCAAAATAGCCATTGTCATGCATTACATACCCATAATTCCTAGTAATACCTGAGAGCTACTTTAAGTGTACAATATAAAACCAAAGTTTGTAGGAAAAAACCTACAGCCATACCCATACCCATACCCATAAGGGCAAACCACATAACTAAAGCCCATGAGCACACATCCATTAATCCTAGACTTGTCCCACAAACCTACACAATCCTGCAAAACTCAAACATATGAGTTTATGCCTTAACATAAGACTTGCACAATGTACTTATAAACCAAGCATTCGGCTGAGTACGTTCCTTTGCAAAACCGAGCTAAAACTTAGCACACAAGCACTACACAACTCAATCAAGCTCAAGACCTTTTCTTGAAACATATACAATAAGGGGCATGAGTTTCATAAACTCAGTAAGGTTCACTATAGCTTCAAGGCGCTTATTTAGTTAAGCCCGAAGGCTTAACCTCCCTTTAGCATTACTTTACCTACAAGAAAGACAAGAAAACACCAAAACCACAAGTGCAATAACATATACATATAATAACTACAACTATGAGGGGTTAGCAAGCACATCCAAGCAACCAAGCACACAGCTCACACACCATAGACACAATGTTCATTTCGGCCGAAGCCAAACTAGCAAGTACACACATAACTTTGCAATCCAAGATTTATCAATCCCACACCCATTCTACTAGAGCTCTAAGTTCAAAAATAGGTTGGCCTACCTACCATGAACCTTAGTACTTGCCATTAGTGACTAGTTAGCCAACATATCACATTAACCCGAAGGTTCCATATACGCCCCATATAGCATTCTAAGATCATATAGCTCAATTCTACCATCACTTAGAAGCCAATACTATACTTGAACATAAAACAATACCAAAATCAAGTAGATTACGCGAATCTTTACCAATTCCTTGTCTTGAGCTCTCGGTTACCACTTGAAGCTTCAAGTCCACTCTTGAAACTTCAATCACAAAGTCGCCAATGGCCGAGAATGCTAAGTACGAGTTTGATTCTTTAATTCAAGCCTCAATTTGTCATGGAATCACCAAGAACCCGACCCATTCTTTGCCAAGAACATACATTGACCGTGAAATGGGTTCTTGGACCCATCTAAAGTCTTGGCCGTGTAGTGGAGCCATGCAACAACCGGTTGCATGCCATATGCGCCCAAATATGGTGCTAACACCTTTCACGGCACCACTCAATTTGCATGGCTCACTTAACCCTTCCATGTTTCTTAGCATCATTATTAGCGCCCGGTTAAGAGTACATTATGGCCTTTAAACTTTGTTTCTCACCATTAGCACTTAGGTCATTTTACATGTTCATTTTGAGCCCGATAGTTCTCGGTTACACATATACATCATTTTCCTCATTTTTACTTAAGTATTTCATTGTAGTAAGTTCCAAGTTCAAAGCAGATAGAAGTACCTGCTAGTGTACCTATAAACCCAAACCTTTCTTATGAAGTTGAGAAGTTTAGTTCCTAATGCCTGATGTAGGGATTTCCAGAGCCTAGAAACAAACCTAGGATCCCTATCTGATACAATATCATCAGGTACTCCATGAAGTCTCACTATCTCCCTTATGTAAAGTTGAGCAAGTTTGTCTAAAAAATCAGTGAAATTCATTGGGAGAAAATGGGCTGCCTTGGTCAATATATCTACAATGACCCAAATGGCATTACGTTTTCTTCTTGTTAGTGGCATTCCCACTACAAAATCCATGGATATGGACCCCCACTTTTTTTATGGGTAAGCTCTGAAGCTTCCCTCCTGGTTTCTGGTGCTCAATTTTCACTTGTTGGCACACTTCACATTTAGCCACATAAGTGCTAATGTCATGCTTCATATATGGCCACCAAAAGTAAGTTCTAAAAGCATGGTACATTTTTGTGGCTCCAGGATGCATGCTAAGTTTACTAGAGTGTGCCTCTTCCAGAATCTGAAATCTTAGATCATCCTTTTTAGGCACAAATAACTTGTTCTTGAAGTATAACAATCCTTGTTTATAGGAAAATCCTTGAAAAAGTTCTCCTTTCCTTTGTCCAGACACCAGTCCCATGTTCTCATCACTAAATTGAGCTTCCCTGATGAGTTCTTTCCATTCAGAGGTAATGTTAAGCACACTAAGTTGCTCATGCTCCCAATTTAACCACTGACTTGCCAAGCAAGTAAGGTTAAGGCTCTCAGCCTTATGTTCTCCTTCTTCTCCCTTGAGCACTCCAGTATAATTCCTGTTCAGAGCATCTGCCATTACATTGGCTTTACCAGCTGTGTATTCAATCACACATTCCAAATCCTTCAGGTACTCCAACCATCTTTTCTGCCTCATGTTCAAGTCCTTCTGAGTAAAAAGGTACTTGAGGCTTTTATGGTCTGTATAGACTTGAAATTTATTACCCAGTAGGTAATGTCTCCATTGCTTAAGAGCAAAGACTATTGCTGCTAGTTCCAGGTCATGCACCGGATACTTCTTTTCATGTGGTCTTAATTGTCTTGATCCAAAAGCAATAGCCTGTTTATTTTGCATTAGGACACAACCTAATCCTACATGAGATGCATTCGTGTACACCTCATAATCCTTTTCAGGATTTGGTAAAACCAACATAAGAGCTGTTGTTAACCTTCCTTTTAGCTCTCGGAAGCTTTCTTCACATTTGCTTTCCTAGACAATTTTTTGGTTCTTTCTAGTTAACTGGGTCTTAGGAGCTACTATAATAGAAAATTTTGGCACAAACCTCCTATAATAGCCAGCTAACCCCAAGAAACTTCTAACTTCCTTTGCATTCTGGGGTTGCTTCCAATCCAATATTAATCTTACCTTTTCAAGATCCATAGCTAATCTTTGATCATTAATTACATCACCCAGAAACCCAATTTCTTTAGTCCAGAATTTACATTTGCTTAGTTTCCCATAAAGTTTGTGTTATTGGAGCAAGCCAAGCACCACTTTTAGGTGTTCTTTATGAGTTTCCTCATCTTTTGAGTATACCAAAATATCATCAATAAAAACCACCACAAAGTGGTCTAGGTATGCTCTAAACACCCTCTGCATTAGATCCATGAAAAATGCAGGTGCATTTGTGAGCCCAAATGGCATCACTATATATTCAAAGTGTCCATACCTAGTCCTGAAAGCAGTCTTAGGTACGTCTTCCTCCTTAACCCTTAGTTGGAAATAACCAGACCTTAGATCTATTTTAGAAAATATCTTTGCTCCTTTCAACTGATCAAATAGATCTTCAATTCTTGGGAGAGGGTACTTGTTCTTGATTGTCAAGGCATTAAGTTTTTTGTAATCTATACAGAGCCTAAGGGTTCCATCATTCTTTTTCACAAACAATACAGGTGCTCCCCAAGGAGACACACTGGGTCTGATGAACCTTTTTTCAAGCAATTCATCCAATTGCTTTTTCAACTCTACCATTTCAGGTAGTGCTATCCTATATGGAGCAGTAGACACTGGGGCTACGCCTGGTACTAATTTGATTTTAAACTCCACCTCTCTCTTGGGTGGCATTCCAGGTAGGTCTGTAGGGAAAACCCTTAGGAAATCCTAAACTATAGGTATCTGCCTAAGTTCACTAGCCACTCCCTATTCATTTAGTTCCAAGCATTCATATTCATTTTCTAGAGTTATTAATTTCAACACTTCAACTTGGTAATCCAAGGCTAAATCTAGTGATTTATCCAATTCATATGGTTTACAACCAGGCATCAACAATTGTCTAGCATGACAATCTATAACCACTTTATTTTCACTTCGCCAGTTCATGCATAATATCACATCATAATCATAAGTGTCTAGCACTATTAGGTCTACTCTCAATTTTAGCTTGTCAATTTGAATCACACAATTTTCAACTTGTGATATGTAAATAAGACTTCATTGCCAGCAGTTTTAACCAAATACATGTTTGTCATGTACTTTACTTCTAAATTCATGGTTTTAAACAAGCTAGTAGAAATTATGGACAATGAAGCTCTAGTATCAAATAGTGCAAACACTAACTGGCCATTAAGGTAAATAGTACCTTTCAAGGTTCTCATGCTAGTCCTCTGCTGACTAGTTTCCTTTCTAACTGTCTCTGCCTTTAGTGCTTCCTGCATCTTCTTTGAGGTCTCCAACTGAAACACCCTACCAAGGGGTGCATTTGGTCTCCTCTGATCCTGAGGTAGTCTTGGTACTTGCCTTCCCCTTGGGTTAGGCACATTAGTCCTCAGCTGTGGCATTGGTATTTGCCTGCCAGGCCCTTTGGGGCTGGACCTCCCTGGCATTCTCTTGTCATCCTCTATTTTAGGATAGTCCCTTACCTAGTGATCTGGGGCTCGACACTTGTGGCATCCAATGGTGAGTTTGAAGCATGGCCTGTTGCCATGAAACTTCCCACAAGTAGTGCACCAAGGACTATATTGCTGTGGCCCCTTTTTTTTCTTACTACATTTTTTTCCTCCACTGGCTTTAATTTCCTCTCTCGGCCTCTTTTGGTGTCTTATTTGTGATCCATTTCCACTCCCTGGACCATTTCTGGTTTACTCATTGAACTCCTGCTCAAGTGCAATATCACTCTGCATTACTGAATAGTAGTCTCTGGCTCCTACAACCTTGAGTATTTGCCTTAGTTCAGGCTGTAAGCCTCTCAAGAACCTTTTGGTCCTTAGCTCCTCTTGCCCATCATACTGAGGAGCATATTTGATCAAGCTATTGAACTTTTATTCATACTCTATCACATTGAGGTCTCCCTGCTCTAACTGATCAAACTCCACCTGCTTCTGATCTTTTTGAGCCTCACTCACATACTGCTATTGGAAAACTAGGAGGAACTCAGCCCATCTCATGGACCTCCTCCTTGCAGGTGGCCTCCTTTGGTTTCTCTCCTGATAAGTTCTCTGTATAGCTCTCTACTAGAGTTCTGCATTTCCTTTCAACCTGAAGGTGGCTAGAAGCACTTTCTAGGTAGAGGATACATCCATCCTCTTAAATATCTTCTCCACCTGGTATATCCAGAATTCAGCTTCTTTAGGGTCACATCCACCCTTGAACACATGAGGTTTCAATGCCAGGAATCCTTCTAACTGGCCCTTCCTTAAAGTACCTCTTTTTGATCTTTCTTCTCTAACTTTTGTGCCTCGGGTTCCATTTCTATGTGGCCCTCTTCTAGCTATAACTTCAACAGGAGGCTTAGTCCTCCTTGAAGACACATAAGTGTCCATCTCCTCCATCATTGGGCTCTCTTCTACTTCATCCCTGGGTTCCTGCCTCACTTCTGACCTCATCATTCTAGCCCTTGGGTGTCCCCTATTCTCATCTCCTTCATCTTTCTCTTGATACCCTCCATTCTTGCTTGCTTGATCATAGTTCACTGGTTCTTTACTAGGCCTTCTACCTCTCTTACCTTCACCTTATATGTTTTCTCTTGCCCTTGTTTGTTTTGGGCTTTCCCGTGGTTGGGCTTGGCCTCTAGCCAAGGCTTGCATTCCCACCATAAGTCGTGCCATAGTGGCTTGTAACGTTTCCATCATCTGTTCTATTCTTTCTTGCCTGCCTCTACTAGGTCCAGGTATATGTTCCCTGGCATTTGGCTCTTCGTCCAAATTAGGCTCTAAAGCCTCTGGTTGCCTTTCAGGCTCATCTATATGCATTCCATCTCTAGGATGGGTTGCCCTACGTTCTTCCTGTGCAAAGAATTCTCTTTCATTGCCTCGAGTTCTCATCCTGCACTCAAGATGCATTTATTCACATATGCTCAATAAGTACGAGTCTTATATAAACCTAAGTGGGAACAAGTCTAGACAAAACTCTATAGCTGAATCAAAGCTGTAAACCAAAGCTCTGATATCAACAAAGGTTGTCACACCTCACACTGGCCCCAGCTTGTGCACCTATAGTACCACTCATCTGTACGTCCAAGTACTATCATCAATGTAACTCTAATACACTTATAATGGTTTTGGTTTACTTCTTTATAGCTTGGCCAAACTTCTTTTAGTTAATTTAATCCATTATTCATGAGGCTAAGGCCTGGAAGGTGCCCCAGGAGGTTAAGTCCAATAGTTTTAGTCCATTACTTGCATTTCAAGGCAAGGCTTATAACGTTACTTGCAACACAAGGCAAGGCATATACACTTTTATACTTAAGTGTTTAGAGTGTGTGCTCATCAAGTGTGGCATTCTAATGCACGTCAGCCAAGAAGCCCACATCTTTCAATGTTTTGAAACATACTTTTCATGCTTATACACATTTGGCCTAACAAGAACCAAGAGAGATTTAGCACAATATGGTCCAAAACTTTCATATAAACAAGTACTATTAGCATAACTTGGCACTTCATTCATACATAATAGTTCCATAATCTAGCCGAGGCTATATGTACACAAAATAACTTCCACACTTAGTGCTACATACTTGGAACCATACCAAGAGTACTCAAAATCCAAAATAGCCATTGTTATGCATTACATACCCATAATTCCTAGTAATACCCGAGAGCTACTTTGAGTGTACAATACAAAACCAAAGTTTGTAGGAAAAAACCTACAACCATACCCATACCCATACCCATAAGGGCAAACCACATAACTAAAGCCCATGAGCACACATCCATTAATCCTAGACTTGTCCCACAAACCTACACAATCCTGCAAAAATCAAACATATGAGTTTATGCCTTAACATAAGACTTGCACAATGTACTTATAAACCAAGCATTCGGTTGAGTACGTACCTTGGAAAAACCGAGCTAAAACTTAGCACACAAGCACTACACAACTCAATCAAGCTCAAGACCTTTTCCTGAAACATATACAATAAGGGGCATGAGTTTCATAAACTCAGTAAGGTTCACTACAGCTTCAAGGGGCTTATTTAGTTAAGCCCGAAGGCTTAACCTCCCTTTAGCATTACTTTACCTACAAGAAAGACAAGAAAACACCAAAACCACAAGTGCAATAACATATACACATAATAACTACAACTATGAGGGGTTAGCAAGCACATCCAAGCAACCAAGTACACAACTCACACACCATAGACACAATGTTCATTTCGGCCGAAGCCAAACTAGCAAGTACACACATAACATTGCATTCCAAGCTTCATCAATCCAATACCCATTCTATTAGAGCTCAAAGTACAAAAACAGGTTCGCCTACCTACCATGAACCTTAGTACTTGCCATTAGTGACTAGCTAGCCAACATATCACATAAACCCGAAGGTTCCATATACGCCCCATATAGCATTCTAAGATCATATAGCTCAATTCTACCATCATTTAGAAGCCAATACTCTACTTGAACATGGAACAATACGAAAATCAAGTAGATTACGCGAATCCTTACCAATTCCTTGTCTTGAGCTTTCGGTTACCACTTGAAGCTTCAAGTGCACTCTTGAAACTTCAATCACAAAGTCGCCAATGGCCAAGAACGCCAAGTATGAGTTTGATTCTTCAATTCAAGCCTTAATTTACAAGATTTGTCATGGAATCACCAAGAACCGGACCCTTTCCTTGCCAAGAACATACATGGACGTTCAAATGGGATCTTTGACCCATCTAAAGTCTCAGCCGTGTAGTGGAGCCATGCAATAGTGGGTTGCATGCCATATGAGCCCAAAAATGGTGCTAACACCTTTCACAGCACCACTCAATTTTGCATGGCTCACTTAACCCTTCCATGTTTCTTAGCATCATTATTAGCACCTGGTTAAGAGTACATGACAGCCCTTAAACTTTGTTTCTCGCCATTAGCACTTAGGTCATTTTACATGTGCATTTTGAACCCGGTAGTTCTCGATTACACATATACATCATTTTCCTCATTTTCTCGTAAGTCCCTCATTGTTTTAATGTATTTCTCTTACATTTTTGGCATGGGCAAAGCACTAAGGTAGTGTCTTGACAACTTCCTCTCAAAAGAAGAAATTCATAATGCTTTACGCATACTAAATTATCCAAATAAGGAAATTAAAAATGAACATTCATAACCACTAGCATCTTAGAACTTAACCAACATGACACCTTTTTAAGATTCAAGGTTATGATCCTCTACACATTTCATGTTAATTAACATTTTTCTTTAAATGTTATTATGGACCCTCATGAGCTGTTGAGTAGCCATCATGACACATTGTCTGATTATGTTATTACAGTCCAACATAGAATCAGAAATGATCCTGGGTTAGTGTTGTTCAAATTTGAAAGGTATAATTATGCACTTTATAATATTGAGAAAATTCTCAATAGGAATGGAAGGTGTTTGAAAGAATTTGTTGGTTTGCTATATCCTAATCTAAGTACATTGATTCTTGAGCTCAATTTGTTAACATTAGAAGAGCTAAATTATGATCAGGTTGCACTCTAAAATGAACTTGAATCTTTTTCTTGTGGCCTGAATGAAGGTCAATTAAGTGTGTACAATTCTATAATCGGATCGATACAATCTGGCAATAGGGGTACTATTTTTTATATATGAAGGTGGTGACACTGGCAAAACATATCTTTGATGCACACTTATATCACGTGTTTATTCTAAAAAACAAATAGCATTAGCTATTGCATTATCAGGTATTTCAGCACTTTTGTTACTAGGTGGTCGTACTGCACTTTTGTGGTTGAAAATTCATATCAAGTTAAATAAGGACACTGTATGCAATGTCATGCAATCAACTCCACTTGCGGAGTTACTATGTAGGACAAGCCTTATTGTATGGGTTGAAGTGCCCATGGCTAATCGACATGCATTTGTGGCTCCAGATCGCACTTTGCATGACTTTATACATTTTCATGATCAGGCTTCTTTCGAATACAACTTTGGTGGGAAAATTATAGTTCTTAGTAGGGATTTTTGATAGATTTTGCCTGTCATTAATCATGGTAGCAAGGGTAAAATTGTTGCAGCATCAATACCTTCATCTCTATTATGGTAAAATTGTACTATCCATACACTCATTCAAAAATATGAGATTGAGAAATTTAATAAGTCTTACAATTGCATAGTTCTGTGAATGGATTTCGAAACTTGGAGAGGGTTTCTTGCCATTGGAAAAGCTGTTAGATGATGAAAAGGAACCGACTTAGACTAAAATTCTTGATAAGTTTTTAATTCCATCCAGTGACAACTTAATTGATGATGTTATCCTGCATACTTTCCCAGATTTGCATATCAGGATCAATCATAGGGAATATCTTAAAGAACAAGTGATACTCGCCAGAAAAAATGACATTGTTGATGATATCAATTATCGGCTACTTGCACATCTTCTAGGAGATGGTAGAACATACTTAAATATAGATCATATTTCACCATATTCTAAGGATGGTAAGGCACATATGTTATATCCAGTTAAGTACCTAAATAGTTTGAAATTTTCTGGACTTTCTAACAATAATTTGGAGTTGAAGGTTGGTGTCCCGGTTATATAGTTGAGAAACATAAATCAAGCGAGTGGTTTATGTAATGGGGCAAGATTCATTTTTACTTGTATTGTTGATAGAATAATTGGGGCTGAGAACTTAACTGATAGTAATACTGGAAATCGTTGTTTGAGTCCTCAAATTGAGATGACACTGTCAGACACTCAATTACCATTTGGCTTTTCTCGATAAAAATTTTCAGCGAAACCATGTTTTACAATGACAATAAATAGGAGTTGATGATAAATGTTTAATCATGTAGGACTCTATCTTCCAAAACCAGTGTTTAGCCATAACCAACCATACGTTGCTGCTTTTTGTGTAACTTCACTTGATAGATTCCAAGTATTTTTGTGAAACACGAACCTTAGGTTCATGTCATAAACTAAAAATAATTTTTATATAGAAGTGTTTGCTCGCATATACGGCCTCCACATTTGAACCACTTGCTTCTTGTATTCTGCATTGATACAATGTATTCACTTTGTATTTCATTATTTAACATTGTACAATGAGTCTTTAGGTGTAACTGTATTTTTGTATTGTATTCCCTTTGTTTATTTCTATTATTAGATAATAGTACATATTTTCCATAACTTTCAATTTCAGTATGAGACTACAACATCAATATCAGCATCTAATTAAGGACCTTGCACATGTTGGATACAAATGGTGCTTAAATGCTAGTGTTACTCATGTTTGTGATACTTGAGCTAAAGATATGATCATGTTAGATTCCAATTTATGATGTTAGCTTCCTTGAAAAATACATTATTATACATATTCTTTATAATATTTTAATCTTATGTTACTAATTTTTTTCCTAGCCAGAATGCACACATATGTGCAAGAATTCCAAGGGACCTTGCTACCATGTTTCACAATGTTATTGAAATTTTTTTAATTTATTGTTAAAAACTTCATAGTTGACCATTCGATTGATGTTCAGAGGCTTGTGACATATGAACATAAATTTTTTTTCTCGAGGTACATATATGTCAGTCGGGTCAATGAGGATTGTCTTGAGATTGAGAGACACAAATTTGAGTTTATTCACTTTGCTAATATCAAATTGCACCTTCCATTCAATGTTATTTGTACAAGCATTTTCCTAAATAATTCATTTACAAAATCACCATTCACATTATAACTTAAAAGATGTCACATAATTTTTCGGCTAAAAATAATTTATTGCAATGTTTGGTTGAAAACAATTTATTGTAGCAAGTTTGTTATGTGAATAGATGTTATTGCGATTTGGAAACGTGGCCCTCTAATCTTTCAACAAATTGAAGATTGTCCTACCACTCGTAGGTGTACATTGTACTTAAGAAATCACATGTAAGTCAATTTCATAACAACTTTATACTATTTATATTCTTCCCTCAATATTCCTAATAAATAATTATTCTAATTTTTGTAATGGTTCAAAGATTGAGGTTGTACTATGGGGTGACTATGTTAACTTACCTGATTATCATTCTATTTTTAACATGAGGGAAAAATATGTTATTTTAATTGTAACATTTACATATGTGAAGCCATATGCAGGTATGAGGCAATAATGTATTTCTTATATTAGATTGCACCACCTTTCAATTATTCTACATAATTAGAATATGTGGATCTATACTAATCGATACTTCAGTCCATTTAAAGGAAAATACTTTCTACATTTGACTTGTCGAACCAAAATATATTTGTGGCAACGTGCGGTCGTTTTCGGGAGTTGCCACTAATCGGTTTTCGCTCAGGTCGATTGGACACCTAAAATATGGTCTGCGAGAGTTCGGGGGTTTGGGAGTACGGTTACGCTAAAACAACTTTGTTATAGCGCCCAAAAATTGGTACCTTAGTTTATTTTAATTTTGTTTTGTTTGCTTTTAAATAAAATTCAGTTAATTTTCAAAACAGAAATTTTAACTGAATTAGTCGGATGTGGATTTTTAAATTAATATAGGCTTTAAAATCTTCGGTAATTAATTTATATAATTTTTTTAAAAATTCGATATTTCCGAACCATGGACTCTACCGAGTCACCCGGACACGGAATTTGATGAAATTTTAATTAAATATTTTAATTAGTTAACAATCCATATCATGAATTCTGCCGAATTATCAGAATATGGATTTTTATCCTGATATTTAATTTTATTTCATTTAAAAAAATTATTTTTCCTTCTCCAAGCCATGAATCCTATCGGATCACCCGGTCATGGAATTTGATGAAATTTTAGTTAATTATTTTAAATATTTTAATTAATTAATAATCCATATCATGAATTCTACCGAATTATCAGAATATGGATTTACATGCTGATACTTAATTTCATTTAATTTAATTTTTTTTTCTTCTCCAAGCCATGAATCCTATCGGATCACCCGGATATGAAATTTGATAAAATTTTATTTTAATCCATATTATAAATTCTACCGAATTATCTGAATATGGATTTTCATCTTTGTATTTAATTTTTATTCAATTAAAAGTTTGTATATTTCTCCAATCCATGAATTCTATCGGATCACCCGGACATGGATTTTAATTTAAAACTTATTGTTAATTATTTAGATTTTTAATTCTTATTATTTTTTTATTTAATTATTAATTTTGTCATAATTTTTATGAAATTTTAGATTTTTTTAATGATCTTAATGTTTAAGAAAAAAAAATTTCTTTCTTTTCTTTCTTTTCTTTCTTTTTACTTCTTTCTTTTCTTTCTCTTTTTATTTTCTTATTCAATGAAAGATCTTTATTATTTATTTTTTAAGTAATTACTTAATTTATAAAGGAACCAAAAAAAGTAATTTTTTAAATTATCTAATATCAAGATTCTTTATTTAATAAAGAAACGAAAGAGTTATATAATTTTCTAAAAATAATCTTGATATTCATAGATTTTATTTTATTTTTGTTCTTTTTTTTTTCTTATTTTTGTTCTTTTTTTTTTCTTATTTTTGTTCTTTTTCTTTTTACTCTTTTCTTTCTTATTCTTTTCTTTTTTTGTTTGATGAAAGATTTTTTTTTAAAAAAAAGATATACTTAAAAATTGATTTTTATTTTATTGTCTGGTAATGATTTTTTTTAGTTTTTATTTTTAATAAAAGGAATAAAAGGTTAAGTGATGGCCGGGGGCCTCATCGTTTAGAGTCATGGTGACTGGTGGAGAGACTTCTAGGAGGAAGAACACCTGGAGGATGGTTCGCCCTTGGGAGTGTGCCTGAAAGTCCAGAAATAAAGGGTTAGGAGTTCCCCGGAATATGTTTCCGGGGGGGGGGGAGCCTCCGACGCCCAAGTCAGTGGTGGTTGAGAAAGGCAGAGGAAATAGCACAAAGGGGCTGAAGAGTCTCGCCTGGTGATTTTCTCAGAGTCTGGGAGTCAGACCTTTTCTAACCAACCTCCTGCCAAGTATTTATTTCCTGGTATTTATAGGAGTGCCTAGCCCGTTCAGATCGCGACACGTGTTCGGTCGGATGTTCCCTGAGTTTCTGGGCGTAGGGGACAGATAGCTGGTAGCAGGTTGCCTTGAGCCTTATGCTGAGATGGGCCATGATGTGATTTTGATGGCGTCAGCGTGTCAGAGCGCCTATTGAGGCGGCTTTATGACGTCTGTGAAAGGACGTGTCAGAGGCTTCCTTAAATGCTTCCTTAAATGCTCCTGCCATACTCCCGAGGTCCCTGGGCGAGGTCGTCCTTTGGTACGGACGGTGCCTCTTCGGGAAACACGCCCTCAGTCCGGGGGTACCCAGCTTCAGGGAGTTCCGCCTTCGGGGAGATCATATTCGGCCCGCAATAGCTGGTGCCTCTTTTCCGAAGGCGATCTGTTTACAACCTCGGGGGGCTAGTAGTATCCTCAAGTTTCCTGGCGTGCCGGGCTCGGAGCTCTTCGGCTATCTCCCGAGGTGTATGATCCCTTCTTTTCTCGGGTAGCGCCAGTTTCTTCTGGCCATTCTTGTGGTAGGGAGTTCGGCCAGATAGAGGCGATAGCCTTTGGCTATCATTAAGTTTTTACTGTTTTTTTAAAAAAAATATATGTATTCCAAAATAATAAAGGATGGGGGCTTTGTTATAAAAATGGATTCTTGATTAGCACTAAAAGTAATAAAGTTAATTATTCACATAAAAAAAATTCTTCATTTATTTTTTTATTTATTTATTTATTTATTTATTATTATTTATTTTTATGGCTAAAGGTGAAATAAATGAAATAATTTTTAATCATCTACATAATTAAAATTTGCATAAATTAAGTAAAGGAAAATTAAAGGAGAATAAAGTGGGGCTTTTTGACCATCCACTTAAAAATTGCAGAAATTAAATAACATATGCAAATAAATAAATAAATAAATAAATAAAAAGCACATAAAGTAAATAAAGGAAAATTAAAGGTCAATAAATAGTAAATAAAGTGGCAATTTTTTTTTCTCTTTTTTTTTTGTTTGGTCATCCATTAAAAAAAAGGTGCATAAATTAAATAGCACATGCAGATAAATAAAGATAAAGCACATGAAGTAAATAATGGAATATTAAAAATAATAAATAAATAAATAACTGGGGCTTTTTGGCCATCCACTTAATAAAATAAATAAATAGGAGGTATAACCTTCCATGAATTATAATAATAATAATAATAATAATAATAAAAGTTAGTTGTTAGCAAAGTTAGTTGTTAATAATAATAATAATAATAATAATAATAATAATAATAATAATAATAAAAATAAAAGTTAGTTGTTAATAATAATAATAATAATAGTAACAGTTAGTAAAGTTAGCAAAGTTAGTTGTTAATAATAATAATAATAATAATAAAAGTTAGTAAAGTTAGCTGTTAATAATTGGTTTCAGCAAAAATTAAAATTTTAGTGACTTGAATGAAAGAAAATAAGAAGATGAAGTGGTAAACAAGGGTTTTAACCAAAAAATAAAGTTTTAGAACTTGGCGGTACGGGTAGTGACGGCAGGGGGCGACGGCGAGCAAAGAGGGTAACGGCGGCGTAGCAGGGGTAGAAGGGAGGAGGAAGGGAGAAGGGGGAGGACGAGTCGCGAGGAAAGAGGGAGGAAGGCGAGCCGAGAAGGAGGGGAAGGGAGAGGGAGGCGAGGTCGCGACGGAGGGAGAGGAGGGAGGCTGGGAGAGGAGGATGGCGAGCTGGAGGGAGCACGACGGTGAGCTGGAGGGAGCGCGACGGCGGCGGCGTACCGGGAAGGGGACGGCGGTGGCGAGTAGGGAGAGGGAGTGTGACGGAGGAGATGACGAGAGAGAGAGAGAGAAACGGTGACGGAGAGAAAGAAAGAAAACGGAAGTTTTGGGATTGTTTAGAGAAAGGAGGAAGAGCCAGGGACTAACCTACAGTTTTCTCTTTTTTTTTTTTAAATAGAGCTCTAATCCTGATTTTTATTCGTTTCTCCCTCCATATTTACATATTTGGACCCCTATTTATAGGGGAAGGAGTGCCGGACTGTTCATAATTAAAAAATAATTAAAATCAAACTTATCTGTTAATTTGGTAAAAATGACAGTTTCAGTCCTTTCTGTCTCTTTTGACTTTGGGGATGTTCCTGAAACTTCTGATTGAGACAATTTTATCTTTTTCTGTCAATTTGGGCTAGAACCGTCGATCTAGCCCAAAATTCATGTGACAAACTACCAAATGCTTCTGGAATTTTCAGATTTTGTTAAATTTTCCCAAAACTTCTTAATTTTATCATTTTTACCCCAAAATTTTTAATTTTGTTTTTTTTTATGGAGTTTTCTTTTGTAATTTCTACATACATACATACACACATATATTATTTTTAACTAAACCTTTATCAAACAAAAATATATTTTCAACTAATTAAAATTTTTCTTTAGTAATAATAACTAATTAGTTAATAATAATAATTTTTTTAATTAATTTTTTTTGAATTTTAATTTCTTTGGATATACACACATAGATATTAAATTAAAAAAATGCCCCTTTCCCCAAAACTGTTTAATTTACTTCTCTCTTTGTGTAATTAATTAATAATAATTTTTATACAATTATTATTTTTTAATTTTTAATTAAATTTTTTTTAATTATTATTTAAAAAAAAAAGGTCGGACGAAATTGGGTATCAACAGCTGCCCCCCTTTGCATGTTTCATGGGACATGACGCATGCAAAGTCGTTACCAAATTTCGTCCCGCTTAGCTAGGCATTGAGAACTTTCTCGCCGCCTAAATCCTGAGGTTAAGGAATCCTCCTTAGAACATCTACGATAGGAATCTTCCAACCGTTTTGAAGAAAAGTTGATTGATTTCGAGGCAAAGGTTCCATCCTTAGAACCCCGACGAGAGGAGCAGTCCTACCGTTGAATGAAAATTGTTTGATTTCGAGGCAAAGGTTTCATCCTTAGAACCCCGACGATAGGAGCAGTCCTACCGTTGAATGAAAATTGATTGATTTCGAGGCAAAGGTTCCATCCTTAGAACCCCGACGACAGGAGCAGTCCTACCGTTGAATGAAAATTGATTGATTTCGAGGCAAAGATTCTATCCTTAGAACCCCGACGATAGAAGCAGTCCTACCGTTGAATGAAAATTGATTGATTTCGAGCCAAAGGTTCCATCCTTAGAACGCCGACGATAGGAGCAGTCCTACCGTTGAATGAAAATTGATTGATTTCGAGCCAAAGGTTCCATCCTTAGAACCCCGACGATAGGAGCAGTCCTACCGTTGAATGAAAATTGATTGATTTCGAGGCAAAGGTTCCATCCTTAGAACCCCGACGATAGGAGCAGTCCTACCGTTGAATGAAAATTGATTGTTTTCGAGGCAAAGGATCCATCCTTAGAACCCCGACGATAGGAGCAGTCCTACCGTTGAATGAAAATTGATTGTTTTCGAGGCAAAGGTTCCATCCTTAGAACCTCGACGATAGGAGCAGTCCTACCGTTGAACGAAAATTGATTGATTTCGAGGCAAAGGTTCCATCCTTAGAACCCTGAGGATAGGAGCAGTCCTACCGTTGAACGAAAATTGATTGATTTCGAGGCAAAGGTTCCGTCCTTAGAACCTCGACGATAGGAGCAGTCCTACCGTTGAATGAAAATTGATTGATTTCGAGGCAAAGGTTCCGTCCTTAGAACCCCGACGATAGGAGCAGTCCTACCGTTGAATGAAAATTGATTGATTTCGAGGCAAAGGTTCCATCCTTAGAACCCCGACGATAGGAACAGTCCTACCGTTGAATAAAAATTGATTGATTTCGAGGCAAAGGTTCCATCCTTAGAACCCCGACGATAGGAGCAGTCCTACCGTTGAATGAAAATTGATTAATTTCAAGGCAAAGTTTCCATCCTTAGAACCCCGACGATAGGAGCAGTCCTACCGTTGAGTGAAAATTGATTGATTTCGAGCCAAAGGTTCCATCCTTAGAACCCCGACGATAGGAGCAGTCCTACCGTTGAATGAAAATTGATTGATTTCGAGGCAAAGGTTCCATCCTTAGAACCCCGACGATAGGAGCAGTCCTACCGTTAAATGAAAATTGATTATTTTCGAGGCAAAGGTTCCATCCTTAGAACCCCGACAATAGGAGCAGTCCTACCGTTGAATGAAAATTGATTGTTTTCGAGGCAAAGGTTCCATCCTTAGAACCCTAACGATAGGAGCAGTCCTACCGTTGAATGAAAATTGATTGATTTCGAGGCAAAGGTTCCATCCTTAGAACCCCGACAATAGGAGCAGTCCTAACGTTGAATAAAAATTGATTGTTTTCGAGGCAAAGGTTCTATCTTAGAACCCCGTCGATAGGAGCAATCCTACCGTTGAATGAAAATTGATTGATTTTGAGGCTAATGAGCTTTCTTTAGGACCTCGAGCGAAATTTATATGAAAACAATTGAAATTGGAATAATTTTCTTTAAAAGTGTGGATCTTCATAATAGGCGAGTGCAAAAATTTAGACTTTAATAAGATGAGTGAATCTTGATGATGTGAAATAAAACAGACAAATTATGTAAGGGTACGGATGTTTGGAATTAATACCCAAGGTTTCATCTAATATTTTCTTGAGAAGATATAGATTCCCTTGTGAGATATGTCATCCAAATAATGTTGAAGCTTAGCTACCAAAAAATGTCCTGACTAGTTGACCTAATAGGATGCGTCTCAAGAGCAATAAAAATTACTCTTTACTCAGCCATTCCAACCTAAAGGCACTGTCCTATGGTTTTAATATCAGCATGCACGAAACTATCTTATAAGATAAAGAAATTCCTTGAAAAGAAAAACTGAAACACGAAAGAAAATGCTGATAATAAAACTAAAGGACAAGAAAAACGGATCGGATCGCTTCTTCTTCCACAATGCTTCAACAGGCCGGGTAAAGGACAATTATGGGATGGAACTGGTTGGGAAAGACTGTCGTGTCCAGTCTATCTGGATCATCGCTGGATCTGGTTCAGGAACAAAAGCTTGCATTTTATCTAACAATTCTTCAACAGTTGTTGCAGATATTATGATTCGTCGTGCCACTCTTGATATGAAATTCTTCTGCATAGCATAATCCACAAAAGCTATCAGATCTGTAAAGAAATTGTTAACATTCAACAGCACAATGGGTTTCTTATGCAAATTAAGTTGGGCCATGAAAGCAATTTGAAAGACTTCTCCCAATGTGCCAAAACCACCTGGTAGAGCGATAAAAGCTTCAGCATTTAGAAGCATTTGTAACACACGCTCTTGCAAATTTTTAACCACTAATTCTTCTCCAATCGTGCCCCCAGAAACAAATTTCAAAGGTCCAGGGATGATGCCCAAAACTTGACTTCCTCCTAAAGATGCTACTGATGCTACACCTCCCATTAATCCGACACTACCTCCTCCATAAACTAAATGTATTTTTCGCTCAGTTAATACTCTAACTAAATGGTTGGCTGCCTTTAAATACTCTTCATCTTTTCCAAGAAAAGCCCCAGAAAATACACAAATACTTCGGGATTTACGAGTTGGGGTTTTCTCCATTCCTATCCTTAACCCTTGTAAGAAATGAAGAAATGAGGATGTATTTATAAAGGTAAAAGGATAATGCAATAATCACATCTATAAGAGTAGGTGCACTATTGTCGGAAAAGGAGGAAAATTTTCAAAAGTGGCAGCTAGCATAAACAGTAGTCATAACTGTAGCTCACGTCAGGAATGGGTACATTATTGTCAAAAGGGGAGAAAAATTTTGAAAATGACTGCTAGCATGTACAGTAGTCATGACTATGGCTCACATTAGGAATAGGTACATTATTCTTGGAAGAGAAGGAAAATTTTCAAAAGTGATAGCTAGCGTGTACAGTAGTCGTTACTTTGGTTCACGTCTTCCACTGACTTTACGTCCAGTAACGGCTTCAATGCCTTCTATGAATTGGCAATTTGCATCCCTTCTAGTTTTCTTACAAACTGGCAAACAGGGTCGTTTAAAGTCAGATTTCTAAGACTGTAACGATCTCGTTCTTTTTGGAAAGTCATCCATAAACCGACAATCTCAAATTGCACCATTCCACAAGAGTGCGCTTCAAGAGTCTCTCGGATATCCTCCAGAGATTCCTTACGCAGGCCATTCTTAATGAATTTTCTTCTATCTTCACGATTTTTGGTGATTATCCCTGAAGAACGACATTTAGTGCCGCAAATCCACCATCCACAATTATGACAGACGCCTAGCCTCCTTGCTCTTCTCTTTTTGGCATAAGCACTTTTACCAAAGTCGGGCATACGGGGGAAGAATGCATCTGGAACTTCACCAGCCGACCGAACCTTAGCTTCAATTAGCCACCGCACATTATCAGGAATGCCTTTGTGCATAAATACTCTAAATCGTTCACATCTAGCTTGATAAATCTTTTTAAGAACATTTATTGGGAGGGAAGGAAAATACTTTCGTAGGGCGGAAAGAGAAGACTCCATTGATGAAGGAGGCTTTTAAGAGAAAAAAGGAAGAAATTAGTGATTGTAGGAAATGGAAATAACTGACTTTGAGAGTCATGGAGTACCGTATCCAGAAAGAAGAACACGCATTTATAGCGATGAAAGGATAACGTGTTTATTACGCTTACAGAAGCCAGTACATTATTGTTAAAAGAAAAGACAAATGACAGCTTATATGTACAGTAATTGTGACTGTGGCTCACATCTTCCACTGGTTTTACGTCCAGTAACGGCTTCTATAAGTCGGGGATTTACTTCCCATCCAGTTTTCTTACAAACTGGCAAACATGGTCGTTTAAAGTCAGATTCCTAAGACTGTAACGGTCTCGTTCTTTATGGTAAGTCCTCCATAAACCGATAATTTCACCTTGCACTTTTCCACAAGAATGTGTTTCAAGAGTCTCTCGGATATCCTCTAGAGATTCCTTACGCAGGCCATTCTTAATGAATTTTCTTTTATCTTCACGATTTCTGGAAATGTATCCTAAATAGCGACATTTAGTATTACAATTCCATCGCCCACATTAAAAACACATGCCTAGCCTCTTTGCTCTTCGTCTTTTGGCATAACGGCTTTTACCTAAACCGGGCATGCGGGGCATAAATGCATCTGGAACTTCACCAGCCGAACAGACCTTAGCTTCAATTAACCACCGCACATCGTCAGGAATGCCCTTGTGTATAAAATCTCTGATTTTTTCACATCTAGCTTGGTAGACTTTTTTAAGAACATTTGTTGGGAGGGAAGGAAAGTACTTTCGCAGAGCAGAAAGAGTAGAATCCATTGATAAAAGAAGAATTTGAGAGAAGAGATGAAGAAATCAGTTATTGTAGGAAACTGAAATAACCGATTATAAGAGTCAGGGAGTATCGCATCCGCTACTTAACCGGAAAGAAGAACACACATTTATAGAGGTGAAAGGATAACGTGTTAATTACGCTTACGGGAGCAAGTACATTATTGTCAAAAGAAAAATGTAAATTTTCAAATGTGACAAATTGTATGTACAGTGATTGTGACTGTGGCTCACATCTTCCACTGGTTTTACATCCAGTAACGGCTTCAACGCCTTCTATGAGTCGGGGATTTGCTTCCCATCCAGTTTTCTTACAAACTGGCAAACAGGGTCTTTTAAAGTCAGATTCCCGGGACTGTAACGCTCTCGTTCTTCATGAAAAATACTCCATAAACCAAGAAGTTCGCGTTGCACTGATCCACAAGAATGCGTCTCAAGAGTCAATCGGATATCATCCAATGAATCCTTACTCAGGCCATTCTTGATGAATCGTATTTTTTCTTCTCGATTATCGGAGATCATTCCTAAAGAACGACATTTAGTATTACAAGTCCATCGACCACATTTATGACAGACTTGTAACCTTTTCGCTCTTCGCTTTTTGGCATAAGAGCTTTTGCCTATGCCAGGCATGTGAGACGTAAGTGCATCTGGGGCTTCGCCTGCTAGACGAACCTTAGCTTCGATTAACCACCGTACATTTTCAGGGATTCCTTTGTGCATCAAAACTCTTAATCGTTCACAGCGAACTCGGTAGATCTTTTTGAGAATGTTCATTGGGAGAGAAGGAAAATATTTTCGCAAGGGAGAAAGAGTAGGATCCATTTTCTAGTGAGAAGTAAAAGAAAGAAGGGAGGAAGGAATCAGTTATTATGGGCAACTGAGAGAACTGACTTGAGAGTCACAGAGTACCGTATCCGCCACTTAACCGGAAAAATGGAGCCAACTTTTTGACAATATTTCTTATCTTTGATATTCCGTCGAGCTGACGTCGATCCTGTCCTTGTGCATGAAGCCTCGATTATCGAATCCATTGTCAGCTTTTGACAAATTGTCAACGACAATATTTCTTGACATCTGCCTTATCCTTGGCCATAGCTATCTCTTATCGTCGATCCTGTCCTTCCAAGTGTAGCCTCGATTATTGAATCCATTACGAAGCTTTTGACAAATTGTCAACGACAATATTTCTTGATATCTGCCTTATCCTTGGCTATAGCTATCTCTTATCTTGGATACTACTAGCTGACATCAATCCTATCCTTCCAGGTGTAGCCTCGATTATTGAATCCATTAGCAGCTTTTGACAAATTGTCAACGACAATATTTCTTGACATCTGCCTTATCCTTGGCCATAGCTATCTCTTATCGTCGATCCTGTCCTTCCAGGTGTAGCCTCGATTATTGAATCGATTGCCAGGCTTTTGACATATTGTCTACCTTATCCTTGAATTCCTGATGCGGGTTGGTCCCGCGTATTAGCTGTGTATCCAGTGATAGACTGGTAAGAGCTGATGTCATTGAGATCTCAGCTTATACTGCTGTAACTGTGCTGTGAATGTGCTTCCCGTTTGGTCCCTGTTATACAAAGGCCGTGCATGCATGATGTGAAATGCATGAATGCAGAGCATGTGTAACTGATGTTTTTTTTTTTGATGGATCTAGTTCTTCATGTCTTTGCTTTACTGGATCTTCTTTTTGATTGCCTTCTTGGATTATCATTGAATCTCTTTATGCTTCCCAGCTCTTGTCCATTGCCTCAAAAGCCCAATTCTTTTAAAAATCCCATTTCCTTGACTTGTTCTTGAATTTTGGCCTCAATTTCTTTAATGTTTGCCCGCCTCATACTTTATGCCTCTCTGGATACTCAACCTTGTGGATTTTGTACCATCAAAGGCTTAACTTCCAATGTCTCTTTGCCCCTTTTCTTGTGGCCGTGCCGATACTTACTTATTCCCATGTTATAGTCTGAAGGATTGCTCTCCCTTAAACTCAGGTTCTGATCCATAAGATTTGCCCACTTGTCTATTGAGCTTTTTTGTCGGCAGTACCCTTCTTATGCTTCGTAGGGACTTCATTGCCCCCCTGAATATGGTGTTTATGTGAATACAAGGTATCATCTCGCCTTTCATTTAAAAGAAGATCGAGCATTTCTAGACCTTTGTGATGGTCCTCAATCGTGAATTTCTGTTACAAGAACCACATTTTCTTAAAGAAAGTCTCAAGCTGTCTCCTCACTTTTAAGTGTACACACATTAATGAATAATGGTTTGGCCTTAAAGAAAAACTTTCATCAATTTGTAAAGCTTGACCAAGTAATTTACGGTCTTTGTTTTTAATAAAAATATCCTATCATTCTTTCCCTTTCCAACTCGAAGACATAAACTGTGCAAGGCAATAAGGTAGAAACATGATTCATAATGATAGGCTTTTAGTTGAATGAGGATGATATCAAGAGGTAAATGTTAGGTCTGAGGAAAGTTAAGTTTGAGTGATGTGAAAGAAGGGTCTTTTAATACTACTCGTGAGCATATCTGATTACGGTGAAAAACTCAATAGTGATGACTTCAAACTTGCCACCTCTTCCAGAAAGATAGACCTCATCTGTTGCCCCTCAACTATCGTAATTTTTATGTACACTTAGTTTGAGGGTTGCTTTTGTATTCTAAACCATCTTTGCAGGTTTTCAGTTTAGAATCCATAGCTCACTTTTTTTTTTCTTTTTTTTGCTTTAACTTGAGCTTTTTTTTTTTTTTTTGTCTTTTGCTTTAACTTGAGCACTTTTTTTTTTAGCTATGATTATGACGTACTTGATAGCTCTCTTGAAGTGAGATGACTCGAGTGGCCCTACTTGCTCGTGCTTGCTCTCAGTCTTTTTTTGTTTTGGATTTGAATTTTCCCTTGTTGTCTTTTGATAAAAGGGATGTACTTCTTTGCTTTTTGGAGTTTGTGTTGCGGAGAACCGAGATCATAGCCCTCTTGAAGTGAGATGACTCAAGTGGCCTTACTTGCTTGCGTTTTCTCTCAGTCTTTTTTGGATTCTCCCTTGTCACCTTTTCATGTAAGGGATGAACTTCTTTCCTTTTTGGAGTTTGTGTTGAGCATTCATGAGAATTGGGAGGCCATCAAAGGCATTTAATATGAGAGCTAACTTCTTTGGAAGCTAACCCCTGACTTCTTGCAAGGATGTTGATAACCACTGTGAATTCCTTTTTGAGAGTTGAGATGCAACATTTGAAATCATTCTCACTAGATTTGGCAGCACCTTCGAAGATCACTACTATCAAATGTCCCTTAACTTTCATTTTCACCCACAAGTAGTATCGTTTACAAAGTAAAGTGTGATGGCAATAATGTGTAGTGTAATGGCAAAGAGTGAGAGATGGATGTAAAAATGGATTTTCGGTAAAAAGTGGTAGAATGCACACATTAAAGCTTTTTGTTGTACCAGAAAAAGAATACCAGGTATCCATTTAACAAAGACTACACCCTAAATTCTGGACTAAATCTAGGAGATTTTTACTATTAGATTACTTTGACAAACTCTCAAATATACAAGTTTACTCAAAGGATTCCTTGTCATTCAAAAGTGTGTGCGAGCTGTTAGGTCGGATCTGACTTGGAGCCCTTCCAAAATCAATGTAATTCTAGCTCAAAATCTTCACTTTCAATTACCAATCACATTATGGCCTAGCAACTTGGACTCGACCAACTATTGGACATTGAGTTTCAATGTCACACAATTTTCAGTTGAATGCCCAATTGAACCTTTTTGATAATCACATTTGGCATTTGGGTCATTCCAACTTGGAAGATGAGGCTACTTGATATTTGCTGCTGTTGGTATGGGTGATAGCAGGTTTGTAGCTTGTGGAAATTGAATCAACTTGAGTAGCTTTCTTCCCATGAGTGGTATGTGGTACTGATGAGGAAGCCTTGAAGATTACAATCTCAATAGGATATCCTTTCACTCGTAACATGAGTGGTAGTGGACCATAGGACTTGGAGATGATGTTTTGGACGGCTCCGCTTCTTTCATTGAAACATCCTCCAATTGAAGAATCAACCAGCTTTCCCGTTTTGATTCCAAATTCAATCTTTTCTCCAGATAATACCATACTTGAAAAGCTACTTGAAGTGTTCCCAACTAGTTTTTCATAAAATGGTCTATTAAGTGCTTGGATAAACAGGGTGATCAGTTCTTTTTCTATCAAAGATGGTTGAACTTGTGCGGCTAAGTCTCTCCACCTTTGTGCGTATTCCTTAAAGGTCTCTTGTTCCTTCTCCATATTTTGGAGAGTTTGGCGATTCGGGGCCAAGTCCATGACATGCTTGTAGTTATCGATGAAAGCCTGAGCGAGGTCATTCCATGTTTTGATGTTTCTTGGACCTTGACTTAAATACCATTGTAGTGCTAACTTTGTAAGACTTTCTTGAAAAAGTGCTATCCACACCTTCTCATTTTTTGTGAGTGGTTGTATTTTTCTTAGAAATAGTATAATATGAGAGATGGGGCAGCTTGTTCCACCATATTTGACAAAGTGTGGCACCTTAAAATCTGAAGGAATGACAACATCCAGCATCAAGCAAAGATCATTCACCGAAAGAGATCCACATACAGTGCCTCATTCAATGACCCGAAATCTCTTTTCTATGGTTTCAAGTTTTTTTGAGTATCCTCTTCTTCTTTAAGCAGGGGCTTCTTTTCTTCAAAAATTGGATAGTGCCTCAGATGAATGTTATCAGATGGGCCTGAGTCGTGAAAGAGCTTCTCTTGAACTGAGACCCGTTGTTAAGTGAATCCGGGAGGATAGGTGAGATCTTGTGGCTCTTTGACGGGGACTTGGGTTGCTTTCCCCTTAATTAACTCCATTAGTTGTTTCATTTGTTCTGCCATGTTTTCCATCTTTGACTCAATATCTTTGAGACGACCTTCGGTCTATTCTGCCATTAGTTTTGTTTGGAGCCGAGTTGGATATCGGCGTTGAGGTCCAATTTTACCTTTTTAAAGTAATATTCATTTGATTAGACTTTATATGCACTTGATTGATGTAATGGATGCATGCAATACAAAATGAGATTATGTTTTTATCAGACTTTATATGCACGTGATTGATGTAATGCATGCATGCAATGCTAAATGAGATTATGTTTTTATCAGATGTTATATGCACGTGATTAATGTAATGGATGCATGCAGTACAAAAATGAGATTATGTTTTTATCAGACTTTATATGCACGTGATTGATGTAATGGATGCATGCAATGAGTGAGTTTGATTATCAACTATCGTGGCACTTCAGGATTTCTAGTTGTCATTAGAAAGACCAAAAGTTATTACAGTTTGATGCGTGGTTTTGATGCATGGAGAAAAATTGCACAAAACGGAAGTACAACAAAAGAAAAATAAGGTTATTAACAAGTTAAATATCAAGTAATAACTTATGAGCTATTATGAGAAAAGAAGTCAAAGCCATAAATATAAGACACAAAGAAAGACAATAAAATGGCATAACAATGGCATGCTTACGGTGTTGGTAAATGGTAGAAATTCTATAGCCAGTTCTATGGTTAAGTGGGGAATTCTATATGTATAAGGTGGTTTATCAAAAAGGCTTAGGGTAGTTCCCGAATCCCATCACTAAATTATAGTGACGGCCCAATTCCTTACCCTCGAGGGTTTATGTAAGGAAAGGATTAATTCGAGTCGTAGCTTTTCGTGGGCCCATGCAGAGACTATCCGTCTCAGGAGGCAATACACTACTTTGCTACTTGAAACCAGTGAAGGCTTGGAGACCATGGTCTCACAAGGACAACAACACCAATTTCGCTTTGAAAGAACGTGTTCGATTCGAGGAAGCTCGGGTATAGAGCTTCATGTCGTGAATGCATAATGCATGTTTATAATAAGTAAATATAACACATGAATCCACATAAAAACAAGCAAAGCGGAACAAAACAAATCAACGTTTAGGCTTGACTCACTAACCGTGTCCCCAGTGGAGTCGTCAAGCTGTGGCAACGTGCGGGTCGTTTTCGGGAGTCGCCACCAATCGGTTTTTGCTCAGGTCGATTGGACACCTAAAATATGGTCTGCGAGAGTTCGGGGGTTCGGAAGTATGGTTACGCTAAAACAACTTTGTTATAGCGCTCAAAAATTGGTACCTTAGTTGATTTTAATTTTGTTTTGTTTGCTTTTAAATAAAATTCAGTTAATTTTCAAAACAAAAATTTTAACTGAATTAGTCGGATGTGGATTTTTAAATTAATATGGGCTTTAAAATATTCGGTAATTAATTTATATAATTTTTTAAAAAATTTGATATTTCCGAACCATGAACTCTACCGAGTCACACGGACACGGAATTTGATGAAATTTTAATTAAATATTTTAATTAGTTAACAATCCATATCATGAATTCTGCCGAATTATCAGAATATGGATTTTTATCCTGATATTTAATTTTATTTCATTTAAAAAAATTATTTTCCTTCTCCAAGCCATAAATCCTATCGGATCACCCGGTCATGGAATTTGATGAAATTTTAGTTAATTATTTTAAATATTTTAATTAATTAATAATCCATATCATGAATTCTACCGAATTATCAGAATATGGATTTACATGCTGATACTTAATTTCATTTCATTTAAAATTTTTTTTCTTCTCCAAGCCATGAATCCTATCGGATCACCCGGACATGGAATTTGATGAAATTTTATTTAAATCCATATTATAAATTCTACCGAATTATCTAAATATGGATTTTCATCTTTGTATTTAATTTTTATTCAATTATAAGTTTGTATATTTCTCCAAGCCATGAATCCTATCGGATCACCCGGACATGGATTTTAATTTAAAACTTATTGTTAATTATTTAGATTTTTAATTCTTATTATTTTTTTATTTAATTATTAATTTTGTCATAATTTTTATGAAATTTTATATTTTTTTTAATGATCTTAATGTTTAAGAAAAAAAAATTTCTTTCTTTTCTTTCTTTTTACTTCTTTCTTTTCCTTCTCTTTTTATTTTCTTATTCAATGAAAGATCTTTATTATTTATTTTTTAAGTAATTACTTAATTTATAAAGGAACCAAAAAAAGTAATTTTTTAAATTATCTAATATCAAGATTCTTTATTTAATAAAGAAACGAAAGAGTTATATAATTTTCTAAAAATAATCTTGATATTCATAGATTTTATTTTATTTTTTTTCTTTTATTTTATTTTTTTTGTTCTTTTCTTTTTTTTTTCTTCTTTTTCTTTTTACTCTTTTCTTTCTTATTCTTTTCTTTTTTTGTTTGATGAAAGATTTTTTTTTTTAAAAAGATATACTTAAAAATTGATTTTTATTTTATTGTCTGGTTATGATTTTTTTTAGTTTTTATTTTTAATAAAAGGAATAAAAGGTTAAGTTTTTACTGTTTTTTTTTTTTAAAATATATGTATTCCAAAATAATAAAGGATGGGGGCTTTGTTATAAAAATGGATTCTTGATTAGCACTAAAAGTAATAAAGTTAATTATTCACATAAAAAAAAAACTTCTTCTTTTATTTTTTTATTATTTTATTATTTATTTATTATTATTTATTTTTATGGCTAAAGGTGAAATAAATGAAATAATTTTTAATCATCTACATAATTAAAATTTGCATAAATTAAGTAAAGGAAAATTAAAGGAGAATAAAGTGGGGCTTTTTGACCATCCACTTAAAAATTGCAGAAATTAAATAACATATGCAAATAAATAAATAAATAAACAAATAAAAAGCACATAAAGTAAATAAAGGAAAATTAAAGGTCAATAAATAGTAAATAAAGTGGCGGGTTTTTTTTTCTCTTTTTTTTTGGTTTGGTCATCCATTAAAAAAAAGGTGCATAAATTAAATAACACATGCAGATAAATAAAGATAAAGCACATGAAGTAAATAAAGGAATATTAAAAATAATAAATAAATAAATAAAGTGGGGCTTTTTGGCCATCCACTTAATAAAATAAATAAATAGGAGGTATAACCTTCCATGAATTATAATAATAATAATAATAATAAAATTTAGTTGTTAGTAATTAGTTGTTAATAATAATAATAATAATAATAATAATAATAATAAAATTTAGTTGTTAATAATAATAATAATAATAATAACAGTTAGTAAAGTTAGCAAGGTTAGTTGTTAATAATAATAATAATAATAATAATAAAAGTTAGTTGTTAGTAAAGTTAGTTGTTAATAATAATAATAATAATAATAAGAGTTAGTAAAGTTAGCAAAGTTAGTTGTTAATAATAATAATAATAATAATAAAAGTTAGTAAAGTTAGCTGTTAATAATTGGTTTCTGAAAAAATTAAAATTTTAGTGACTTGAATGAAAGAAAATAAGAAGATGAAGTGGTAAAGAAGGGTTTTACCCAAAAAATCAAGTTTTTGAACTTGGCGGGTCGGGTAGCGGCAGGGGGCGACGGCGAGCAAAGAGGGTAACGGCGGCGTAGCAGGTGTAGAAGGGAGGAGGAAGGGAGAAGGGGGAGGACGAGTCGCGAGGAAAGAGGGAGGAAGGCGAGCCGAGAAGGAGGGGAAGGGAGAGGGAGGCGAGGTCGCGACGGAGGGAGAGGAGGGAGGCTGGGAGAGGAGGATGGCGAGCTGGAGGGAGCACGACGGTGAGCTGGAGGGAGCGCGACGGCGGCGGCGTACCGGGAAGGGGACGGCGGTGGCGAGTAGGGAGAGGGAGTGTGACGGAGGAGATGACGAGAGAGAGAGAGAGAAACGGTGACGGAGAGAAAGAAAGAAAACGGAAGTTTGGGATTGTTTAGAGAAAGGTGGAGAGCCAGGGACTAACCTACAGTTTTCCCTTTTTTTTTTTAAATAGAGCTCTAATCCTGATTTTTATTCTTTTCTCCCTCCTTATTTACATATTTGGACCCCTATTTATAGGGGAAGGAGTACCGGACTGTTAATAATTAAAAAATAATTAAAATCAAACTTATCTATTAATTTGGCAAAAATGACAGTTTCAGTCCTTTCCGTCTCTTTTGACTTTGGGGATGTTCCTGAAACTTCTGATTGAGACAATTTTATCTTTTTCTGTCAATTTGGGCCAGAACTGTCGGTCTGGCCCAAAATTCATTTGACAAACTACTAAATGCTTCTGGAACTTTTAGATTTTGTCAAATTTTTCCAAAACTTATTAATTTTGTCATTTTTACCCCAAAATTTTCAATTTTGTTTTTTTTTATGGAGTTTTCTGTTGTAATTCCTACATACATACATACACACATATATTATTTTTAACTAAACCCTTATCAAACAAAAATATATTTTAAACTAATTAAAAATTTTTTTTAGTAATAATAACTAATTAGTTAATAATAATAATTTTTTTAATTAATTTTTTTTGAATTTTAATTTCTTTGGATATACACACATAGATATTAACTTAACAAAATGCCCCTTCCCCAAAACTATTTAATTTACTTCTCTCTTTGTGTAATTAATTAATAATAATTTTTATATAATAATTATTTTTTAATTTTTAATTAAATTTTTTTAATTATTATTTAAAAAAAAAGGTCGGACGAAATTGGGTGTCAACAATATTTAAACCTTGAAATCCCTACAGTTGTTACTATTCTACATTTGTAAGATTAGGAAAAAAATATTATTTATTGTTCTATATACATTATAAATAATGTACACGTTATTATGTTAAAAATTTTATAGCATAGACATTAGTCTAGTCGGGGTTATTCATGAGATAGCAGAACAACAAATTGTTGATCATTCTACAGACAGGGAGGTTGTTGCACACTTGACAATACTTGATATCGAGAACAGATGCTCAGACCCTTCAATGGGGGAAGGCTTAATTAAAATTTGACAAACATGACCTCTCATATATTTGTTACTATTAATAAAAGTTGCTATGTCTGTTGCAAAATAATTTTTTCTTATGCTATGCAACAATTATATATGTTGATCAACAGTACATTTAGTACTACGAGGGGTGCCTTGCTTACTCGGGGAAAGTACTGCCACATCACTCAATATGTTATTGTGATAGGTATCATACTGTAACTTCTAACCGTGTCATCAAGTGCTTACTAATAATTATCAATAGTATTTTATAGTTCGTTTACTGATATTATTGTCATGCAGCAGTCTTGTGACTTATTTGATAATTTTTTTGATCCGTAGATATAAAGTAAGTTTCAAGGTTGTAGACAATTCATATGAAACATTATTATGTTTGAGAAAGTTACTGAATAGTTATCTGGATGTCCAGCTTATGATTTATACATAATTAAAGACACTGTAAGTCTTTTAAATAACTTTCTTTTTCACATTTGCTTTTTATATTTGTTTGTTATTGGTACAATGATTTTGAAATAAAGTATAAAATTGTTGCCCCTTATTTGTTGTTTCTTTATGACTAGATGGAAGGGAAAGAAAGTTGCAAATGATATTTTAATGTTTAAAGGGGACGTCATTTATGTGGAAGATGTAAATAACAAGATATAACCATGTTGATATACTTTCTACATTTACTTTCAATAAGGTTGATCTAGTTATTTGGTCAGTTAAAAGTCAAGCCCTCCTTCATTTGATTTCCAAGGTATCAAATGGCCACATATTAGAATTTAAAATATACACTTATTTTCTTACTTATAAATGACTAGTATGCATTAATAACAATATTGCTACTAATATAATTTCTAGTTTCACTCATTGCGTAAAAGCTCAACCGTTAAAAGACATTCCTTTAATGAAATGAAGTTAAATCTTCAACTTCTTAAGTGGCAATGTTACCCTGGGTCAATATCTATTCATTTTTCAAGATATTACAATTTTTTGTCTTGCTAAATATTTTTGTTGTACTAATTGTAAGAAATTGATATTTTAATAGTGGGATGAGTAAGGCCTTGGACTGTTCTCCCATTGTTACTAATACAGTCGAAATAGTCATTATTGGTAGCCCAATACAACCAATATAAGGTATTAAGCTATTTTATTTTTATCTTATTTATAGTGTTTTTTTTATTGCATTATTCTTAATATCATTTTTACGTAAACTTCATTTTATAATACACATATGCAACAGTCCTATTTTTGTGGTACTACAAGTGATAACATAGCTAATAACGTTTTATCACATAAAGACCCACTGAAGACATTACCTTCACAATAATATCGAAATGCAGATTTAGTGTGAGTCTTAAAACTTTATTACCTCTTCCCATATGAAAATATTTTTGGAAAAAACCCCTATTATTGAATATGCATTTTCATTTCAGTGAATTGCGCAGTCATCTGATAACTTATATAACAAATGGTTCACTGTTAGACGATAAATTGATCCAATCACTGGACAAGTGCAATTATTTTTACAAAAAAATGAAAATTATAATTCTTATTTTTTTAAAAATTTATAGTTTTCCATGACACATTTTTTTGACTAATTATTGCAATGCGTTATTTTAAGACTAAACAGGAGATGGGCGTTCGAATGTTGATGATATGTGCACTTGATTTCATTGTTATTCATAACTTAAACATTTGATAGGACAAATAAATTTGATGGTGATACAATATTAGGATATCTTATTATAATCTTCTTAAAAATGTTGGTTTTGTAATATTTTCGTACCACGTTAAATATTTATACATTTTCAACCATTAAATGCACATTTGGCATCATGGCAATGCTAGATATGTAAACTAGTTAGTACTAGTACTAGTATATTTTTCATGTGAATGATTTAACAATTCAATATTTTTGTATAGTGTTAAGGGTGGGTAACCTATCAACCATTAATTCATTTAGGTTAATTATTTAATTGGATAAATTTAATTTTGACTGGAATCATTAGTTTTTGATTTATTTTTTTTCACCCACAAAATGGATTTATTCCATAATATGTCGGTGTATCAATCCCTTCCATAATACGTAATACAAGAAAGACAAATTGTATCCTTCCAAAATAAGTCAAAAAATAGGAGCCTTTAAGTATGAATTTTTTTTATCAAACATTATATGCATTAATTTTTGTGTAAATCAATATGAGGTTTTTTTTAAAAAGGGCAATTTCAATACTGAATAAGTATATTATTTGTCATTGTCCAAATGCCAAGATTTCTATAAGGATCCAATAAGAACAAGTTTTTTACTAGCACAAGAGTAGTTCATGTATTATTGGATTTTATTAGCATAAGAGTAGTTCATCTTTTAGCATCCAATAAGAGCCAGAACTTTAGAAAGTGACATAAGATAAATAGGTAAAAAAGCTAAAGTGGATTGGATTACGGTTAGATGTTTGACATTGTTCAAGGATTTCATTTCTAGCTTTCAAGTTTTCATTTAACATTGTTAACTAGAAATTAATAAAATGCAATTTGGGATATATTCTAAGCTAGAGGTCGACCAATATAATGAAGAATGCTCGTGTTTATTCAAAAAAGTAGAATTTGACAAAACTCCTCATTGGCTAGGGTAGAAACATTTCAGATGAACATTTATTTTGATTTGTGATAGTTAACTTCCTGATCTACAACATCTTAATAGAGTTTTAAAGCATTGTATAGGTGGTGTATAGTTACAATAATTGGCTTAAAGAAAATAAGGCAATCAACAAAAAAAGAATAAATAATTGATTTGAGGGCCATTCACACTAACTTTAAGCCCATTGAGAGGACCAACAATTTGCAAAGAGTTAAGATGACAAAAGAAAGCTTCTAGATGGAGAATGAACAATTAGGGATATAAAGGGTTTCTCTGTTAAATGCCTACAAGTAGGGAAAACCATTTCATAATGCTACCATTCATGAGAACCTAATATAAAATTGTAGAGACATATTGTAGAACAAGATGGACCCATAGGTACAGAAAATGCATAGCTTGAAGCATCTTTTGAATAAAATACCATTGGAGCTTATTCGATGTTTTTTGGATATCTAATTTTAACACTGCTTTGTATCCATAAGAACCTATTTTAGCACTTATATGATAAATAATGTGAAGGAATTCATGGGCAAAAGTGATATTATCTTGGATTAAATGTCTTCGCGCAAAAGCATTTAGATTTTCAAAGATAAGTGAAGTAAGAACATGCTTTAGTTAGTTGACCAAAACTTTGGCAATAGCCTTATATAACGTATTGCACAAAACTAATTGGCCTCATAGCATCACTTGTTGAAGCCTTATTTACTTTTGAGGATTAGTGTAATAAAGGTCAGATTAGGCTATTTCAAAAGTATACGACCATCAAGAAAACTTAGAACAACTCCTATGATGGATGGGCCAAGATAGTTACAAAATCTTTTGAAGACAACTGGTTGTGAGTCATCTATTCCAGGAGCTTTATAGTTCCCTTGCTAAAAAATAATGACTTCCTAGATTTCCTATAGAGTGAATAAGAACAAAAGTTGAACCTATTGAAAGCTAGAAAAAGTATGTCTAACAAAAGCACACAATTCATCTTGAGCTTATGTACGTGAGACAACAGGTTTACAAAACATAACTCTAAATTTACTCTAGATTAGGTTAGTATGTCATTTTTTTAGTAGAGCCACTACTCATAAGAGGTTTGGTGGATTAGGATATGAGAAATTATTCTTTTAGCTTTAATAGGCAGATTGACAAATCTTTTATTTTGGTCATCAAGAGCTAAACATCTTATTGGTGACTTTAGAGCCCAATGATGTTCTTTATCAATAGCAAAGACAAATGTTGATGTCGAAGAGTCTGTATATGATTCTCCTAAACTAATTCATCAAGGGAAATTTAGGCTTGGAGCAACATGGATTCTATATGATAGATTTATTGCCAAAGATCTTTAGTTGAAGTTTAACTCGATTGTCTCAATTTTAGAACCAAGGTATGACATTTAGTAGCAGGCTAGAACATCTCTGAGGCAACAATTCTCCTGGACTACACCCCTATAACACATTGAGGCTGTTTAAGCCAGAAAGCCTCGAATCTTCAGGGTCTATGATATCTTAAGGGCAAAAGTTTAAAAGTGGAAGGGCACTGTCAAATTTCTAGATACCCAAATTTATCACCTTAATTGACAGAGCCAAATTAACCCAATCCATATTATACAAAACTTTGTTAAGAACTTCAAACACTATACGTTGGCTAGATTGACCATTTCTCCCGATAAATTGAAAGCAAACACGAGGCAATCTAGTTAAGCTAAGATTTCTTGTAAATTGGTGAAGCTTTTTTTTCCTAGGAAATATAAAGACATGCTTCCCTGTCTATTTTTTGAAGAAAAGAGAACTTGGTTAAAATCAACAATCAACAACAAAGGTTTAGTATTATTGAAGGGTAGACAGAGTGTTATTCCAAGTGGATTATTGCCTTTGAACAAAAGGGTGGCAATAGATATTGGCTAGCAACCAAAAATCACCTAAATCACCTAACTTGACTTAGTCTCAGTTGGGGGCTTTATATTGGACCGAACAAAACTAACCTATTGTCCATCCTAACCAAAGACCACCTTTTCGCCTGGTCTCATTTGTAGACTCATAACTTGAATATCCAGTATTAGTTAGCTTACACGGGATTTCCAATACATGGAATTTTATTTCCATCACAAAGGTGATATCTGGCTTATGATGTGCAATGAGGATGCTTGATGATGAACTGCCACAAGCATCCAAGGCCATGATGTTTGTAGCTTAAAAGCTTCAGTGCTGATTGGGGGTTTGATTCAGAACAATCCCAAAAAATCCTTACTTGATAGTATTAGACTTGGTTAAACCATGGCAATAACATCCAAAGAGCCATGGTAGTAAAGAACAAGCCCATTTTGTTGGGTGACCAAACCTAGTTTCATGAAAATCTGTGAGGTCTGTTGGGCGTGTACACTTCATAAACAAGAGGATGAATCATGGGCATTTCCATTTATTCCTAAAATCTGAAAGTGGCAACTAAATGTTAGGATTTTTACATAGCTACATGTTATCAAATTAGCAAGTGCCAAGATTACGTCATAGGAATAATTATACAGGTACATATTTTTTTAATTCTACAAGTGTAGAATCTCCAAGTTTTCACACGCACAAATTCTTTTCTTCCTAGTTTGCTTTCAACCTGATTCTCTAGTGGAGAAACCTATGTACATTTTTTATATTTTTTCATTTACAACCCACAAGACTTTAACTTATAGGCAAATATGGGAAAAAATATTAGAATGTGGCATTTGGCCTATTGAAATCTCTTTATCCTGTCAAATTAGTTCCAAACTATTTTGTTGTTTGTAAGTTAGTGATAGCCGAGGTGCCCATCACTGGCCGAGCTCCCAGACCTGACGGAGTACCGACTTCACCAGAGGGAAACAGCCAGCCGAGGTCGGAAGGATGAACGATCCCCCTGGCAATGTAAGGAATTCGCTTCCTTAGGAAATGGTAGGACCAACCTCGGTAGAGCGGTCAGACCCTCTTCGGAAACAGAAGTATCCATCGGAGGACCCATCCTCGGGGAATACATTCCCCGAAACGTTAGAGTAACCTCGGAAAGTACGAACAAAGCATTTAAGGAGCCTCTGACACCTCCCCATAAAAGTCGTCCCCCAAGTACATTCTGACACGCTATCACTAGAGCACGCCATCAGAGGGACGCCTCGATACGACACTCTCGGAATGCCTAGGCTGTCAACCAGGCGACTTTTGCTGAGATAAACGTCCCTTCGTTCCCGGAAAAGCAGGGATCGCATCCCATTGGACACGTGTCGTGATCTGGAATGACCACAAGAGGAAAATGGCTTCTGTGCGCCTTCTTTATAAAACACCCAGAAAGCATCCTAGGGGGGTAAGGGGAAAAAGTTCTCTTTGAATACACAAAAGAGCACATAATCCAGTTATCTGAAAATACTGACTTGGGCGTCGGAGACTCCTCCCCGGGAATACACACCGAGGACCTCCTGACCTGTGTTTTCTGGAGTATTTCAGGTACATTCCACTGGGGAATCTTCTCCAAAAGTGCTCTCCTCCATCAGAAGTTTTCCCTACTCGTACAATGACACATGATGAAGCCGCCGCAGGCCACCATTTGGCGCTGTTTGTGGGAACTCTATCCCATGTCGCCGTCGTGGAGACTCGGCACTCGAAGGACAAAGGGGTTCCAAGATCCCCCCTCGCACCCGAGACTCAACAGGCGACCATTCTGCCTGTGGCAGAAACTTCTATGATGGAGGACGATCATCCCGTAACGGTAACGATGAGCTTCCTACGGGATTTCCAGCGTTCTACCGTTGCCGAAATCACTCAGCAGCTTGACTAGAGGTTGCCTCAACCTCCACCCACTCAAAGAGCCTCACCCCCGACCATTCGTCGAGAAAGAAGCTCGCGATCTACTCATCGGAGTTCAGGGAGTGGAGACTCCCTTGACACATATTCAACAGATGGTGAACCTGTTGAAGCGCGCCCCGCCAGAGGGAGAGCCCCAAAAGAGACTAGGGCCTCTTATCAATGGAGCGCATCCCCTTACTAGAGGTCCCCCTCTCCCCCTCGCCAGAGTTGTTCCCCAAGGCGAAGAAGAAATTCGCCACTAGCAGCAAGCACACGACGGTAGGAAGGAACCAGCACTGCCACCCTTATGGAAAGGATCCTGGGAAGGCTGGAAAAGGTCGAGAAACAGATCTCCCGAAAACCAGTCTGGTCCCGGTTGTTCGACTCCTACACCGGAGAAGAGTCGCCTTTCGTACGTGAGGTAGTGGAGGCGCCTATGCCCAGTGATTTCAGGGTTCCTCACCTGGAAACATATGACGGGCGAAGTGACCCCCAGGCGCACCTGACAAAATATAAGCGAAGTATGGTGCTCCATGGTGCGGACGACGCCACGCTCTGTAAATGCTTTGAGGTGACACTCTCAGGACCAGTAACAGCGTGGTATGGCTCTTTGCCCCAGGGAAGTTTGTTGAGCTTCCAAGAACTATCTACTGCTTTCACCCAACAGTTTATTGGTAGTAGGCCAACAGCCAAAATGGCAGTGCAAATGTTTAACATAGCGCAGAAAGGAGGGGAGACCATTCGCGACTATGTTGAAAGATTCAATCGAGAAGCACTGAGTGTACCAGATTTTCGGCCTGAAATTCGCATCCTGGCAATGGTCAAATGACTGCGGAGGGACTCCCAGTTGTTCTACGAGTTCTCCAAAGACCCTCCAGAAACTCTTGGGGAATTTTACAGAAAAGCCGAGCAACACATGACGGTCGAAGAACTCAAAATGGGAGGACCTAAAGGCGAACACCCTCGCACCGAAGGGCCTGGCCATCAGCCGCACCAGCAGAACGAGGGAGAGCAGCCCCACAGGCAAAGAGGAAAGAGGCCCGCAGCATTCACTCCCCTGAACACCACAAGAGCTAGCATTCTAATGGCGCTAGAAAGGTAAGGGACCACAGTCCCAAGGCCAAAGGCCATGACCCTGGAGAATAAAAGGAATATGAAAAAATTATGTTAATTTCACCGGGATCATGGCCATGACACTGAAGCCTGTTACCAGTTGAAGAAGTACATCGAGTCCCTGATCAAACAAGGTCAACTTCGGCGATACCTGTGGGTGCCCTCTCCAAAAGGGAGAAAGGAAGAGCAGAGGAGAGCAGACGATGGAGAATATGACTCAGATAGACGGCGGGACTGAAGTCCCCGAAAAAGTCTGCCACCCTCGGCAGGGATTATCCAAACCATCACTACTGGGATACCCTCGGTCGAGAGAAAAAGAAAGATGAGAGAAGTCTCCATCATGGAGTACGGGAGCTCCTCGCGAAGGCTCACTCGTAGAGATGGGTCTGTAATAAAGTTCCCTCATGACGACCCCCTCTTTGTGATGGCAAGGATAGGGAACTGGGATGTCAAGAGAGTGCTCCTTGACGACGGCTCGAACACCGACGTCATTTTTTCTCATCTGCTGGGTAAATTAGACATCTCAAAAAGTGATCTTAGCCCAGTCAGTTCCCCCACCTTCGGCGTCGGACCATCTGAACTTCCAGTCCTCGGGTACATTGACCTGCCTGTGATGCTGAAAGGGGTTTCGCCCAAGAGCAAAGAAGAGTTAATTGCCTCCAGCAGGACAAGATTTATAGTCATTGATGTGCCGTCAGCATATAACGCCATTCTGGGAAGACAGACTCAAGGCAATTTTCACATTCAGCCAGACGTAAGGTACCTGACGATCACCTTCGCCACCGAAGACGGAGATGCTAAAATCTTCATAGATTAGGCCGAGGTTAGGAAAGTCTTCACAAGGGCCGGGCAAAGCCCGACTAAGATCCAGGTACAGACTTCGGCAGAAGGAAAAAAGGTCTTGATGGATGAAAAGGCAATGGCAGAAGAAACGGAAAGCCTCAAAAAAATAGAAACAGAAGATATAGAATTGATCCCCAGCCGGAACACCCGAATTGGGAAGAAACTGGCCGAAGGGGACAAAAAAAGGCTTGTATCCTTCTTGTGCATGAACAAAGATCTATTTGCTTATTCGCCAAAGGATATGCCTGGGGTTGACCCCAGCATAATCCAGCACAATCTTAGAGTGCAACCACACGTCAGACCAGTTTGACAGAAAAAATGGAATCTATCAGCTCACAAAAAGTCCTTCGTCAAGGCCGAAGTTAGTCGCCTCATTGAGGCCGGGGTAATAAGGGAATTAAAATACCCCGAATGGATCAGCAATGTGGTTATAGCCACAAAAGAGGGTAGTGAAAAGCTCCAAATGTGCATCGACTTCCGAAACTTAAACGATGCCTGTCCAAAAGACTCCTATCCATTACCGGCCATAGATCATCTGGTAGATGCAACTTCCGAGTATGTACTGCTTATCTTCCTTGACGCCTTTAGCGGGTATCATCAGATCCGGATGAACCCCAAGGATGAGGAAAAAACGGCATTCATCACAGAGATAGGTACTTACTGCTATGTCAGAATGCCCTTCGTGCTAAAAAACGCAGGAGCCACCTACCAAAGACTGATGAAGAAGGTATTCGATGCACAAATCGGTAGGAACATGGAAGTGTACGTCGACGATATGATAGTCAAGAGCAAGGTACCCAAAAATCATATCACCGACTTAACCGAAACCTTCCAACGACTTCGAGAGTTTAGCATTCGCCTTAATCCCGAAAAGTGTGTGTTCGGGGTAAACGCAGGAAAATTTCTCGGGTTTATGGTGTCAGAAAGAAGAATAGACGCTAACCCTGAGAAAGTGAAAGCCCTGCTGAATTTCCGGACACCTACGTCTGTCAAAGACATACAGAGTCTTACCGGGAGGATCACCTCCCTAAGTAGATTCATCTCCAGGTATGGTGACCGATGTCGCCCGTTTTTCAAGGTACTCACCAAAGTCTCCAAGGAAGGTGGTACCTCCGGAATCCAGGAACATCCATGGAATACAGAATGCCAGGAAGCCTGGGGAGAGCTCAAAAGTTATCTAACTCGCCTCCCAACACTTCGGCAACCTTGGGAGGGGGAACCTTTCATTCTTTACCTCGCAGTCACTAAAAAGATGGTGAGTTCCATCTTAGTGAAAGAAGAGGGTGGGAAACAATGGCCGGTGTATTACGTAAGCAAGTCCCTGTATGGCGCCGAGACAAGGTACCCGTTGCTCCAAAAAGCTATCTACGCGTTAGTACTGGCGGGTAGGAGATTGCGACCCTACTTCCAAGGACACGCCTTCACCGTACGAAATAATTTGCCCCTATGAGATGTGATGAAAAAAGTGGAGCATTCGGGAAGACTCTCAAAATGGTGCATTGAGCTCGGTGAATATGACATTACATACGAGCCTAGAAGGGCAATAAAGGCTCAGGCACTTGCAGACTTCATTGCCGAGATCCCCGAGATTGAAAAGACCGAAGCGCTCGCGGGTGGAAAAACAGAGACTGATCCAGAATGGAAACTCTTCATCGATGGAGCGTCAGGCGCAGAGCATCAAGGAGCTGGAATAGTCCTTCAGGGTCCCAAAGGCATGGAAGCTTCTAAAGTAGTCAAATTCAGTTTTAATGTTACCAATAACATTGCTGAATATGAAGCCCTCATAGCCGGACTGAAAATGGCCAGAAAAGTAGGTGTGAAGAACCTTCCATAGTGATTCACAGTTAATAGTCCGACAGACAAAGGAAGAATATGCGGCAAAGGACCCAATTTTGGCTAAGTATCATGACCTCGTTCAGAAACTCATTGAGGATTTCGACTCGATGCACATAAAGAACGTGCCCCGAAGGGATAATACCCAAGCAGATGCCTTGGCCAAGGCTAAGGAACCCACCGAAGTGCTAAAACACCCTAGCATAGAGTTAATGTGCATAGAAACCTCGGGGGAGGGATGGCAAAGCTCCCTTAAGAGATATTTGGCAACTTCAGAGCTTCCCGAGGATCCTAAAGAAGCCGCAAAGATACGAAAGCGTGTAGGAAGGTATTTTCTCATTGGGAAAGAACTGTATAGACAAGGGTACGCTAGCCCTCTACAAAGATGTATAGGTGAGGATGACGTCAAAGTAATACTTGAAGAAGTACATGAAGGAGTGTGTGGCTCCCATATAGGGACAGATGCCCTTGCAGGAGTAATACTCCGCCAAGGTTACTTTTGGCCTACCTTAAGGAAGGACGCAAGGCAATTCGTCCGAAGATGCGACAACTGCCAAAGGCATGCCAGTATCCAAAAGCTACCCTCGGAGAGAATAAATGCAACAGACTATCCCTGCCCCTTCGCCGTCTGGGGCATTGACCTCATCGGACCTTTCCCAAACGCCCCCGGCGGAGTAAAATTTTGCATCGTCGCAGTGGACTATTTCACTAAGTGGATAGAGGCAGAACCGCTAGCATCAATCTTGGCAAAGGACACTCAAAAATTCGTATGGAAAAACATTATATGCCGATTTGGCATTCCGAGGGTAATAGTGGCCGATAACGGGACTCAATTCACGGATAAGGGGTTCCAGGAATTCCTAGAGGACCTTGGCGTCAAGATACATTTTGCCCCAGTGGCTCACCCTCAGAGCAATGGGCAGGTCGAGGCATCTAGCAGAACAATAAAAGATGGCCTGAAGAAAAGGCTAAAAGAGGCAAAAGGGAAATGGCCAGGAGAGCTCCCAAGTGTGCTGTGGAGCTACCGAACGACTCTTCGAAGAGCCACGGGAGAGACTCCTTTCTCGTTCGTATACGGGACCGAGGCCATTATTCCCATTGAAGTCATGCAGCCCTCGGTAAGAGTACAGGTGTTCGATGAAGGAGGAAATGATCTTGGACTGAGAGCAAAACTGGACCTCCTCGAAGAACACCGTGAAATGGCCGAGTTAAGGAGAAAGGCCTTCCAGCAACGGATAGCAGGCACCGCCAATTTACATGTAAGAAAAAAGGCGATAAAAAAGGGAGACCTCGTTCTCCGAAAGGCCGAGTTCGAACAGTGAAGGCCATCAGAAGAGGTACTTCGGGCAAATTGGAGTGGACCTTATTTGGTTCTCGACGAAGTCCGCCCAGGGGTCTTTAAGTTGGGTAATGTTGAGGGAGTGGAGTTGAAGAATACTTGGCATTCAGACTCTCTGAAAAAATTTTATACTTAGACATTTTTTCAAAGAAAGCCGGTAAGATACTCCTCCCCGAAGTTGTCAGTAAAATACATGATGAATTTGCCCTCGTTATCGAAAGAGTGCGCCTTGATGATTCTGCCCTTACAAAATTCCTAAGCTTAAAAACCCGTCCGAACACGAAAGAAGTTCAAAAAGGTTCATTCCGAAAGATAAGGTGCAGGTGTTCGCCAAAAGTGCACACCTAGAATCGTACCAGCTTCTGATAAGGCATAATCGGGAGAAAGAATGGAGAATGGAGAATGGAGAAAAAAAATTCTTCATTAAAAAATCCTAAGGCAAAAAATACAAAGAAGGAAGAAGAAAGCCTATGACTGAACAGGGGTATCCGACGTTTTGTCAAACATTATCATCTCCAGAGGGCTCAGTCAAAGACGCAGGCCAAGCTGGAGGAAAATTGAAGAACTCGACTTTGGACCATGAAGATCTGGGCTCTTTGGGAAAATCCAAAGCAGGCAAGTGAGAAATGTCAAGCCTAGGGTGCCGAGCGAGGACCTGGTGACGAGCCAAGCAAAAACCATCTTGGTAAGACGTCTTCGACATTTGCTCGCTACGGTCCTTCTCGGCGCCAAGAGCCACCAGCTTAGCTTTTAGCGCGACAATCTTCTCCTCCAGCTTCCTCTTCTTCCTGCTCTTCGTCTTCTCCTTCTTCAGCGACGCAATCTCAGCTTGGAGATCGGCATTCAAAGCGAGTGATTTCGCAAGATTCTCGCCGTCTTGAATGGTCTTCTTTCGAAGGGCCTCATTCTCTAAAGAAAGAGTCACGCACTTTGAGCCGAGGTCTTCAACCATGGCTGAGAAGTCGGTAAAAAGCTCCTGCCTGCTGGACACAACCTCGGCCCGAAGACTCCCAAGGTCCTCCTTCGCGATTTTGTTTAACTCGCCATATTTTAGGGCATATTGGGTGAGAGACTCCTTCGTCTTCCACAGGGAATCTTCGGACCGAGAGCGGGTCTCCGTTTGTTTCACTGACCAGGCACGGAAGTACCCGCTGTATACCAAAAGCTGCGGAAGACAGGGGCACCAAATAAGTATCGGAAGGCAGTGATGGTTTAGATGAACAATTTTCTAAGATACAAGAAAAGAAAGGATCACCTGAGCAGTGTGCTCAGTCATCCTCGCCGCGAGGATCTCTTCGCTGGGACATTCGTTGGTAAGGGACTGAAAAGTGGCATTAGTCAGCACCCCCGCCGCCATTTGCGGAGCCATCAGCTGGCTATCCTCAGAGAACAAATCCATGTCCTCTATGAACGTCCAGAAGGGCTCCCGTGGCACCTTGTCCTGCGGAATCCGTCGGTCCCGAAGAGCCCTCTGACGGGCATGAGCTTCCACCCAGGAAGCAGTAGGGGCGTTCTCTGCAAGGTCACGCCGAAGTTCCATCAAGACATCATCCCTTAGCCATTCATCCAAAAAATCGTAGATACGAAAAATACTGAGGTTGGTAGCGGAATGGCTAAGGAAAAAACCTGGTGGAACTTCGGGGACGCACTCCTCAGAACCGACCTCCCAAACATCCTCAGTGACATTCTTTCCCTTCCTCCTTCTGCCCTCTTCAAACTCCTGGGCAGACGTTCGCTCAGCTGGGATCTCGGTAGCAGGGGCAGGATTCAGTGTCCCCCCGAGGATGTCAGGGTCCGAAAAAGGGTTCTCGGCGGTCGGAAGTTGAGCAGAGGATTGATCTTCCAGCTCTACTACATTCTCGGGGGGAGGAGGAGTGGTAGCCTTGGCCTTCTTCGACTTAGAAGGGCCGGCAGTCGACTTCTTCCTCTTACCAGAAGTCTTCCTGTGTACTTGCTCTCCCCGCTTAGCATGACTGTCGAAGAGTGATTTATAAAACTCGGCAGACTGATCGCCCATCTCTGCAAAAAGGTAAAATATCAGTGTAAGTCCAAAAGGAAAGCAAATAACAAACCCTGGAAGGTGACTTACTCTCGAAAAAAAACTGATAAGAAATTTGACGCCGAATGAGCATGACTATCCAGTCTTTCTTCCCCGGAAGAACAGGCACAGGCATGCCGGGGTCACTCTTGTGGGCAGTTATCACTCCCAATTCCCGAAGAACTTCCTCTGACATAAGATCCCACTTAATGGGAAAAGGGTAGGGTGAACGTGATGGAGTCTCGGAGTCCCAGTCCGCCACCAACCGAATACGCTTGTCGAAGTTGTCAAAATCGGCAAGCAATACCGGAGTGAGGAGCTTCCGGGGATCGACAACGTCGACCTCCAAAGTCCCCGAGGCCCATCTAATAGGCACATGTCTCCAAGACTCGGGGACCCGGAAAAAGAAAAACTTCTTCTGCCACCCTCGCCAACTATCCTTATTGTCAAAGGTAAACATAAACTTCTTACTCCCGGACCCTCAGGAAAGGAGGTAGTAAAAACCACCCTTCGGGACCGGGTGGAGTTTGTAGTATTGCATGAAGAAGAGGAAGTGGGGGTTTATGCCGAACACCGCACACATGCAGAGGAAAGCATTAAAGTAAGAGTAAGAATTTGGGGGGAGTTGGTTCACAGCAATGCCGTGGAATTTGCAGAATTCGCATATCACGCGATGAGGGGGATACTGAAGACCGGCTTTCAGCTGAGCTCGGTAAACGGTAACCTCCCCCGAAGAAGCTGCGTAACCGTAAGATCCCGGAAGAGGTAACCTCGGTGTGATATAAGAAGGGAGGTAGTACTTGGCCACCCACTTTTTCATTTTTTCCAAAGTAGTGGAACAAGGATAAGCCTCAAGGGAAGCAAGGTTCGCAGAAAGAGGGCGCATAGTCATCAATGGAGTCGGACTTAATGGAGTCGGATTTGACATTTTTCAAAAAATAAGAAAAAGAGAGATGACTTTGGGAGAAATAGAGGAACAATGACAAACCACAAAAAGGGAACACCCACAAAAGACTTTGCTAAAACCTGGGCTGCGAAACACCGCTACAAGGAATCGCTGGAGGTCACTCTGCCGTAAGAACCGCCGTCGGAAAAAGAAAAAGGTCAAGAAAAGGCTTTAGAACAGACGAGAGTTAAAACAAAAAAGTGAGACAAAATGAGACTGAAGGTGCTTATATAGACCGAAGAAGGATAAGTGAAACGTCGTCATAATCATCCTTTGAAGATGTAACGGCCTCATTATTACTCCTTGAAGGCGAAGAGGTGCGGTTGACGTAACCAGCATAGTTGTTTTGCCATCCAACAGCGTCCACGTGTTACACAGCGCGAAGAATCAGGGCACGTCCCTCTAACATCGTGAAAACCTAGGCACGGTTACCTATGACTGACACGCTCAGCCAAAGGACGCGACGATTCACAGACTCATGGCAGAAAAAGCAAAAAAGAAAAAAAGTTACGTGCATTCCAAGGACATCAAGAAAACTAGAGGAGGGTACCTCGGCTCCGAAGAGACGCCTTCTGAAGCAAGGCAACTTTCCAAAAAAAGTTTCAGCCGCCAGGTCGGTAAAGGGACCTCCTCGAAAACATAGCCGAAGCCCCCGCTCTGGCTTTCCAGGAGGGGGCATGTGATAGCCGAGGTGCCCATCACTGGCCAAGCTCCCAGACCTGACGGAGTACCGACTTCGCCAGAGGGAAACAGCCAGCCGAGGTCGGAAGGATGAACGATCCCCCTAGCAATGTAGGGAATTCGCTTCCTTAGGAAATGGTAGGACCAACCTCGGTAGAGCGGTCAGACCCTCTTCGGAAACAGAAGTATCCCTCGGAGGACCCATCCTTGGGGAATACATTCCCCGAAACGTTAGAGTAACCTCGGAAAGTACGAACAAAGCATTTAAGGAGCCTCTGACACCTCCCCATAAAAGTCGTCCCCCAAGTACATTCTGACACGCTATCACTGGAGCATGCCATCAGAAGGATGCCTCGATACGACACTCTTAGAATGCCTAGGCTGTCAACCAGGCGACTTTTGCTGAGATAAATGTCCCTTCGTTCCCGGAAAAGCAGGGATCGCATCCCACCGGACACGTGTCGTGATCTGGAACGACCGCAAGAGGAAAATGGCTTCTGTGCGCCTCCTTTATAAAACACCCAGAAAGCATCCTAGGGGGGTAAGGGGAAAAAGTTCTCTTTGAATACACAAAAGAGCACATAATCCAGTTATCTGAAAATACTGACCTGGGCGTCGGAGACTCCTCCCCGGGAATACACCCCGAGGACCTCCTGACCTGTGTTTTCTGGAGTATTTCAGGTACATTCCATTGGGGAATCTCCTCCAAAAGTGCTTTCCTCCATCATAAGTTTTCCCTACCCGTACAATGACACATAATGAAGCCGCCACAGGCCACCAGTTAGAAAATACTTTATTTTGGATGATCTTGCAAAATCAACCAGGGGTTAGAGACTTTCTCACAAAAACCCAAATACTTTATATTATTCTGTTCATCAACTAATATACATATGCTCTGAATTAGACATACCAATTTGTATTAAGGCACCGCAATTCAGAAACTCATATGCTAATGTCATCATGTGATTTGGAGATAAAAAAAATTTGGAAAACATTTGAATTATACATATATATATATAATTTCATATACCAAAATAAGTCACTTTTTAAATCATTCACTGGCTGATTTTTAATTGAATATCATGGAGACATATTCCAAGTATCCCTCTATTATAGGAGTGTCGGATCCCTTATTGAATGACTATGAATATGATTGTGTTAATTATGTGATCATACATATCCAAGTATATCCAATAATAAGCATCATTAGTTGGTGTATCAAAATCACATAACCATCACATAATGTGTTAGTGTTATGCCAAAGCCAATTATGAGATGATTGTATTTTATACATTGAGTCATGATATTTGATTGAGACATTAATCCAATAATTATGTTTGTTGTTTTGTGTCTGTATAACATAATCAAACATAATTATAACCTTAGAATAATATTATTCTTAAACGTCTTTGACCTAGTATTATAGTGGAGTAAGTTGCAATAATATATAAAGACTAGCTTGCGTTGAGACTAATATGAGATATGTAGTCTTTATATGAGTACAAGTTGGAGAACTTGTGTACTAGACCGACCCACCATGAGAATGCTACATGGATCGTTATATGAGTGTCATAAGTGATTTTCATAGTAATCATGGTATATGTAGTTCTTTGACCTAAGGTCATCAAGGTTCTCTACATATGAGTCACATACTTTGATACTTTCCTTTGTTCCTCGTAACTGAGTGAAATGAAGGTAGTCATTAGGTATGTCACATATCATGCAGAGGATTTTGTATGATCAAGATGCGATTTGTCTATCCTATGTAACGGGAGTGATATCTTCGGACCCATTGATTAAGTAAGACTAAGGAAATATATGGCCTGCTCAGATGAGTTGATATGAGATATCAATATCATCAGTTTTAGTCAGTTCACTTGGTAATTAAGAAACCTTAAATTGGGCTGTACGAGAGTGACACATTCCATGTCTCGTGCCCGATCTTAATATATTGGACAAATGGACAATGATATATACGAATAATGATCATACAGGTTTAGTTAAATCATCGGCTATCTTGTCACTTGGGTAGCCATGATGTGTTGCTTGACACCTCTCATAAATGTGATTTATGATTATTAGCAATGTGATAGGAGCCTATTGAATCACACACATAGAGCCAATTAAATTATTTGAGTGGATGGGCCAAATTGTTTAGGTTTTGGTTTCATGATAATTTTGGATTAATAATTGGCCCAAAAGTTGAGCAATTATGAAGCCCGAAATTAACCCTAATTTGATTAGGGTTATGAAACCTATTAGGCTTTGGAGTTAAACCTCATTATATATACATCATATAATGAGAATTTTCACAGCCTTAGCCTCCCAAAGGACAAAATCAGAAAGGTTCTGCAAAATTCTAACCACACTCTCTTCTTGCCTTTCTTTGGAGGACGGAAGCTAGCATTGTGAGCGTAAGAGGAGTGCATCTGCCGAAACGTAGTGGGCACATGGTGATCCGAGAGGTCCATGTGAATACCGTAGAGAGCTTGAACACGTCAACTATTCAAGTTTGTGATTCGACTCAATAGTTGGGTGAAAGATCCTAGCTAAGTAGGTATAAAAATTTTGAACACCCGATTTATTCCATTTCACTTGGATCTTGGAGGGTTTCGGTTAATTTCTGCTGCATTTCCACTACATTTGCTTAGTTCCCAAAACCCTACATAATGTTTATAACATTATCAGATCTACAAACTAATATAACTTGAACGCTTTTCTTCACAATTTATAGGTCTATGAGTTCTAACCTTTGATCCTGTTTAATATTTGCTTACCAATAATACTCATATGTAATGAAAGTCTTCACTGTGATAATTTGAGACATATTATCTTATCACTTATAATAGTAATCATGTAACAACCTTTTATGTACATAATGTTTCTCTTATGCCCATAGGTTGAGAACGAAGCTTTATGGTTATAAGATAATAGATTAAGCCTCATTATTGATAACCTCTATTATTAATATGATTTTATTCAATATAACCTTTGGATACATTCTTATGATGTCTTATATAAATGAGAATTGCACATTACACATAAACTTCTCTTGACATCTTTATGTCATTTTGCTACATATATAGTTATGCATGTAGTGTAAGCTCACATGTGTGCAATACCCCTATGTGTATGTGATTAGTGTATAACTTGTTATCTAATAATAAATTATCATTTGACTTTATAGACATATATCTTTCAGCAAGAACCTGAGGAAGTTGATGAATGTGACAATTGGACCTTGCTAACTAAATTAGTTTTAGCATCACGCAACTCATCTGCTTCCTCCATGTTAGAAAACTTTTCCCACTTCAGAACTTTTACAAGATCCTCCTCTGGCTTTCTATCAATGAGGCTGTCCCCAAAGTCAGGAGGAGCAGCAACATCACCTTGTTCAAGGAAAGGCAGATGGACTTTAGTCAATCTAAGGTTCGTGTTCCGATCAGTCCAGAAAGTTCACTAGAGCTGTTATCTAGAACACAACTGAGTCAATGACAAATATTAATATCATAGAATTCGGCTCCTCAACTATTTGGCCGTGAGATCGAGCATGAGAGGCTGATCATGTTTAGCCTTGTTAACTTGTTCTAGATCCCTGGGGAAGTTCTTGAAAGACAAGTATTATGATAGCTAATAAGCAAAAAGTTATCTAGCCCTTGGATTGGTCCTTGTTAAGAAGACCTGTGAGAATTGTCACGGCAATGTTGTCCATGTTCGCCAAATTTTACGTGTGCAATATTTACCGAGTTGAAAAAGAGTGAGAGCCTCAAGAATGGCGTACTCGACCACATCAGGCACTCGTCCTATATTCAAATTGTACCTAAAAAATTCGGGAAAATATATTGGTTAGTCCTGAAACTTTTCAGATTTTGCCAACTTAGTTCTAAAACTCATCAACTTGCCAAAATAATCATAAAACTATAAAATCGTTAGCTCTGTTAGTCCTAATTTGGATGTCTCGCCAGCTAGCCTACAGAAAAACTAATGTGGCAACTAGTGGACATTAAAATCCTGACTTGTTGACTTTTTTAATCTAATGGATAATTTTGGGGATTGAATTGTTCAAAATTAAACACTAGCGGGACTAAAATAGTATTTCCCCATTTTTTTGTCATCTTCTTCAACAAGGTGTTTGCCGCGTTTGGGAAATGAGCTCCGGCGACATTTGGGAGAGCATGTTGAAGGTTGCAGCGCTGGTGCTGACAAGGCCTTGGTTCACTTTGTTATTCTCTTCAACTAGAGGGTCACAGAAGGCTCTTGGGGTAATGAAGCTACCTCTCCTGCAAAAAACATTAATAGGAAAAAATTGAAAAAAAAAAACAAACAAAAAATTAGAAAAGTGGGCCTCGTTAAATACGATTATTGGAGAAATATCGGATATTGATGAGCTTGTGAATTGTGATTAAGCAAAGATGAAAAAAAGTGAGAGACTAGAAGGAAGTCTTCAACTTCTTACTCCATAATCCGATGCCTCTCCTTGCTTCTCCTCTCCCAACTAACATGCCCTTCAAATTCTGAACGATCAGTGGCCTACATCTCAACAAAATTTTGGGTATAGCTTCTGATTATGATCATCGTAATCAAAATGAATTTTTAATTAATTACCAAATGGTAGTGGTAATTACCAAATTAATTAGTATTTCATTAAAAGAATTTTATGATAAGTATAACAATATCTTTTGAATTATCCTAATCGATTCAATATTTAATTGGTCTGGACAACAGAGAAATAATTAAAAAAACAGCAAAAAGAAAAAAAAAACAACCTAGAGAAAATGCTGCCGCATTCAGATTTGTATTATTCTAACGTTCATCAATTGCTACATCAGCTTTTCTATAGGCCAACTGGCGAGACATCCAAACTAGAACTTATAGTGCTAACGATTTTATAATTTTATGATTATTTTGGTAAATTGATGAGTTTTAGGACTAAGTTGGTAAAATAAAAAAAAATTTAGCACTGACTAATATCTTTTCCGTTCCATCGTTGACCTCCCTAATGACTAATATCAATAACTTTCACTATCTCCAACTTCTCACCAATTGTCTTGGCAGTGGAAGAAGAAGAAGGATAAAGGACAGGTAAATGATGCATTTGTACCCAAATAGAAACAAGTTAAAAATCATGATCACTATATAAGCACAATGAAGGATAAATTGTTGGGAAAGAATGAGAGCATGATCGATATTTCAAGGAGCATCGAGTTGCTGATAAAACATATCGTACCAAGAGCAGAATTTAATTAATAATTTGTTATGTCCAACAGCTCCAAAATCCTTATTCGAAGATAGCCCTAGACAACTTTGGATATAGATAGTTAATTTGCAAATAGAAAGATGTATTTTTTCTATCTTCTTTGTTACTAGTGATTAAGAACAGTGCAACCTCTAATTTTTTGTTCCCACGTCAATACAGCAGCAATATTAGAGTAATTTTGGATCCCAACTTTTCTCCTACAACGTTTTCTTCCATCATTCACATCAACAGGCTCAGGATGGACAAAATCCCAATCAATTGATTCCCTAAGCAAGAACTCAAATTAGAATTAACAAGTTACGAGGGGGAAGGAGATTAAATGTGTACGATAGCCATAACCCGTATTAGGCATAATTATAATTGGATTACTAAGTATTGGGCCTAATTAATAATGGAGGCCCAATAAAGCCTACCAAGCTCCAGAATGAGGGTACAACCCCATTAATCTCATCTACTCAATATTTATACATGGAGTATCTCTCTCACTTTTTCCTAGATTCTATATTGTGGCTCCACTAACTTGGGCATCAAAGGGACCCCTTAACTCCTTTCTTCACATCTCTATATACAGGTGACCAGGGCTGACCAGTGATCAAGAGGGGGGGCTTTTGATAGCCATAACCCAAATTAGACCCAATTATCATAAGATTACCGAGTCTCAGGCCAAATTAACAATGAGGCCCAACAGGCCTATTAGGCTTTAGAACTAGCACACAGACATATTGAACCCACCTACTGGCTATTTAGACATGGAGTACCTTTCTTATATTTTTTTTCTATGATCTACACAACAACTTTACTGACTTGGGTATTGGATGGGCCTTGAGGACACATCGTGGGTCTTCCTAATGCCTTTCTTCATGTCACTGGCCAACAATCAAGATTTTTCATTGTCCAACTTGGAACCTTAGGTAATTCTGCTATCAAATGACACCATTTGTGAGAACTGACAATGGCTGCCCGATCACCATTATGATGATATAACACCATGCGCAATAGGGCTTATGACAATTGAGAGGAATTTGCTCTAATTTGAAAGGATAAGGGCCTCGTGAGTCATGACGGCTCCAATGATCAGGGGCTCTATGTTAAAACTGCACCCAAAGCAGTTTGAATATCCTCTATAGGTCTCCATTGTATGACGTGGAATCCTAAATAGTTTGACTATCAGAGTACAACCTAGATCTTTTACATTTGTCACTAGTGACATTCAATGGCAAAAGGATCGTCCATCAAGTTCTCGAATCATGACAAGATCTCAACACTGCATTTGTTACAAGTGATAAATTTTTTGAGTCATCAAGAGAAGCGTTGGTGAACTGACTCAAGATATCAAAGGACCAATACAATGGTGGGCTTGAAGACAAAATGTAAGACACTAAGAACTAATTGATCTCAAGAAAGAGAAACATCAAAGCAGGAAATACAATGAAGAAAAAGAACATCGAAGCAAGATATACGATGGAACAAAACCCAAAAGCATGTGAAAAACAAAATAGAAGACTAACAGATTAAGGAAAAGAAACAAAAATAAAGCCAAGGAAATTAGGACTTTGAAGGGCAGAAACAGGGACTCCCAAATAAAATAGCACAAAGTTGAACAAGCCAGAAAGGGACTAACACAATAACAAAAAAAAAACAGAGAAAACTTATCGACATAGGCCAATAAACACGAAATTTGAAGGAAAAAAACTACTGGAGTTAGCTCCCAAAACTAAGAGAACACCTACAACAAATCAAAATAACATAAACAAGGGAATAAGAAGGGAAGATTGTCACAAGACGTTGAGATAAAAACATCAAAAGAGCATTGAAAGCCCTCTTACAAATCAAACAAAATTTTTTGGGGAAATAAAGATAGGAAATTGTTAAAAAAAATCATATCAAACACCCATAATTTTCTTTTTTCTTTTTTTTTTTGCCAAATAATTTTCTGTTTCTAGAAAAAGTTTCATAAAGTTTTAGTTTATGCAATTAAGAGCACAGTCTTGGGCTGACACGTGCCAATATCATCTATTAGAGTAGAGAGCTATGAGAATTTGAGTGCCAAGTCAGCAATTCCATTTTCCATGTACAAATCCATTCAATTTGGGACCAATAAAGTAGACTTTGACGAAGTTATAAGATTTGTTTAGAAAAACATAAAATTTTAGAGTTGGTAAAGTTTTAGAACTGGTCTTTCCCCCCTTAAAATACACCCCCCAAATACAAAGAAATCAGACCCATTCGAGAAAAGCTGTAAAGGCAGTGAACTGAGGTTGCAGAAAACAAGCTACTCAGATATTCGCAGAGTTGACCAATTGTCTCGCTAGAAATCCTGAAACGATAAGATGAACCTCTTTATAAAATGGAACAATGAGATTACAAGTGAAAGAAAAGCACCCACTGCTGCTGGTGCAGAAGTTGTTCTACAAATTTTCACAAAGAATCTTCTTCAATGGAAGTAAGTTACCACTAACAGGTCCATATATAGACGAAACCAAAGCAACAACCACCAATGTTTGAAAAATGAACAGGTAGGGTTTGGCTCCAATTTAGGGGAAGACAAAACAAATCAACCAAGCTCAACTTGAACCCCTTTTTTTGAAGTTTTGTTCAAAATTCCTAGACTTTTTTTTAAGATATCTCTTCAAGCTCTCAGTTCATTTCTATTCCTCCAACTTCAACAATTTGGACGTAACTTACCTGGAGTCATACAAGAAAGGTTTCCATCGATGAGATGGCCGACTTGAAACCAGCCCAAGTCAAATTTGGCCCAACTCGGTCAAACCTGGGCGGAGAATGTGAGCCGAATATAGGTCCGGAGGAAGAGGAAAGCCAAATAAGGCCAGCCTACCTTAGGCTCGGTTTAAGCTTGGAACTGGATTGGCTCAGGCCAAACTGGTTCGAGTTGGCCGTTTGGGATTCTAACAGTTGCATTTTGAACTTTAAAAAAAAAGGCAAAAGTACACCCGAAGCCCCCAAACGGTCCTAAATGTTTAAAGAAGGCATTTTACTTTTATACCCCTTTAGCTCCTATAAACAAGTAGTTTTTTAAGGTTTTTTAGGGAAACCAAATTTATAGCTCCCCTATAAATAGAAAGCCTCACTCCCACAATTCCTCACACCCATCTCTCTTGTCCGTCTACAACATTCTCTCATTCTCACTACTAGCTCTCATCCATTTTCCTTAATCTCCTGCTAATATTTTCTTAATTTCCTTTTAATCTTCTCTTAATCTTCAATTGTTTTCTCTCATAAATGGAATCACAAGGGAAAAATTCTAGCAAGAATGCCACAAGCTCCTCATCCTACACTAGAGTTGGGTTGCTTTTCAAGGACCACTTGTTCTACAAAAGCCGAGGAGTGCACATCCAAGAGGTGCCCGACAATGACGCCAACATTGATATGACAAATTACAATTTGGCCCCCGACGATCAATTGTCTGATGATGACATTGAAGAGGTCCCCCAGCCTAAGCTTCGACCGATGCCAAAGGCCCACAACTGACACCACAAAATGAGCAACCCGATGGCACACAGGGCAAATCTGGGAATCTCAAAACTTTGATTTGGGCGTATTTCAAGCAAGTGTAGAAAGGCAAGACGAGGTTTGCAAAGCACAAACATTGCAGTAACAAATTTGTGCACAAGCTAAATTTTGCTACAATAATGCTAACCCGACATTTAAGCAAAGTCCACAAAAAATCTTGTCGGCACTTCTAATGGACAATTTTAGCTAATGAGAGTGGGGAGCTCTAGCGGTCCAGGTATTTTTGGCTATAACCAACAAACTATATTTTTTGCTATGACCAAAAAACTATGAGACAAGGGTTAATTAATTGGATGATGCTTATAGAAAAACCATTCAAATAAGTCGAGGATGAGCATCTAAAAAGATTAGTTGTCGATAATTTGAACCTGGCTTATAAAAAAATGTCTAGGCAAATTGTTAGTAGAGAGAGTTTTAAGTTATATGAATCTAGGAGATCTGGTTTGCCAACATATTTTTCAATGTTTGATGATTGTGTTTCATTTACATCTGATTTATGGATGTCACTCATAGGACAGGATTATTATTGTGTAACTGCATATTGGATTGATAATGACTTGGCTATGCAAAAATACATCGTTGTATTTAAATGCATGGAATATGATTATACAAACTGGAACATCATGATGTGCATTTTAGAAACTTTGTAGAAATTTTCACATTAATAAAGGTTCTATCCATTTATTATGACAATGCTTCAAACAATTATGCTACGGTTAGGAAATTGATTAAAGAGATAAAACAACTTGTTGAAGGATTCCCCACACCCCATATTTACTGCTTATATCACATTTTAAATTTATTTGTTCAAAACGGTTTACAACTTTGCAAACAAAAGTTACCTTAATTTAGAATGCACTACTTTTTCTAAAGTCCAAAAAGAAAATTGGCTCATGAATTTAAAATATTTTGTTTTGAAAATAGGATCTTTGATGATGGATTAGAATTCTAAAAAAAAACTTTATTTAGCGGGATCTTAAATCAAAATTTTAACACTTTAAAATTCTAATTTTGAATTTCGTATAATTTTGAAATGCCTTTTTTCCTTCTAGTATTTGAAACTACCAATTTAAAACAAAAAATTAGATAAAATTTATCAATCTAAACACAAACCTATCATACTTAGCCCTAAAATGGAATTCTGTTCCAACTAAAAAAAATATAAAAATAAAAATAAATCATTTTTTATAAAGTTGAAGTCAAAATGAAGTAAAAATTATCAAAAACTCCTAAAGTATATCCTAACCTACATTTCTGTCATCCATGTTTTAAATACCTACACTTACCCCATTCAAAGCTAACTTCGTTAATGAACGTTGAGAAAAAAAAGGAAAAATTCATTTTATCCTCCTAAATTCCTTCACTTGATAACTTTGCTCCCAAAAGTTTGCACCCTATCTGCTCCATCCCTCCACGTCTCCCCAAAATTGCTTCTTCCCATTTCAGCTATTCCAATTCAATTCTCACCTTAGCTAGGAACACGATTCGACGTTTCGCCAGAAAACCAAACTTGAAGACTTTTTCGCCAGCAGGTTGGTGGCCAGGGTAAAGAGCGGAAGAAAGAAGAGGTTAAGGTTTCTAGAAGTGTGGGTGAAAAAAAAGCGGCCAGAGCTCTGCGGACCTTTTCATAGGGCTGTAAACGAACCGAACGAATACAAATAAGCCATGTTCATGTTCATTCATTTAACTTTAAACGAACACGAACATGAACACGAACAATAAACGAATGCAACTTCTCTGTTCGTGTTCGTTCATTTATTAATAAACAAACACGAACATGAACACGAACAATTAAACCCGATGACTACCACAAATCTAAATTGTAGTAAGTCTAGCAATGGCCAACAGGGCAATAGGCGATGGTGAGAGAGATTCTGGATTATGGCAATGAGGCTCAGCTTGATGCTGCAGCAGGTTCACGCTATGGGGAACTGATTATGTTTGGGGAAACAAAAACAATATATTAATTTGGGAAAGATTGGAACATAATCACATGAGTGGAGTAGGTAGACACTAATAAAAATGCATGATCTATAAAATGTATGTAATAATAAATGTACAGCCAATATATAAATAAACAAATAAATCAATATAAATGAACAAATAAATAAATGAACATAAACGAACAATAACCGAACGGTTCATGAACGTAAATGAACGAACGGGACCTTGTTCGTGTTCGTTCATTTGACTAATCGAACGGAAAAATGTGTTCATGTTCGTTCATTTAACTAAATAAACAAACATAAATGAACCCTTATCAAACGGTTTACGAATAGTTCACTAAACATTTTGTTTGTTTACACCCCTACCCTCTCACTCTTTGCAGCCAAATTTGCGGTTGAGTGGAGGTGTAAACGAACAAAGCGTTCGGTCAATCGTTCATGAACTGTTCGGCAGGAGTTCATTTGTGTTTATTTACTTCGTTAAATGAATGAATATGAACAGGTTTTTCTATTCAATTAGTTAAACAAATGAAAATGAACAATGTCTCATTTGTTTAGTTACGTTCACCAAACCGTTTGGTTATTATTCGTTTATATTCATTTATTTATTTGGTTGTTTATGTATATTTTTTCATTTATTCATATATTAGCTGTACATTTATTATGATATATATTTTATATATCATATATTTTTATTAACATCCACTTACTCCGTACACACATGATTATGCTCCAATCTCCTCCAAATTAATCTATTATCTTTGTTTCCTCAAACATAATTAGTCATTTCTCTCATAGTATGAACCTGGTGTAGCACGAAGTCAAGCGCCATAGCCCTAACCCATAGTCTTTCTCACTATCGCCCATTGCTCTGTCAGTCATTGCTAAACCTATTCCAATTGAGATTGGTGGTAGCCATCAACTTTAATTGTTCAAGTTTGTATTTATGTTCGTTTATTAATAAGCGAATGAACACGAATACAGAAATTGCGTTCATTTATTGTTTGTATTTGTGTTCGTGTTCATTAAAAGTTAAATAAACTAACATGAACATAGCTTGTTTGTGTTTGTGTAGTTCATTTACAACCCTATATTTGAGTAACCTGCCAAAGCACAACCTCGGTGAGTAGTTAGTTTTCCGATTTCACTTCTAACTTCCTTTTTCCTTTTCAAACAATTACCGAATTCGGAAATAACTTTCTTAACAAAATTATCGGTGAAAGCCCACCCTCAGCCCTATCCCTTATCCTTTGGTTTGATCTCTCCACTTCTTATCAATATCCTCAAGTCCTTTCAGAATCCCAAACTACCCCATTCAACCTTTCACTTGTTGATCCCACTTCTCGCTGACCCATTCTGATGCATTCACATCTTTAAAAGCTTCTTCATAGGATAGGTTGTTTAGCTTTCTTCTACCATTTTTGGCTTTTGATTTATAGATGAATCATTATTATTGTTCCATCCTGGGCCATTTTCAGGTTTTGGTTTTCTATTTCTTACCAACTGGAGTTTTTGTATTCTTTCTAATGCCTCATCCATTGTATCAGGCAAAACAAGCGGTGAAGCTTTCTAATGATTTTGATACAAGTATCCTATTTTCCATATTCCAAAATCGAGATAGTTTCAGCTTCTTGCTTATCATTTTTACTTTGGATTAATCAAAGGCAGTGTTTATTTATGCAATGGTTCAGTCCAGTGGCCAGCCAAGATCATTGATTTGGTATGTTGGTCCATTGTTGTCAGAGAAATTGTTGTTGTTGTATTGTTTTGGTGCTCTTGTTGGGCTTCCCTTGATCTATTTGTCTGAAGAATAAATAAGGAATTTGCAAGATTTTTCCAAGGATCAATAAGGTCTCAATTAATTTTGTTGATCGGAGCAGAGCACTGGCGATGGTGATGGTGGAGAGAAAATATGAGAACGGAAGGATGGAAGGAAACACGGACTAGATTGTTAGATACAGAATTTGGTATGGCAAAATTTTTAGGGAAGAAAGTTAGGAGGACAAAAGTAGGTATTTTTTCTTTTATGTGTTAATGGTGATTAACAGATTTTATGTTTTGGGGATAAGTGTAGGTATGTGAAGCAGAGATGACATAAGTATAGGTTAGGGTATACCTCAGCAGGTTTTTGGTAATTTTCCCAAAAATGAATTTTGTGTTAGTCTTCTAAATTTTTGTCAGTCACATGATCTAATGGTCTTTAAGCGAATTAGATGAACAACTAGTCGGTTAGGTAACAACTTTAACTTATGTCTCACATTATTAATTAATATAGTTAATTCATTTTAATTTAATTTAACTTAATCATAAATAACTTATTTTTATTTTTATATCGTTTTGTCATGAACCAATTTCATTTGAAAGTCAATATTATTTAGGAAAAGTTACAAAAAATACCTTGTGGTTTCGTCTAACCTACATTTTACCTTCTCTATTTTAAAAAACCTACATTTTACGCCTACCTCCTTTACAGTGTCCAACAATAACTTTTGAAATTCTAATTTACATTGTCTAATAATAATGTTCTAGTAATTTCAAAAGTTTTGATATTTTTTCACAACTAATAGGCCTTTAAAAAATACTGATATGTATTTACAAGAAGAAAAATATATTTACAAAGAAGAAAAGTTGATAATTTAAAGTGTAGGTTTTCAAAAATTAAGAGGCAAAGTGTAGGTTAGGGCAAACCTTGAAGGATAATTATAAGTTTTCCATATTATTTAGGTATAATAATGCATTGAATGTAAAGTTTTTATGATATTATTAAATTTTTATCAATTTTTTTCCATTTGTCAGCATTTAAAAGGAACAATTCATAAAATTTAATTTGAATTGATTATAACACCTTCATAATATTAACTTTAAATTGAAATTAGTTGCAGGAAAAAGAATACAAAAATAAAAATAAGTCATTTTGGATTAAATTGACTTAAGTTAAAATGTATTGACTCTAAAGTTTTAACATCATGCTTGAAGCTTGTAATCTACACACACACACACACACACACACACACTCTTTAAAGCATAAGGGATTGATACTGTGCTGACAAGTGTGCTTTGGGTTATGGTTTAATGATCAATTTTGTCTTTTTGTTTTTCTCTGTGTGTTTAAGGCTTGCAGTTTTCTAGTGGCCAGGTTAGTCATAGGTAGGTTAATTCCACCTATCTCATGTTGGATGATATAATTAGAGGGGATGTCCTCTAATTGTCTAAAATTGTTGTTCAAGGACTAAATGTTGGAGCTCTTTGCTTTGCATCATTACATCAATAGTTCATCTTGTGAGTGGTTCTTTTTGTTTTTCTTTTATGCTTAGTAGTTACTGTAGTAAGTTCTTGTAGTTAGTCGCAATTGGGTATTTATATCTAAAATTCCATATACAATTTTCTGGAATTTATATGGATATATTTGGAATGTGGGAAAAAAATGGTTGAAGGAAAAAGCTTTAGTCCTTTATTGGGTTAATATCTGTTGTGTGCTAGGTTAGTTTGCTCATTGCCTTTAGGTGCATAGATCTTCCATTTTGTTCTGTTCTTTTTTGCTCCAATGAAGTTAGGCTAGATAGATCCATTTGCCTTGCCATCAAATGTCATGTAATCATTGCACATGTGCAATGATTGTAATTTATTTATTATTTTTTTCGTGATGAGTGTTTTTTCTATAGATTTACATGTTTGTAATTGGTGGGGAGAAAGAAAACGTGGCAATGAGTGAAAGGATGAAAAGTTACATGTGGAGTTGCATGATGTTTCTATGGAGAAGGAGATTGATTTGACAATAAGAAATATGTGAAGGTGGTGCAATGATTGTAATTTATTTATTATTTTTTGCATGATAAGTGTTTTTTCTATGGATTTACGTGTTTGTAATTGGTGGGGAGAAAGAGAACGTGGCAATGAGTGAAAGGATGAAAAGTTACATGTGGAGTTGCTTGATGTTTCTATGGAGAAGGAGATTGATTTGACAATAGAAAATATGTGAAAATGGTAAAATCAAGTTAACAACTAGCGTAAAAATGGGAGGATGGGCATGTACATGATTGCCTATATATAGAGGCGTGCATAGGCTGTTGTTCCAGGCAGAAATAAAGGGAAAAGTACCTAAAAACCCATTATAGTTATGGGCCTAAACCCTATTGCCCACTATAGTTTTGAGTGGTTCCAATTGTAGTACTAAATCTTAGTTAGATGCCAAATTAACTACCAAAATTTTGAACTAAGACCAGTTTAACCACTAATGAAACTGATAGTCAAATGGTATAGCATTTAGTTTAAATGTGATTGTCTGGCAAATAATGACCAAAATGATATGCCATGTGTGGAAAATGCAAAAACTCCAGAGTTAGGGACCTGGACCAAATAACTCACTATAGTTAGGGATCTAGATTGGATTGCCCATCACGTCCGCCGCCCAGCCTCCTTTCACCACTTCTAACCCTGATCCATCATCGTCCATGTTACCTCCCACCATCAGTAATGCAAAAAAAAAAAAAAAAAAAAGAAAAGAAAAGAAAAAAATGAGCTGAGCTGGTTCAACCTAAATAGGGATTCACCACCATTGCCATCGCCTCCCATGTCCTTCTCCAATCTCATCATCGATGTAGCCAACCTTCACCAATTTAGCCAACCCAAGGCCTCATCGTCATCGTCCAATATCACCTTAGCTACTATTGATAAAGTCTTTGTTAGTATTGTGCCTAAAAACCAATAATAAGATAATTGTATTTTGCATATTGAGTCGTGATAATTTGTTAAGGCATTATTCCAATAATTGTGTTTGTTCTTTATTTCTACATAACATAATCAAATATAATTATAACTCTAAAATAATAATATTCTTAAATATCCCTAGTCTGTATTATTATGGAGTGGGTTGTAATTATACATAAAGACTAGCATATGTGGAGACTAATATGAGATATGTAGTTTACATATCGGTACAAGTTGAAGAACTTGTGTATTGGATTGACCCGTTATGAGAATGCTACATGGATCGTTATATTAGTGTCATAAGTGATTCTCATAGTGATCATGGTAAGTATGGTCCTTTGACCTGAGATCATCAAAGTTCCCTACATGTGTGTCACATACTTTGATATTACTCTTTGTTTGCTCGTAACCGAGTAAACATAAATGTGGCCACTGAGTATGTCAAACATCATATGGAGGGATTTGTATAATCAAGAAAGAATTTTTCCCTCTTATATGATGGGAGTAGTATCTCTAGACCCCTTGATTATGTGAGACAGAGGAAATGCATTATCATATTCAGATGAGTTGAAATGAGATATTAATGTCATTGATTTTAGTTAGTCTACTCAAGAATCAAGAAATCATAGATTAGGCTATACGAGAGTGATACATTCTATGTCTCATGCTCGGTTTTGATCTCTTGGATAAAGGGATGAAGACACGTATGAATAATGATCATAGAGGTTTACTTGAGTCACCAACTATCTTATCATTTGTGTAGAAATAATGTGTTGTTAGACACTGCTCATTGTTTATGATCAGAAATGTGATTTATAATCATTATCAACGTGATAAAAGTCTATAAGATCACACATTTATAGCCAATTAGATTATTTGAGTGCATGAGCTAAATTGTTTGGTTATGATTCATGATAATTTCTGAATAATTATTGACCCAAAAGTTGAGCCCATTAGTAAGCCTGAAATTAGGCCTAATTGAATTAGGGTTATGAAACCTACTTGGCTTGGGAGTTGCACATCACTTTATTTAGGGATATAGTGTGGTTTCTTAGATAGCATTTTTAGACGAAGTCAGAAAGGTTTCTAAAATTCTAGCCGCACTCCCCTATTGTTTTATTTAGATGATGCAAGCTAGCCTTACAAGCACAAGAAAAACACTCATGCCAGAACCTGAGGGAGACTTGGTGATTCAATTGGTTTGTGTGGATACCTTAGAGAGCTTGAACATGTCAACTATTTAGGCTTTTATGATTCGACTCAACAGTTGGGTGAAATATCTTAACCTGATAGGTATGAAAATTTTCAAACACCCGATTTATCCCGTTCTCACATGAATCTTATACAGTTAATTTCTGTTGCATTGTTTTGCCTTCTGAAACTCAACAGCCTTGCCTTACACCATCGTCACCAACAACAAAAAATTAGACGATGAGCTATTCACGAAATCCATTGCCTATTGCCAACCCTATGCGTCGTCTATTCGTTTGGAGATAGTTGATGGCATCCCTTTCGTGACTTAGGCCCCCAACTTCCCTAAAATCACCACCCATTATTGGCCAAGTTGAAGAACGGAGAGAATGTGGCAAACTTAGCACCACGTAACCAATTCTAATGCCACATCACTCACCTAGTCACATTCCTGTTTACAACTCAACCCCACAATGGGCCACTGGTCAATTTCGCCTCAAATAGTGATTTGAGTGATGAATTTGAAACCACCCATAACGATGCTGAGCAAATGGGTCTAAATCCCACTACTAGAAAAACCGCATTTAGCGACGGTTTAATTAGCGACGGCTAAAAACAGTCGCAAATTATCGACGGAAAATAGTCACTAAAAGTCCGGTGAAAGTTTAGCGATGGCTATGCGTCGCTAATTTTTAGCGACGTGTTGCCGTCGCTAATTTAGCGAAGGCAGGTAGTCGCTAATTTTAGCCACGGCTTGCCTTCGCTAAGTTAGCGAAGGCAGGTAGTTGCTAATTTTAACGATGGCTTACATTTGCTAATTTAGTGACGGTAATACGTCGCTAATCTTTCACCGGACATTTTGCGACTATTTACCGTCACTAATTTAGCAACTCTTTGCCTTCGCTAATTTAGTGAGTATTAGCCGTCGCTAATTTTAGTGATCCGTTCAAAAATTACATGCAGCTTTAGTTGGTAATATTCCAAAGACTAGCGATGACTAATTATGACTGGCTTTTTATGAGATTTTTCAGCCTCGTATTTTTTCATTTGTTTTGATAATGATAAATTTTAATTGCTTTCAGTTTACTTTGTAATTAAAATGTATGGATCGATGTATCCATATATGTGTACAAAAAAACTATAACTGTTACTAAATTTTATTATATGGTTAAAAGATTTATTAACTAACTCAGTTATTTTTCATAAAATGTAAGAATAAAGTTTTCAGAGTGATGGTTACCTGTCAGTAACTTATAGGAACGGTTTGCGCTGAGTAAGTTAGCGAAGGGTATGCGTAACAAAATAATTGGATATAGTTAGTGAAGGCTTACCGTTGCTAATTTAGTGACAGTAGCCCTCACTAAGTTTAGTGACAGGTTGCCCTTGCTACTTTAGCGAAGGCTAACCGTCACTAATTTAGAATCTTGGTAGTGACGTCTTGGCCTCACTAATTTAGCGACGGGTAGGCGTCACTAAATTTAGTGACAGCTGTGCGTTGCTAATTTAGCGAAGGCTAACCGTCACTAAATTAATGATAGTGTTAGTGAAGGCTTGCCCTCACTAAGTTAGCGACGGTTAGGCGTCACTAAAGTTAGTGACGCCTTGCCCTCGCTAATTTAGCGAAGGCTAACCGTTACTAAATTTTATGTAGTGCTAGTAACGGGTTACCCTCGCTAATTTAGTGAAGGCTAATTTATTTACGATTTGCTCTCACAAAAATCCTAATACCATTCACTATGTATCAGGTAAATTTTTCTACACGCAACCCTTACTCGTATAAATTAGTTCCAACAGTTAGGATTTCTTTAATTCAGATATATGGATCAATGGATTTATGTGTTTATGGGAAAAAAATTAGGTTATAATTTAGGTTAACAAAATTATCTATCTTAATTAATTTTCAAGAAAAGGAAAAAAAGAAGTGAAACTCGATTGAAATTCAATTGATTTTTGCCTGGCCTTAGCAATATTAAATTCTTGATCAATAAATATAATATTATTGTTTATGTTAAATTTGATTTAGTTTTTGTTATGTTAATTTTTTCATAATTTTGTTTCGTTATATGTGAGTACCTGGTTAAATTTTGCGTTTACAAATTATAACTTGGGTAATTAGAATTATTTATCTATTTACTGCGCTAAACTCTTTTAAGAAAATTTAGGTAATTTAATAAAAAATCATGTTAATTAAAATTAAATTAATTTTAATACGTTTATTGGCACAAGAGACTTAGCCATTTTATAATATATTGGGATCTAATTTAGCCTAAATGTATTATAATGGTATAGTGAAGGCCACACGTCGCTAAATGGCTTTGCAACATTTTGCTGTCGCTATTGTTGCGAGGGTATACTGTCGCAACTTCAATTGTATATTACAACCTTCTTTGCTAGATTCTGCGTCTCTTTCCCTCGCTCAAAGTTGTCTCCGCCCTGCCTCCTCTTCTCCGCGACCCCACGCCGGTCTCACTCCTGCCTTTTGGGAGGTTGAAGGTTCTGGTGCTCAGAGGTGGCGATCTGTCCACCTCGGCAGCCAAAGGATTACTCGAGCTCAGATAAAGGTGATGATAAACGGGGCGAATGAGATACGGCGGAAGTACGACTTGAGTTCGCTGCAATAGGTGTTGTCGGGCGGTGCTCCGCTGAGTAAGGAGGTGATTGAGGGGTTCATAGACAAGTATCCTGGGGTGAAGATTCTACAGGGATATGGATTAACAGAGTCGGCGGGGATCGGGGCATCGACGAACTCGCTGGAGGAGAGTCGGCGGTACGGGGCAGCAGGGCTGTTGTCTCCAAGCATGGAGGCGAGGATTGTGAAGGCGGATAGTGGGAGGGCTTTGGCGATTAACGCTGCAAAGGAAGATGCAATCGAGCGGAATGGAGCGGCTCATCAAGCGCGAGCAGACTCATCACATCAAGAACTCCGAGAAGAGGGTTTTAGCACGGAAGGCCCTCGAGCGTAGGATTCGATCCCAGGACTTCGCTCACAAGCTTCAGACCATCCTCATCAAGAAAGTCAGGTAATTTCTCGGTGCTTCTCTCTCTTTTCTGGCTAATTTTTGGGTTATTTATGTACGAATTCCATTCCTTGTGCTCTTGTTTTCTTTTGAAATTAGTGTGAATTAGATGAATTAGAGGAACCGAGAAAACAATTTACATGAATCTTCGTTGCCCTGCCATTGGTTGGGATTTGGGAATTGCCAGTGTAGAACAACACCTTCATGTGTGATGTTTCGCCATAACTCTTCAATGGGATCAGAAGCTCGGGAAATTATTGTTAGTAAAACCTTTAGTACATTTCCTATTCTCCATTTTGGTACGAATTTTGTATGACCTGTTGGAGTAGCATAATATCTGTACATTATTCGAAAGTTATGTTTATCACATAAAAAACAAATTCAAAGTTGCTGGCTTTGTCACATGACCAGCAGCCAATGTCTAGCTCAGGTTGGTGTGATTGCTTATTTCGAATATCGGCCTAGATATATTGAATAAATCCAGTCGAACATTGTTGTGTTGGTCTCCTTGTGCCTTGCAAGTAACTCGTGGTAATGTATATTTAACTGTAGTTTCATTATCATGGTAAGTTTTCAGACTTAAGTTTCCTTTGTTTCTTGTTGTTGCCTTTACCTCAGCTAGCTGTTCTAATGGGTATGCTCCTTTTTTATTTTTGTGTGTGTGTTTATTTTTTCAAAATTGGAGTACTGCAGGGGACTCTGAGAGCTCAATCTCCATCAACTTAGACGCCAGTAAACCTTCCATGCTTCTTAGCAGCTTGTGGATTTATGCCAATTATAGCTATCTGATAGCTGCGATCTTCTGGTGAACCCACTGTTTTTTCAAGAATCTTTTTGATGAACAGCCATTGTCAACTAAATCCATGGATTATGGATGCTTTATATTTCCTAAAATGATCATTATACTGGTCTTAAGTTTCCTTGGAACATGTTTAGGTTGCAGTTCTTGGAATGCAACTTAACTGGAGTCTCTGTACACTCTGTTTCTAATGAGGTAGATAACTAGAGCATTGTCCAAGGTTGTTGTATATGGATTTTGGTAATTTACTGTTCAATAAAGCATTTTTTTATTACCCTAAACTAAAAGGTAATTTTTATTTACTACCACTTCAATTTTGGTTGGACTTCTCTTGTTGTCTGCTAGCTTTAAGGTTCACTTCAACTATTTCTATTTGCTTTTGAGTTTTGAAATTTTATGAAAACCATACCTCTTTTAGAGTTAGTATAGGGATCGAGAAAGGTCATTTATCGTTATAGTGCTGGTCGTTATTTGCATTTCAAATGAATATGCTTTTTGATAGAGCGAAGAAAATAGAAATGGTTTCTTTTTCCTTCTTTTTTGTTTTTTTTGGTTACTTTGCTTGTTTAAGATGCTCTTAGGATGGATAGTCTCTTATGCTTTTGTTCCCTATATACTCTTTTCTACATTGCATGCCGTTTCAATGGAAAACAAATCTTATTTACTATGGATATTTTTCCTTTCAGCTATTGAGATTGTGATTTCTGACTGTCCTCTTTTCTTTTAATCTGCCATTTCCTTTTACCCTTTTAAAAAGAAAAATGAAATGGGGAAGTTTTATTTTGCCTCTGTTCGATACCTGAAACCCCCTTGTCTGTGCATCATTCTTTGGGCAGATAGTATGCCTTATAACATGAATACATGCTTCTGATGCTTACGTTTGTGTTTTTTTTTTTTTTTTGGGTTCATTATATAATTAGGAACTCCGACATTTTTTTCTTCAAAACGCAGAGAAGTAGCTTTATTGCGTGGTAGCAATGACAAGTTGTATCTACTTCTGGTTGGTTTGTCAGCTAATGGAACAGGTTGGTTTATGAAGTTGTCACTGCAGAAGGCATGATTTTTTTTGTTGGTTCTTTTAGTATTGTAGTAAGCTTATGTCTCAGTGGTTTGTTTTGAGGAATACTTTGGTTGATTATTGGGCTTCATGTTGATGTTCACTTTATGGTAATTGCAGCAATAAGTTTGAGTTTGTTAAGCTACTATAGGGTTGAAGATATACAAGAAATTTTTGTGGTTTTGGGACTTCAGGTTGTGAGGTGTGAGAACCTTGCTAGTTAGGTGTTGCAGTACTAAGCCTTTTAAGAATATTTTGTCAGACTTTGGTGGTAACAGATACTTCTGACTAGTTCGCTTGATACAAAGACACAGTAAACATACGTGTAGATGATTATTCCCGCCTTTTGAGATGACTTTCTTCTGTGTTTAGATCTATGTTACGATTTCTCTTTGTGACTGCAATGATATAAGTTGGTTTTTTCAAAAATTATAAAAACAAATGTCAAGGATGCTGTTCCATTTTCCTTTTTTGTTGTACAAGTAGAACTCTTGTAAACTTCAATTTTTGATATGCGTGGCAATAAAAATGTTTGTAATTGCTGTAGGGAAAACCATGAACAAGAAACCAGAGAATGTGGAGGATTATGAGACTGAAAATACTGATCTTTGCAATCAGGCTGGTCCTCATATCATGGATATAGAACGGGAATCACGTGAGGATGATGACAGTGATGATGATTATGACAGTATTCTCAGGTCTGCTTTTCTGGTGGAAGGAGAACCTGATTTAGATTCCGGTCCCCTAGAGGATGGATTTGAATATCTTCGACGTGTCAGGTGTGACTCTTTATTCTCAGTGGTCGTTTCTTTCAGTTGATATATGGTTGGATCTGTCTCTATCTCTCTCTCTGGAAGCCTTGTTTTGCATGTTCCTTTTTATTCCCCCATTTTATTGTTTGATAAGAGCTGTGTTCAGGTAATTGTGTCTTCTATTTTTTGTTATCATGAACAAAAGATGCATCTTTTACTTCTTGGTCTGTACTTGGGGGGATATTTTCCTCGAGTGGCCACCAGAGTTAGATATTTTTTTTTTCAAAAGAACTAGAATTAGATTTTCATTATTCCTGTACCCAAAGAAACTAGCTGTATTCCTCGATAAGTCAGTGTTTCCTTAGCCAAAGATGATATCACAGATTTCATTGAGAATGTAAAAGATTCTGGTTATGATAGCTTGGACTTCGCTTAGATGATGCTGTTTGTTCGTGACTAAAAACTTATTTCTTTCTTGATCAGATGGGAAGCTGCTCAGATCCCAAAAGTGAAGGTGGCTAAGCTTGGAAGAAGTAAAATGAACAAGGAGCAAAGTGTTTACATGCCCCAGATTCCAGAAATTGCCACGTGTTTGGATCACTTGTTGCCAATTAAAAAGTGGGAGGAGATGTTTCTCACTGATTTCTCAGAGCTGCGACAGGTTTGTCTCTCTGCCTTTTTCCCCTCTCATTTTTCTACCTGATTAAGCATTCATAGCATTTTTATTCATTGAAAAACGTTACAGAAAAATCTGCTGAGATGGTATTTGTTTGTTCTCCTAGTTGATAATGCACTTGATGGTTTTTTATCTTCATCAGGCTTATGTTCTCCAAGAGCGGGGAAGTCTCTTAGAGTTGGTTGATCCTGCACTGGGGATACAATACTCATCTGAAGAGGCAACAGTGATGTTGAATGTTGCTCTTCTGTGTACAAATGCATCCCCCACACTAAGGCCTTCTATGTCACAAATGGTAAGCATGCTTGAGGGTAGAACTGCTTTTCAAGACCTTCTGTCAGATGCTGGGCTCTCCATGGTAAATTCTAAGTTCAGGGCTATAAGGAACCACTTATGGCAAAGACCAAGCGAAACAGCAAGCATGTCATGCTATGTTCCATGTCCTGATTACTCACATTCAAATGAAGAAACTGAAGTGGGTGCTGGTCTTTTGAACGTTTGCTCAGCTCATTCTAACGAGTAGATTTTTCATATATTTTTACCAAGTATATATATGTTAGAGGGAAAAGCCCCTTCTAGTTTGGATATTAGGCCCTGGACAATATCTCAAGAATAAGATGCATAGCTTCAAGCAATTTAGGAGATAGCTCTTAAATGTGTAAACTCCGTCGTCTGAAATGTATGCATAGCTCAATAAAATCTGCCTCACAAATCTTGTACATAATAATACTAGTTCATGCAATACAAATCAAGCAGAGTGTTAATTAATTGATCAGAACCTGGAAAGTGGTAACTGTAACTTGGAAAGCAAGTAGCTTGTCTGTTGCACTCTAGAGTTTTGGTAGTATAGGAATAGGATCAGCGAAAGCAACCATTTCGTGTAACTTTAACATGTAACCTTTAAATGCAACAAAAACCTGTCAGTCACTAACTAGCGACGGCAATGCGTCACTAACTACACTAACTAGCGACGGCTATGCGTCACTAACTACACTAAGTAGCGACGCCGATGCGTCACATACTAGCGACGGCTATGCGTCACTAACTACACTAACTAGCGACAGCTATGCGTCACTAACTACACTAACTAGCGACGCCGATGCGTCACAAACTAGCGACGGCTATGCGTCACTAACTAGTGATGGTAATGCGTCACTAACTACGCTAACTAGCGACAGTTATGCGTCAGTAACTAGCAACGGCTATGCGTCACTAACTAGCGATGGCTATGCGTCACTAACTACACTAACTAGCGACGCGGATGTGTCACAAACTAGTGACGGCTATGCGTCACTAACTAGCGACGGTAATGCGTCACTAACTACACTAAGTAGCGACGGCTATGCGTCACTAAACTAGCGACGGCCATGCGTCACTAACTACACTAACTAGCGACGCGGATGCGTCACAAACTAGCGACGGCTATGCGTTACTAACTAGCGACGGTAATGCGTCATTAACTACACTAACTAGTGACGGCTATGCGTCACTAAGTAGCGACGGCTATGCGTCACTAAACTAGCGACGGCCATGCGTCACTAACTACACTAACTAGCGACGGCGATGCGTCATAAACTAGCGACGGCTATACGTAATAGCCGTCACTAAGTAGCGACGGCTATACGTCACTAAACTAGTGACGGCAAAATGTCGCTAACGCGTCGGCAGAAACCAATGTCGGAAAATTTGTGACGGTCTCTTTAGCGACATTTAGCTGTTGCTAAATAGCGACGGCAGGCGTCACTAAAAATTAGCGGCGAGTGATTAAGCAACGGACCTTTTAGTGACGGTTTGCTGTCGCTAATTCATATTTAGCGAAGGCTGCCCGTCGCTAATGGCCGTCGCGAAATGGCTTTTCCCTTGTAGTGTCCATAACTATAGTTGATTTTTGGGTACTTTTCCATAGAAACAAATTAGGTGTTAGGTTATGTCTATACTTGATTTTTCTTTATTTCGTTCTTACTGCAAGTAGCATATGATTTTAGTTGTTCAATGTTATTAGGCTGTTTTAATTATGTTAAAGAATAACGTTATTTCAGCTGGGAAAAGTTTTCATTTATAGTTATTAAATATATTTCGATTTGAATTTTTAAACTTCGTTTTTCCAGGAAGCTGCTAGTTGAAAAATAGGTTAGTTACTTTATGTTTTTATGTTTTCCTTACCTGTTCCTTGGGGGAACAAAAAAAGAAGATTGTACTTTTATGTAACATATATTATTGTTAAAATATGTTATGGTGTTCCTAAGTTTCTTTGTTTGCAATTGAGGCTGGTGTTTTTAGAAGTGGATAGTTTGTCATAACTTTTGCGGTCGACTCTTCGCCTAGACATATAGGTCCTTAGCCTTAGGATAGTGTAGGTTCACCCAAAAATATAATTCAAATTATAAGAGTTTAGAACCAGTTAAGCTCCAAATTTTAATATTTTCTTATGAGAAAATTCAAATAGACTAAAACTATTTTCTTTCACTTAATATATCACATATCAATTTTTTGTTTCAAATAGACAAATTATTTTTGTTTAGTTAATGTATCTCATATCAGTGGTTTTTTCCTACAATTTGTTAATTATATACTCCACCTGATCTAAATTCTTTGCATAATTCATTATTCAGCAATTAATTTATAATTTTTTTTCAACATTTTAACATATAAATGAAAAATATTTACAGATGAATGATATAATTTCTAAATATATATATATATATTTAATTTTTTCTAGCAAACAATAACATGAATAAATTGAAATCAAACTAATTAAAAAAGTCAAATGAAGCAAGGAAAATGAGACGGAGGGAGTATCAATTAATTTCATGTTACTTAATAGAAATAATTTGTACCCTAAAATCTTATTATCAGTTGTACATCTAAAACTTTTTATGCTATAATCACTTAAACGCTAATTTATTTTTTATTGCAACCAATACCCCCTCTTTAATAAAATTACGCAATTACAGCCACGGCAACGCGTAGAGCCAGTTATTCTAGAAGGTATAAGGTTTAATTGTTCACACCTCTTAATCTCTGCATAGACCGTTTCTTTAAAGTAAGTGTAACATTAAATCTTGCACGTTATACAACAAATGCGGAACTTACAAGTTAAGTGATTTATTTGTGCAAATATCGGTGAAATCCGATCCAATTAGATGAAAGGGAATGATCAAAAGAGACGGCTTTGGAAGTGAAACAAATTCCGGTGGCTAAATTCGGTCATAAAAACAAATAGTAGTTGGACTTGGACGGAGATCGCCCTCTTGATCCATTCTAACAAAAACTCCCTTTCCCTCTCAACGTTCACATCTCACACGTTATTTTGTTACTCTCTTAATTGACCCACCCCTATAATTAACAGAATCGTGCAGCTGTTCAAACCTCACCAAGTCGTCTTTTTCAACTCAATTCAATTGATTAAAGTAAGACATTATTTTAGTCATGATTTGGATTTGAGGTATAATAGAGGTATAACTGTAAATGAACTTAACGTACACGAATAAGCCATATTCATTTTTATTCATTTAACTTTTAACAAACACAAATAATAAACTAATACAATTTTTCTGTTCGTGTTTATTTATTAACAAATACGAGCAATTAAAGTTAATGACTACCACTAATTTAAATTTGAGTGAGTTTAACAGTAACTTATAGAGCAACAAGCAATAGTGAGAGAGATTATAGGTTAGGGCTATGGGGCCCTACTTGATGCTGCAGCAGGTTCACATTGTAAGGGAAATGACTAATTATATTTGGGGAAATAAAGACAATAGATTAATTTTGGGGGAGATTGGGGTATAATCATGTGTGTATGAAGTATATGGACATTAATAAAAATATATGATATATAAAATATATATAATAATAAATGTACAGCTAATATATAAATAAACAAATAAATAGATATAAATAAACAAATAAATATAAACGAACAATAACCAAATGGTTCATGAACGTAAATGAATAAACGAGACTTTATTTGTGTTTGTTTATTTAACTAATCGAATAAAAAAATTTATTTATATTCATTTGTTTAATTAAATAAATGAATATAAATGAACTATTACCGAGCAGTTCACCGAACATTCTGTTCGTTTGACCCTAAATAGAGACACTTTCACACATTTGTAAACAAGTTGAAATATAATTCAACATCTTCCAGATTTTATGAGACATATAATTTATTCCTAAACACCTATACAGACACTTGTCTCCTTGCAACCTTTTTGTTCCACTTTGTCTTCTGTTTCCGCACATGGCTTCCAAAATCCTGTTCTTCCACTGCCTCTGCTTCGTCCTCTTCCTTTTTTTTATTCCTTGGTAAGTCTTCATTTGCCTTCTACTTACCAAGCTTGAAAAGATCAGCTTTCGAGCTTAATTTGCAGGCGAGAAGCAGGTACTGGTGGAAGGTTGAAGGAGTAAGATTGGGTTCAGACCCAAGAAGCTATTCGTGTTCGGAGACTCCTACGCCGATTAGAGTTTAGAGTTGTGTAACATGTACTAAAATTTTTTTATAGAAAGTTACAAAATACAATGTGTTACAGTTTAATTGCGAAAAAGAAAATAAAACCCATATGTTAACTTTTAGGTTGTATTTAGGCAACAGACAACAAATATAGATGCGTTACCATGGATCTTACGTAGGGCCTATAACAAAAAAGGCTGTAAACGCATCTGTTACATCTGTAATTTGTTGCCAAAAAATTTCTTAAATTTTTTACATTTACTCCTCCCTTATCAAAGGTCAACATTGTATTCTGTATTTGATTTTAATGCATTTAGCAAAATTCTTCGATATCATTGTCTTTCACATAAATTGGCACATCTCACTATCGTATAAATCATTGTTAAGAATTTTTTGAAGCAAATATAAGTACATGTGGTGGGTTCGTGCCCTCTAGAGGCTTTTTCTCTTTTATGATGACTATTATGACTAGTGGAGGAGCTTTTCTTTTCTTTTTATAAAAAAAATATTACCTTCTGTTTAGTTCATTATTGGGTGGTTTTGCTTTTTAGTGAGTTGTTAATCTCTTGTCAGAGCTCAGATTTCATAGATTCCTATCCCAATTGGTCCTCCTTTTTGTTTTTGATTTCTTGTTTCCTCGGGATTGATTTTAAAGGCTTGGTTATGCCTTATTATGCCTTAATAATTGTTTATGTTAATTTAAGTCCTCCATCTGGTTCTCTCACCTGTGGTTATGCTGATAGTCTGTTAACTGCTTCTAACAACTCTTGGCTGCTTATGAGATGGCTGCTTCGCTTTCAGTCATACAACCCAACATCTTAGAATGGTACTCCTCAATACAACAATGATGATGCTTTTTAAAATTTTCGCATCCCGAAATAAATGAAATCCTTTTATATTTATACAAGTGTGTCTATATATATTTTGCTCACTTAGTCCTATACCCATTTAGAATAACTTTTGCTGTAAAAATAAAATAAAATAAAATAAAAGTTTCAACTATTTTAAAAGGGAGTGAATTATAGTTCTTTCAGCTTTGCACATGTACGAATGATGGAGGTCAGAGTTCTGGTTACCCCTCAAGAGCTCCCCAGTCTAGCTCAAAGAACTAGCACTTGGTGCACCAGCCCGCTATTCCCAAGCAGCAGCATTCAGTGAGTTAGGATTATGCCCTCATCGTAAGTTCCATCATTATTGCTTTTGCATCATATTTTATAGATATTGACTGAGTTGAAATTAATACATTACAATTTTAACTGTAGCTTTGTTTGTGACGCTGAAGTCTGAGAGACTATTAGCAACATCTCCACAAAAGTTTTCAAGCGCAAGCAAGTCAAGTGGAAAGCCATAAAGCGCGAATGGTAAGTATAGCAAAAATAATGTATTTTAGCCCCATATTTGAGCTTAATTAATTGAAAGATTTGTGGTCTTCTAGCATTATTTTGGTGTTTTTATTTTCGTGGAATTATTGTGAACTTTAGTTTCTTTGTTGGTTTTATTTTAAAGATGTATTTAGGCTAGATTTTTTCATCTTCTAGAGTGATTGTGAATCTCATATGATGCTTTAATAATTGCTTGCTTGAATTCTAGACTATTTATTGAATTTATTGTTTGATTTGCTCATGTGCTTGATTGTTGAAATTATTGGCTATGAATTTCCTTCTTGATGCAAATTTGTCTTTTGGAGGAGAGATTTGAGTCAGACGAAATAGGCAAACTTCGTTAAAATCACTTGAGGAGCGGAAGTCTCAAGTCTCTAACAAATGAATAAACCATATAAAGCTTAAAATTGTTTAATTTTGAGTGGATATGGAATTGTCATTTAAAATTAGAGAGATTAAATACATTCACATTGGGAGAGGGAATTTTTTATTGGGTAATTTTATCTACAATAAATTGGTAAATGTCTAGGTGGATAGTAAACAAACTCAAAGTAGATTTCAAGATGATCAATTACTCTAGGATAATTTATTTGCCATAATTATTTGATTAAACTTACAAGTAGTGGTTAGTGTTTGTTTCGTCAAGAATTAAATTGCTAATTTTTTAATAATTGCAAGTAGTTAATTGGATTGATCACCTATCACTTTTTATTTAGTTTAAACACTTAATTTATTTTGGTTCTATTTATAATTCTTTACTAGCTTAGTTTTTTATAGCATATGATCTTTGTGGATATGACCCTGTCCCATCGGTTTTATTACTAGTTCGATAATTCTATACTTTGTGGGGTGTGCAACAGTAAGAAAGGGAAAGTATATTGCGCAACTACAGGTAAACAATTTAACTTAGTTTTGCAAAAATTATAACTTTATTGCAATTTTAACAATACTTACAAATTGGAAACTATAATTGTCTTTTTGTTTCAGCAATATTACTATTGGGATCTAGCAGATAATAAGAGGATTATGAATGAGTTCTTTCGGCAGATGAGGGATTGATACAAGCACAAGTTGAACAACTTGAAGACCAACATCATTAAGAATAAGTTTGCCAATGTCTTGCCTCATAACTATTATAGCCTCTTTTGTCCCCACCATTGGGGTTTCATTTTGTCTCAGAATTGGGAGAATTTGATAAACTACTAAGATGACAAGAAATTCCAGTACGCCAATGGTGTCATGAAGAAGAATAGGGTAAATAAAATTAATTTTACTTTAACTTGTTATTTTATAATATACCTGTGAATATCTTACTTACATGATTTACTAATGATTTTTTTCAAGTGACTTGTTAGTTGGTAAGGATGCACTTGAGGGTATGGAGCTGCAAAAGCATTCTCTGAGGAGTTAGATGAAGCAGATGCTATGATAGGATGGTAAGATTATTAAAATTCTTTCAAAAAAATTTGTTTTCAATACATTATTCTAATTAGAACTTTTTTCTACTTATACAAATTTTGTGCCACAAAACTCAGGATGACTAGCCACCGACATTCAGTGACTTTATTCGCTGGATGTCAACTAGGCATGGATCTAGTTAAATCCTTTCTCAGTAGCAGATAGATGTGGTAGTAAGTTATAACTAAATATTTATATTAATATTACATTTTTAACATTTCTTACTTAGGCCAAGTATGAGGCGAAGCCATACTTAAGTATAGGCCAGATGTGTCAAAGCATCCCACCACCTGTCAGGAGTGCTAGGAAATGGTGGTCAGCTAGGCCTACAAGGGAGTGTGAATGGGTTTCTTGTAGTTGCTAGCATTCCCTGATCGGTTTCACCTTGCATGATTAAAGGTGCTCTTTCAAATATTTACTATTCATCTCAAATTTTAAATTTAGTATGTACTAACATTATTGGAACTTTAAGGGTACGAGGTTTATTGTACTGAGCAGCTATGTTAAGAGAACACAAAACTTTGGTCCAGCTCACCATTGTTCGGGTAAAGATGCCAGCTCAGGGGGTTCATGAAGCTCAAACAGAGAAGAAGATGTAGGGCTTTTGAGGCCTTCATGTAGACCATGGTTGCAATGTAGGGTTTATGTGTCAGCTTCGATTTCATGGCTATTGCTAAATTGTCCTAAGGGGCCTTAGCCCCTGGTGTTCCTAGCTTCATACCTAGAGGTCGGGCAGAAGAGGATCTTATCCCTCAACATATGGCTTATACCCAATGCCGCTGGGATCCTATGGGATGTCGAGATCCATACCCTATTTCCTCCTACACTATATCCATGGATAACAAGATCCCAATGGCAGTTTTAGCCTGCATTAGTATTCTATTAGCATTCTTTGGTATCAATTGGCCCAACCACAATGCCAGGTTTCTAGCAATAGTTGTCAATGATATTTGAGCAGCCTTACCTAGGATTGAGTCGGTCAACACCAGGATCACATACGGCACAATAGCAAATATATTTTGTTCCTGATATGTCGTGGTCGATTGATGACCCAACTCAGCTTAAGAGTCAAGTATTGAAGACGCAGGATATCTTGGGACCGTTAGGTTGAGGGCGAGTAGTAAATCCAAGAACGTCTAGCCAATCAAGATGATGATCAGGAAGCCAATACCTTCCTTGACTTTTGATTTCTTTAGGTCATTTCTTTTTATTCTTGTATGTAATTTTATATAAATGATATATTATTTTTATTCCAATTTGTTGTTTTCATTAAACTTTCAAATGATCTTACAACTGAACATTTTTGTCACGAAGCGGACTCCTAGTGCCCCAGATTACTCAACTTGTAGGCCCCATAGGACTATGATCCCACTTAGTTATGATTGGCTAACATTTCATGATATGTCGTGGTCGATTGATGACCCAACTCAGCTTAAGAGTCAAGTATTGAAGACGCAGGATATCTTGGGACCGTTAGGTTGAGGGCGAGTAGTAAATCCAAGAACGTCCAACTGATCAAGATGATGATCAGGAAGCCAATACCTTCCTTGGCTTTTGATTTCTTTAGGTCATTTCTTATTATTCTTGTACATAATTTTATATAAATGATATATTATTTTTATTCCAATTTTTTGTTTTCATTAAACTTTCAAATGATCCTAGAACTGAACATTTCTGTCACCAAGCGGGCTCTTAGTGCCCCGGATTACTCAACTTGTAGGCCCCATGGGACTGTGATCCTACTTAGTTATGATTGGCTAACATTTACTTGTAGGTAAATTTAAAACAATTTATGTGCAACTAGTTTATTAGCCTACTCTATAAGAAGATATGCATACGTTTTTCTTGGTGATACAAACAATTAAGTAAACCATTTCAAAAATGTCGTTCAAACATTGCATTTAAAAAGTACTTAAACCGTTCTAAGACAATGAAATACTAGTTACTTCAACTTTAAGTAATAGTTTGTGCACATTCTATAATACTAGCATGCTCCCAAAAGAGACTCAATGGTTTAACACTACAATGTATCCTAATAGAGGTAACATCTTGGAACACAAGGTATTTTACATATACAAGACAAAAATCCTTAACTAATATCCATTACTTCAGCCCACCTTTGAGCTATCAAGCTCCAAGTGTAAACTCCTTTCTTATCCTTGCACACCACTTAGTCTTTAAGCTGCAAAAGGCATAACACTTAGTTAGTACAAAGCTTTACTTACAAGTAAACTTAGAATCTCAAGGATTCTAAGGAATAAATACCTGTAAAAAGAGGAAATTTAGCTCATAACAATCCACTAGTTGTTAGGCCCGGTGTTAGAACCTGCACAACAAACTTAAGGGAGTGGGTACATGAATATACTGAGTAAGGGTCCCTTGGGGTACTTACAAAAAAGATAGCAAACAAGCATGCAAATGTGGTATACAACCAAACAAACAACCAATAAGCAACACAAGACCAACATAAAAAATATGCAATGCATCAATGTATGATACACAACATATATAATCCTTGGGACTTTTTACACCTTAGGTGTCTTATTCTGGCTGTGAGCTCAAACGACAAAGGTATTTGAGACACTGACCCTCGTATCCCGAATACTTTACCTCTCTTAAGTCCTACTTATAGGTCCTAGAGTAGGTCATCACCTCATCTCAAAACTTATTCGTCTTACCCTTAACTTATTGTGTAAGGTAGCCATCTTATGTGATCCAACTTGCCAAGCTTTTAAAGCTTAGCTTAGAGCTTCTTAGTGGCTCACTTACCAAACCACATGGTTTGGTTGGGATCCTTTTAGGTTTCTTTCTCATCTCCTCAAAGGTCTAAGACCTAACTTTTAGGCCAATGAAGACTCTGAAACTCGACTTAATCCCTCTAGTGCCTCTTTGAAAACTTGAGCACTTATACCCCATTGCCACTCTACTTAGCTCTACCTTAGCCATACCACTTAGCTACCACTTAAATAATACATAATTTGCAACTTAAAAATGAGTCTTAGACCCAACCGAGGCTATGGAACATCTTAAAATAGCCTAGGGATGATAACCGAGAGATTGAGATGTTCTTAGGATGCCCCGAGCTTAAGGGACTTGTGCCTTAGCGACTCAATCGATGACGTGTCGACAGCGGCATCAGTTCTCAAGTTTCCTAAAAAATTGCCAGTGACATATTGCCAAATCATGTCAACACAGAGACTCGTCACCATTTAGCATTGCCACAGCGACGCGTCGTCAATACTCTTCCAGCATTACACGACTGCGTGCTAACTTGCGCCAAACTTGCTCAAACTTTCAATCCTTAAAGCCAATTCATATGGGTCTTATTACTACTTCGTTCCCACATGTAATACTACATTTCTATTTATTACTTGAGCTTAATTAACTTGAACCCTTATGTCAAATTCCGCAACACAGCAAGAACAAAGCACAAGCACACTTGAGCTCAACTTAGCTCTCTTAAGTTCCAGACCTTAAACCCATGTAATATGGCACTAAGAACCTCAAACCAAGACCACTTCTAGCCACTCAAACAACTTAGAACCAAGTCAAACTGAACCAAGAAGCTGACCTTAGGTTTCAAGCCCAAAATAAACAACAAAGAGTTAAATGGGAACAAAAACACCAAGAATAAGTTGAAGGCTTCTTGGATTCACCTTGGGACCTTTAAAGTTGATGAAAATTTGTGGAATTGGGTAGGTTTGAAGTAGGAAATCTGGTGGGGAGAGGGAGCCACAAAAGTTTGGAGAGAAAGAAATGAAAATGGAAGTCAAAGACTTGGTAGAAATATCTTACCAACTCCACTAACTTATTTTTTTACTTCTTGCCTTTTGGTTCTCAAGTTCTCCTTTGTTTTACTTTGGTCACTAAACCTACACCCAAAACCAGCGCTCCTTGATCCTAAAGAATGTTGAAAAGCATTTTACACTTAGGGCCGGTTCGTTTTGAATTAAACTAGATTAATGAGCATCAATTAATCGCGGGTTGGGTCTGGTTTTTCACGAGTCAGGGGAGTCTGTTATGAAAAGTCCCTGATTTTAGCCCTAATTATAGCTTTTGCCTTCACAGCAAAACGCCGTGATTTTGGCCCTAATCCGTCCTAGGTGGAGATCGGCTGGCTGACTTCTGCTTCAGATCCATTGATTCGGCGTTGGGTTCACTGATAAATACCGGGACAACACGAGGCATCCATGCTTTACCTCGACGGATAGAAGGGTAGCGGTGGCAATAGATGGATTTCGCGTGAAAGACAGCGGGATTTGGCTCAATAGTAGAAAATGCGAGTCTCCGGGAGTAGGGATGGTCGGATCCGCCAACGTGGACTAGAAACAACGTGAATGACGATGGGATGTTACCCAACAGCAGAAGATGCGAGTCTTCGAGAGTCGGGAGGGTCGGTTCCAACGGCAATGACCGGAAACTACGCGAAAGACAACAGGATTTGGCCGACTAAAGGACGCGAAACATCGTGAGAGGAGCTCAGGCCATGGCGCACAATGAGGAGCACTACCAGGGTCTTCTGTCCGATTGCGATATGAGAAGCCCAACTAGAGGAAAACAAATTAATGCATGGCATTTTAGTAATTTTCTTAAAAGAACAAGGTGAAACTCATCTCTGCCCTACGTACCTGCTTTTGACCAGCACAAAAAAATTGACTCGTTAAACAAATTAATGCATACCAAACTGGCTCTTAGCCTTTTGGACACTTGCCACTTAAGAAATAAATGGCTCATTTAAGCGCTTAATGCAATTTTTGCACTTTTGTTTCAAATGATGGTTCTAATAGCTAGGATAACTTATGGAATTAACTTAATTAGTCAAAATTCCTTACATGACCCTAATTTATCCAAAATTATAGTCATGCCATCTACTTGGATTAAAATTACCATTTTGCCCTCTTGGACTCTTAGGTGCCCAATCACACTTATGAACTTACCCTTACTTAAACTTAGCCTGTCTTTCTTGCTTAATAAGATGCCAACCTAAGGTGCTTAAGTGGAAACACTAAATAAAATATACATACCCGATCAAAGCCAGTCATTGACTAGAAGAGTCATCACAATTTCACTTTCATTTTCATCGTTTGGAGCGACTGAATGAGACTATTTCATCTGTTGTTTTCTTTTTTCAATCTTTTAGTGAAATTTTTATGAATTAAATAGAAAAATTAAAAAAAATTCAGTACTAAAAGTAATCCTTCCTTAATCTAGTTAATCACAAGATTTGATGGTCTTTAAGCGAATTAGATGAACAATTGATTTGCTAGGTAATTACTTCAACTTATGTCCAATATTTATATATATATAAAGGAGAAACCCATAAATTCTCCAAGACTATTTCCTTTAGCATTAATTTTATCGTAAACTTGAAGAATTAATTTAGAATTTATTTGTAATAATTAACACTTAGGTCGTTATATAACTCTCACTCCAAAATTCACTCTTTCCCAATACTACTTCTTTTACCATTAATTGCATAGTATGTTTGTATGGTTTAATAACTTAGGCTCTCATATAGTCAAGATTCAAAAATTTAAATTTTGAATTGTAATTCTTGGTGAGCTCTTTCTATCATAGTTGAGAGTTCTTGAAATTCTATTTTTCATACATTTTAATAATTGGATTTATTAGTATATATATATGAGAAACCTACTCATTCCGCAAAACTACTTCCTTTAGCATTAATTTCATAGTACATTTGTAGCATTAATTTTGAAATTTATTTATAATAATTAATACTTAGGTCCTTATATAACTTTTACTCCAAAATCTACTCATTCCTTAAGACTACTTCTTTTACCATTAATTACATAGTTTGTTTATAGGGTTTAATAACTTAGGTCCTTATATAGTCATGACTCCAAAATTTAGATTTTCAATTGTAATTCTTGGTGAGCTCTTTCTATCATAGTAGAAGGTCCTTAAAATTCTATTTTTCATACATTTTAGTAATTGAATTTTTATATATATAAAAGAGAAACTCATTCATTTTCCAATACTTTTTATTTTAGCACTAACTTCATAGTATATTTGTAGCATTAATTTCAGAATTTATTTACAATAATTAATACATAGGTACTTAAATAGCTCTTTTTATAAAATTCATTCATTTCCCCAAGAATTTTTTTTTATCATGAATTGCATAGTACATTTGTAAATTGTATTGTTTAATAACTTAGGCCCTCATATAGTCATAATCTATAATTTGAATTTTGAAATACAATTTTTAGTGAGCTCTTTGTGTCATAGTAAAGAGCATTTAAAATTATACTTTTTATATATTTTAATAATTGAATTTAAATTTATATTCTCTTAGCTTAATAAAACACCATTAGCTTTTGTTCATTTCTTAATGGCTCATAAAAAATATTATCCCTTAATCAATTGTTTTAAATAGATTCCATATCTTTGCTGCCATTTAGAGCATTTTAATTTCCATTAAAATGCTCTTATTATAATTTTATTTGGTTTTAATGGTATTAATATTGTGTATTCAAATTTCCCAAAGACTACTTCCTTTAGCATTAACTTTATAGTACATTTATAGCATTTATTTCAGAATTCATTTGTAATAATTAACATTCAATATTATCATTTGTTCTTTTCATTTCTTCCTATCATCTTTTGGTACCTTTTTTATTTGTTCACTAATTTATATTTTCAGATTCTCCCCAATGTCAAAGATGAGGTAGTTATTTAAAAAGAATGATAGATTTTTTTTATTTCATAGTATTTGAATTCATACAATTTTGACAAATATTTTCTTTTATGAATCTTTTCTTATTTTTATAGTCTCCTGACAGAACATGTAGTATTGGAGGAATTGCCTCTTGTAAGGATTGACCAATTTATCAATACCAATTTTGTTCTTGTGGATGAGAAGATATTTTCTTTTCCTCCATTCTACTGAATTTTATAATTTATTATTTTCTCCCTATTATAAATATATGTTCATGATCTATTATTGTCTACTATGTTTTTTGTTTACATATGTAAAGTGTGGCAATTCATGTATCTATCAAAAATATTTTGGCATACATTTCTTCCAAAGAAGAAAACATACTAGATCACAAATACACACTCATTTATGATCTACTTTACTCGTAATACACAAATCTATGATATGAATCATGAACCTCGTGATTTTTCTTGAGTTTGTTGCTTTTAACCAACTTAGCAAACGTGTGGACAAAAGGAAATTCTTTACAGGTTTTACTAAAAAAATTTCAAAGTATAATCCGATGCTACATTTACTATATATATATCATTATTTCAATTCCTTTTTGCTTGAAAAATGTTGTGGGAGTTGTTGTGGAGGTTGGTACAATAAAGCAATAGATTGTTAAGAGTGATTTAGTTGACACCTTAAATATAAAATTACAAGATTTGAGGTATTCTCTATACCATGAAGTTCAATGTTTTACCCTCGACCATTTGTTTATATTTTTTTTCTAATTTGATTTTTTTTATAATGGGAATAAAATTCTACTTACATTATGTTCATAGTTCTCCAAAGTTTTTTGCGAAAAAATGGAGAAAATGAATGATCTTGTGTTGTAAGAGTTTTCATTTCTTTAGTCATCAAATCTTTTCAAGATTTCTAACATATTGTACGTTATCTCATCCATATTTAGCTTTACTTATCATTCTACTATAATGTAAACCTTTTAACTAATTTATTTTTGTATATAGGTATACTAAGCTTAGGAACTTCAAGAGTGAGCAAGATTTATTTAAATATTCAAATTCTTGAGGTTGACAGTATAAGAGATGATTTTATGTAGGTTTTTAAAACCAATTTTTGGTTTACAGTATATGTCTTACTTTGATTAATAACTTACCACTCATGATTTTATATTGTATATTTGAGTGTGTGTGTGTGTGTGTGTGTATAAGAAAACCAAAGCAATGGTTAAAGTACTATAAGATTACGTAGATGAAATTATGAAAGATTTGTAATCTTAGCAGTTAAGATATATTTCATTACAATTACAGGTTTTACAACAAGTAATGTCTCACATCAAATAATAATATTAATAGAAAGTAAGAGTTTATATAGCAAAACAACATATGCAAACAATGAAAACATAACTTATATTATAACATATAAACCTGATTTCAATTTGATGAATACTTTCTGTGTATCGCACGGGTTACTCAACTAGTTAAAAACTAATGTAGCTAACTAATTCTAACTTAGTCAACTTAAAAAAAATGATTTATTTTTCTTTTACATCTTTTTGGCTAGGAACCAATTTTATTTAAAAGCAAATACTATTTAGGTGTAATAATCCATTGATTGTAAAATTTTTAGAATATTATTCAATTTTTATGAACTTTTCCCTTTTAAGAATTAAAAAGAAAAATTCATAAAAAAATTAATTGTAGCATAAAAATTTTATTCTGAATAGATTATAACATCTATACAATATTGACTTTCAAATGAAATTTGCTAATGTCAAAAAAATATAAAAATAAAAAATTTATTTTGAATTAAATTAACTAAAGTTAAAATAAATTAGCTCTACAAGCCAATTCATTTTAATTTTAGTTAATTTAATCCAAAATAACTTATTTTTATTTTTATATTTTTTTTTATAGGGAACCAATTTAATTTTTATTATCTTTTTAATTTTTTATAAATTTTTCTTTTTTAATTCCTAATAATAGAAAAATTCATAAAAATTTAACCTCATAAAAATTTGACTTCAAATGGATCATTACGGGCCAATTCGTTTGAGCTAAAGTTAACTAACTTTTTTTAACTTTTACATCTTTTTTACCTGAAACCAATTTTATTTGAAAGCCAATGTTATGTAGATACAATAATCAATTTGAAAGTAAATTTTTATGATGTTGTTAAATTTTTAGAAATTTTTCTTTTTTAAGGCTTGAAACTAGAAAAATTCATAAAAATTTAGTAAGATTATAAAAATTGTATTTTCAATTGATTATTGTAACTACATAATATTAGCTTTTAATTAAAATTCGTTTCAAGTTAAAAAGATGTAAAAATAAAAATAAGTCATTTTATAGTCAATTGACTGAAGTTAAAACGAATTAGGTGTACATCTGCATAATACTGGCTTTCAAATAAAATTAGTTTTGGACAAAAAATATGTAAAACTACAAATAATCCATTTTAGATTTAATTGACTTAAGTTAAAACGAATTGGCTCTAAAATTTTGACATCATGCTTTAAACTTGTAATTGTTCTAGAAGGTATATGGTTTAATTATTCTCACCCTTTAATATCTCCACATACCATTTCATTCATTTGTTTCTTTAAATTTAAAGTAGTGCAACATTAAATCTTACATGTTTTGACAACAAATGCAGAAGTTACAAGGTAAGTTGATTTATTTGTGCAAACATCAATGAAAGCCAAATAGATGAAAGAGACGGATCAAAATACATGGTGATAGATCTAAGATAATAATGTTATTGCTCATGAGCTTTTGTACGCGGTCAACCACACTGATCGCTCTACTTGGCAATGTGGACACAAAGCAGTTCTAAAATTAAGGATGCACAAGGCATATGATAAATTGCAATGGTCCTTTACCGAAAAGGTTCCTTGGCCATGTAATTCCCAAAGCTTTGGGTACATCTCATTATACAGTGTGTAACTACAATTTTATATTCTTCCTTGATAAGTGGGAACAGTACGGATTGGTTTTCCTCAACCATGCAAATTTAGCTGGAAGACCTATTATCTCCTTATCTATTTATTACAAATTGACGGGTGTTTTACCATGCTCTAAGCTAGTAGAAATAAGTCGTGATTGATCATTTATTTTGTACCGATGACTACATTTTCAACTTATCTCCATAACAAGTTGACACATTATCATTTATTTTGTACCGATGACTACATCATCTTTTTCAACTTATCTCCATAACAAGTTGACATGTTCACAAAGCATTGCATCTTTATTCTACTGTGGCTGGTCAAGAAGTTAACTATAAAAAATCAAAATGGATGATCAATTGTAATGTCTCTACTCATATGCGGAGAGAATTCTATCATATTCTTCTTTTCCGAATCAATATAGGTATTCTCCATTAACTCGGCCTTCCCTTATCATAAGATATGTCAAAGTCTACATTCTATCAGTTTTTGGCTAACAAGGTTAAGTTGAAAGTTGAAAGTTGGAAATGGAATTTTTTAAATAATGCAGGCCGACTAACTCTAATCTAGTTTTCCCTTACTTCACTACACATCCATGTCATGTCTTCTTTTAAGGTCTCAATCACTTTATCAGATTCTTTATGTAAGACTTGTATTCGATTTTTTTGGTTAGGATCACATACCCAAAAGACTTCATATATGAAGCCTAGAGAAGTTTTAATACTTCCAAAAAAATTGGGAAATTTTGAGATAAAGGAACTTTAACTTTCCAACGAAGCTTTATTAGGTAAGACATTCTAGTGCACATCTATTGGTGACCTGGGAAAATTGGTGTATAAGGTCCTGATGAGCAAATATGGAGACTTTCAATCTATATGGCGGGTCAAGCCTATTAGAAATATATCCTTTTTATGGCATAGTATCTTGCATGGATGAGAGATTCACTTGCCATATATATGTTGGAAAATAGCTAATGGTTGATCCATTAGGGTATCGAAAGACAATTGGATCCTATGTTTTTCCTGATCATTTAACTATGTACCTATAGACATACCCTCACTTTAAATGTTCCCGTTTCTCTAATCTTACTAGAGCAAATTTGGATGTCTGAAATATTCTATTGCTTAGCTCATTATTTCTAGAATGGATTGTCACTAAGATTTGTGCACTTCCCCCCTTCATCATCTTCTAGCTATAGGAACTCTACAATTTGGTATGGTTGACTTTCATGCACTTTTCACTACAAAGCATATGCCATCATCTTCTAGCTATGGGAACTCTACAATTTGGTATGGTTGACTTTCATGCACTTTTCACTACAAAGCATGCATATGCTTTGAAAATCATAAATAAATTTGTATCTTTTCTTCAAGTAGCCATTACTTCAAGGATGTTATTCAACAATCAAGCTATGCAGACTGTACTAAAGAGATTATAAGCCTTCAATATTCTAAAAAGATTTAAAAAATTTCTATGAAAATACTTCCTCAATGGGCTTCCTACGTAACCTAATCTTACTTCTCATGATGGCATTCTATATCAAGTTTCCCTTGTTGCAATTTAGTAGATGAGATATCAAAACATGTATTTTGGAATTGTCCCAACTATTATCATGTTTGATGTAATTTTTACACAACTCTAAACTGTAAGGAACCTCTATCCTTTAAGTCATGGCTTCTTCAATTATTGTCTCACAATCCTAAATAGAAATGAGAGCCATTTTTATTATTGAGTCTCTACCTCTGGACTTTGTGGCTGGGGGGAAATAAGTATGTTTTTTTGACGTGCTCAATTTCACACCCTATCTTTTATAGCCATGAGGGATATTTTAATTCAACAATTTTTCTTAGCTCGAAAGTACTAAATTCTGTAGTCTACTATTCCTTATAACCCACCAAACTATCTTTGCCACTCATGGGGTACACGTCTTGCCATTTAGCCTAAGCTTAATCCTATTATTTTTATTGTGGATAGGGCTTGACATTACTCTTCTAATTTGGGTGCTAAAACATGGCTCTGGATGGGCACCAATGCTTCGCCTATATTCCACGATGGTTGTTTTCTTCCTTATTTCTCATCCATGCTAGAACTATACTCCATATTGTTTATGGTGTTATTTTAGCTACTAAAAAGTTAAAGTTAAAAGCTCTTATTGATTAACTGACTGTTTTAGACTCTCGTTGCCTTACATGTTCTTCTAGTCATCCACCCAATTTTGGTAAGCTTGCTTCATCAAATGCGCACGAACCTAGAGATGTTTGACCAATGTAATCTCATTGTTGTTCCTTTGGATTTGGTCACCATGACGTATTCCTTCACTTAAGCATATCTTTATATTATTCCTACTTAATTCATTCTTTTTTCTTGTTTCCTATTCCTGACTATAAAAAATGACATGGATTCAAAGTAAAAAAGTTCTAGTAGCTAAACTTCATCCTAACAATAGAAAAAGGATCATGATTATATTGCTGGCAAAGATAAATGCCAAAAATGAAATTAGACCATCCACAGCTATGGATTCCTTAAAACATCATTAAGGAAAGTTCAGATTTATCAATGCACCTATGATCTATGTTAATATAATTTTCCATAAATACCGGTTGAACTTGTAACAAAAATTCCCTTTACTCTAAATGTCCACATCTTTAGATTATCAAAAAAGAAAAAAAAATAATGTCCACGCCCTTCACATTATTTTAAGCCAGTTAACTCTTTTTTTTTTTTATAATAAAAAATATAAATAAGAGGAATAATTAAAAAAGAAAAAAATAGTAAATTGGTGTGCAACAAGGATTCATTGCCTAAGCACAATGATTATAAAATAGTGCTTAAAAGATTGAAGTGTTCGCGTGAGTTGTTCTTGAGTAATCAAAGAAGGGATTATAGGTAGGAATCATGCACTATAATCCCTTAATTATAGGTTCAACATCAAATCCACAATTAAAGCTTAATCATAGCCTAAATTCTTGTAGCCTTTGTCTAGCTAGCTATGCCTATATATCCCCAATTCTTGTAACAATCTGTTAAAAATATGAAAAAAAAACAATTTTCTTTTCAATTCAACATGTCAAAGCATCATTTCATCCTTTTTTCTTGTTTGAATAATCCCAGTAAAATGGATACATAATCTTACCTTATCCCATAGCCGACAATAATTCTTACTTGGGTGAACACTCGAGCGAATCATAAGCCACTTCCTCCCTTCTATTCGAGCTAACAGTAAGAATGATAGATGTTTTGAGCAAGATTCCAGCATCTATCCTAACCATCAATACAGGAATTGCACCTATTGGCATCAAATTGGACTGTACGAATTACACCCTTTGGTCCCAAGTCATCGAGATGCATATTTCAGGCAAGGATAAACTTGGATATATCAACAAAGATCTCCTTTAGCCACCAGCAACTGACCCATCTTTGTAGGTGGAGGACTAAGAATACAAACGTAAAAAGATGGCTAATTAACTCGATGGACTCATTTTTTATTGGTAACTTCATTCGATTTCCAATAGTAAAACAAGTTTGGGATGCAAGTACAATGACCTACTTTGACGGAAGATATTTAACCCAAGTTTATGAACTCTGACAAAGAGTGATGTGGCTCAAGCAGGGTGGTTGCTCTCTTGAAAAATACTACAATGACCTCCAAGGGCTGTGGCGTGATATTGATTTCTGCCGCCCCAACCCCATGGTATGCTCGGTGGACATACAACACTTCAACAACATGCTGCAGGAGGATCGGGTATACACATTTCTTGATGGTTTGAATGATAAATTTGACAATATAAGAAGTGATGTGTTGCAGCTTAAGCCCTTTCCAACTTTGGAACAAGCATATACTCACGTTCCCAATGAGGCTAATCATCGGGCAGTAATGACAGGGAATGATATAGAGAACACAGCTATTGTAATGTTGGTTTCACGAAGTCTGAAACAAGCCCTATTCTCTCTAGCCAACTCTCTGTCACTAAATGGCAAACATAATTCAACTTCCAAGATGAGGGGCTCAATTGATGGAACATGATGCTTTTATTGTAGGGGTGCAAAATATACTATAGATACATGCTTTGAACGGCATGGTTACTCAGATTGGTGGAATGAATTACAAGCCAAAAAATGACAGGATGAGAGTAGAAAAGGTGGTGGGGCAAGCAAAACTGTAATGAGCAACATTGGCAAGGCTGTAGTAGCCTCGACAAAGCCTCAGCTATCCCTTATCCCTACAGGAATAGGTGATGTGGATTCAGGTATGGTTTTTCTCGGGACTGATTCTACTGAACCTTATATTGATTGGATTCTTGATTCGGGAGCAATAGCCACATACATATGATGTCAAAGATCTTTCAAAACGTCCCCCACCTTTACGCACTAGTATTACTAATGCCAATGGAGACAGTGAGAGTATCACCAACCCTTTCTTTGATAGATACCCTTCTAGTGCCATCATTGTCACATAAATTATTGTCAGTAAGCCAAGTTTTGAAGGAATTGAATTGTGCTATTCTAATTTATCCTACATTTTCTCTTATTCAGGATATTCTCACCAAGGATATAATTGGGCGTTGTACTAAAAAAAAGGGGACTCTACTATATGGAAGATTTTGGCATCGGTCGAACTAATCATATGAGCAGTACCGGTGATAGAAACAAATCCAGCATTTGGCTATGGCATCATCAATTAGGCCATCCTTCATTTGGTTATATGAAACATGCCTTTCCTACTATATTTTCAGGATTATCAAAATTGGGTTTTAAATGTGAGACATGCATCTTAGCAAAAAGTCATCGACATAAGAGTAAAAAACCTTTTGAGGTAATTAACTCTAATGTGTTGGGTCTATTTCTCAAATCTATTGTGTTTGTTATTCGATGGTTTGTGATATTTGTGGATGACTCCAGTCGGATGACATGGTTATATTTAATGAAAAATAAAGATAAACTTTTTCCAATTTTTCGCTCGTTTCATAAAATGGTTAAAACGCAGTTCTCAGATACGATTCACATACTTTGCTCTGACAATGGTGGAGAGTATGTGAATCAAGAATTCCAGAGTTATTTCACTCACCATGGCATGCTTCATGAAATCTCTTGTTCATAGACACCGCAACAAAATGGCATTGTAGAAAGGAAAAGTTGACATAGTCTGGAAACTACACATGCAGTTTTGGTTGGTGCTGATATACCTATGATAAATGTTAATTTTGTGGTCAAACATGTTGACTTTTTGTCAACTTTGACCACAATTTTCTACCTCATCACTCAACATTTTTGGCCAATTCTTGCTTTGATCCTTCATTTTGTAGGTTGGAGAAGTGGACGATAGCATTGGAATGGCACCGGGACAAGCGGCATGAAAAACGGGAATGTAGAAGTCAACGGACATTATAACTGTGGCGCCTAGGCGCCAGAAGCGAGGCCTACGCGCCACAGTATAAAGTCCTCTGCCAAGAAAAGGGCACTTTGGCGCCTAGGCGCCCAGCCATCCCTTCTGGCACCGCTGCGCCAGGCGCCCTCAAGCTATGGCGCCTAGGCACCCAGACACCCCCCTCTGGCGCCTAGGCGCCAGTCACCCGGGAAAGTGGTCCCCTCCTCAAATTTGAACTCAAGCTTGCCATTGGCCAAGGTTTTCTATCCAATGGAGTTGGTGAGTGAAAGGGACAGCCTCTAGAGGAGAAGAATCTGGAACATAGCAAAGGGGAAGAGGAGCTTCTTCATCTTCTTCATCTTCATCTTGTTTTTCTTAGAACTAGTTTTGGGTTTTATCCACCATAGTTAGTTTTCCTAGCTTTTCTTAGTTTCTTCTTGGTGACCATTGGAGCTAACTTGGAGATTGCTTGGAGTGCTCAAGGAGACTAGCTTGGAGACTTTGGATTCAAGAGCTTTTAGCCACCTTGGGTTTATTCTTTCATCTACCTTGTAGTTCTTCATGGATGCTATTATGTTCACTTTTATGATTATGTTTTATTTAGTTATGGAGTAGTCTTCTTTTGCACTTTCTATGGATGTAGCTACTTGGATTGATTATGTTGGATGAATTTATGGTTATGTGATGTTGATTTTCTACTAAATGTATGTTTATTCTTCTCTTGAGCTTAATGTTGTGTTAGCTAGTTGATGGCCACAATTAGTTGCACTATAAATTGCATCTAAACTCTTGGAAAAGATTAGAAGCTATTGGACCTAGGAGAAGAATTTAATGGTTATGGACTTGTTGGAAAATTAGTCTAAGTCATTAGGTAAAGATAAATTGAGCTTTAATGCCTCTTTCTAAACTTGTAATCGGGTGGAAATCCTTATTAAGTTTAGATTAGAGAGATTAATTCTTTCACTTGGAAAAGTAAGAATTTAGTTGAATAACCTTATCAACATACATTGGAAATTAACCCACTCACCTAAGTTCACCAACAAATCAAGACAAGTAGTGAACCCATAGGAAGTGTTCTTTCATGATTTGATAAAAACTACAAATTTTACATTGCATACTTGCATTCTAGGTTAATAGTATTCCATTTAGCTAAGGTTAGTCACTTGTTTAAGTTGCCTATATTGTCATCCAACTTTGATTGTTTAGCTAAAGTTTAACTTGAGTAGTGGTACTTGGCATTCAATTTCATTAATCTTCGTGGGAACGATATCCACTCATCCATCTACACAACTACCGTGCACTTGTGGAATAGTGGGTTTAAAATTTCACAACAGGTTTTTGGCGCCGTTGCCGGGGATTGATTGTATTGATTTGTTCAATATCATTGCTAGAAGATTGACTCTAGACTAGACATTTATTTCTTTACTTATTTGTTGCCTTTGTGCTTGGATATTTCTTTGATAGGTACCATTGGTGTATGACCCGTTCCCAACACTTTACTTTGTTGCCATTCATTCCGGAGATTGAAAGACATCTTAGAGAGCTTATAGTAACATCACACTTGGGAGAATCAAGCTCCACCACTTCATCCATGGAAGGTGGAGGTGATAATCTTAATGGTAATGGGTATAATGGTGGCAATGGAGGAAATGGAGGGATGGATCATCAAGATGGAGTCTATCCAAGAAATCCACAAAGGCCTATTAGCGAGTACATCCGACCCTTGGTGACGGAGAATTATTCGGGTATTGTGAGGCCACCGGTTCAAGCCAACAACTTTGAGTTAAAGCCATCCTTGATTTCTCTCATCCAACAAAACCCATTTGGAGGCTTGGCTTCGGAGGATCCCAACACTCACATAGCGGATTTCTTGGAAGCTTGTGACACATTCAAGGCTAATGGAGTCTTCACCGATGCTATTAGACTCCGATTGTTTCCTTTCTCACTCCGAGATAAAGCTAAAGGGTGGTATCAATCACTTCAACCGGGGAGCATTGCTACATGGAATGAAATGGCCGAAAAATTCTTGAGCAAGTTTTTTCCTCCATCCAAGGCCGCCCACTTGAGAGCTTCAATTGTGACATTCAAGCAACATGAGATGGAGTCTATTTCGGAGGCTTGGTAAAGATTCAAAGAGTTGCTTAGGAAGTTCCCACAACATGGATTCTTGGATTGGCAACAAATCCAAATTTTCTATGAAGGCTTAGTACCCACCTCAAGATTTATGATTGATGCTTCGGCCGGAGGATCCTTGATGTCAAAGACGGCCGGTGATGCTTTCCAAATTCTAGAGCAATTGGCACTAAATGGAGAGCAATGGCCGGGAGAAAGAGCTCAACCAAGAAGAGGGGTACTTGAGGTTGATCAATTGACCGCCTTGTCGGCACAAATGGCTTCTCTCATGAATCAAGTGTCCAAGTTGACCAACAAAAAGGAGCAAACTATTGAGCAAGCCGCCGCCTCTACCTCCAACACATATAATGGACATATGGATATGGAGCTTGAAGAAGAAAACTTTATGGGCAACCGGAATTTTGGGTTTAGAGGCAACAACATGGGAAATCAATATAACCCAAGTTGGAGAAACCATGAAAATTTCTCCTATGGTAACACAAGGAATGTGCAACAATCGCCACCACCTCCCGGTTTCAACCAAGTCTCAATGGAGAAGAAACCTTCCATGGAAGAAATCATGTTGCAATTTATGAAGGAGACAAGAGAAAGAATGGAGAAGAATGAAGCCAAGACGGCTAGCTTGAGTGCTAACTTAGCTAGTATGGAGGCAAATGTGAGTGCAAGCATCAAGAACATGGAGAATCAAATTGGGCAATTGGCTTTGGCGGTGAAGACATCTCAAAAAGGGAAATTTCCTAGCGACACCGAGATAAATCCAAGAGAACATTGTCAAGCCATCAAACTTAGAGGAGGTAAGCAACTTGAAGATCCTTACAAGAATAGACCTTCTCAAGTCACTCCTATGGTTGAGAATGACGAGCAATTGGAAAAGGAACAAGTGGTGGAGTTGCCTCAAGAGCAACCATCTAAGGTTCAACAAGCCCCACCCAACCCACCTTTGCCTTTCCCACAAAGATTTCAAAAAAAGAAGCTTAAAGAGCAATATGGGAAATTCTTGGAGAATTTCAAGAAGCTTCACATAAACATTCATCTCTTGGAATCATTAACTCAAATGCCTAACTATGCCAAATTCTTGAAGGACATCATTGCAAAGAAGAGAAAATTTGAAGATTATGAGACCGTCAAGCTTAGTGAAGAATGTAGTACGGTGCTCCAAAGAAAACTTCCTCAAAAGCTCAAAGACCCGGGAAGTTTCGTAGTACCTTGTTCTATTGGACCATCTTCTCATAATATGGCATTGTGTGATCTTGGTGTAAGCATTAATCTTATGCCATTATCATTTTTTAGGAAATTGGAGTTGGGTGAAGTTAAGCCATCCACCATATGTCTTCAACTTGCCGATCGATCATTGACATATCCAAGAGGAGTGGTGGAGGATGTGCTTGTAAAGGTTGGAAAATTTGTATTTCCGGTGGATTTTGTGGTACTTGATATGGAGGAGGACCAGGACATTCCTTTAATCCTTGGAAGACCTTTCTTGGCTACCGGCAAGGCATTGATTGATGTTGAGCAAGGCAAGCTAACTTTGAGGGTTAATGAAGAAAACATAGACTTCAATATCTCTCAAGCTATTAAAGCTCCAGATGAGGTTAGTGCTTGTTTCCTTCTTGATGTGGTGGATACTTGCATTGGTGAAGTGAAGAAAGAAATTCTATATGATGATTCACTCTTAATGACTTTGTTGAGTTATGATGATGCTATTGGGAGTGATGTTGATGATATGTCTATTGCTTTGAATGCATTAGTGGATGATAGGACTTTGGTGAATACATGTGAGAATTTATGCATGCTTGATGTGAATGAGAAAGGTTCACCAAAGTTGGATTTGAAAATGTTGCCTAGTGATTTGAAATATGTGTTCTTGGGTCCTAGTAATTCTTATCCGGTGATTATCTCTTCATGCTTAACCTTGTTGGAGGAAGAAAAGTTGTTGAGGGTACTAAGGGAGCACAAAGATGCACTTGCATGGTCTATAAGTGATATCAAGGGTATTAGCCCTTCCATTTGCATGCATAAGATTAGAATGGAGGACACATACACACCCTCGGTTGAACACCAAAGAAGGTTAAATCCCGCCATGAAAGAAGTAGTGAGGGCGGAGATTTTGAAACTCTTGAATGCCGGTATAATTTATCCCATCTCCGATAGCCAATGGGTTAGCCCCGTTCAAGTAGTGCCTAAGAAAGGAGGGATAACCATAGTGACGGACCAAAACTTGGATATCATTGCCACTAGAACCGTCACCAGTTGGAGAGTGTGTATAGATTACCGGAAGCTCAACAAAGCCACAAGAAAGGACCATTTCCCTTTACCTTTCATTGATCAAATGTTGGATAGGTTGGCCGGCCATGAATTCTATTGTTTTCTTGATGGATATTCCGGGTATAACCAAATAGCCATTGCACCGGAGGACCAAGAAAAGACAACCTTCACTTGTCCTTATGGCACTTATGCATTTAGAAGGATGCCATTTGGGTTGTGCAATGCACGGGCCACATTTCAAAGGTGCATGATGGCCATTTTTGCCGATATGGTTGAGAAGATTATGGAGGTATTCATGGATGACTTTTCAGTTTTTGGCTCTTCCTTTGATGATTGTTTGGGAAATTTAGTGAAGGTATTGAAGAGATGTGAAGAGACCAACCTTGCTCTTAATTGGGAGAAATGCCATTTTATGGTAAAATCCGGCATAGTTCTTGGACACAAAATCTCTTCCAAGGGTATTGAGGTAGACAAAGCAAAAATTGTGGCCATAGAAAAATTGCCTCCACCAAAGAATGTGAAAGGTGTGAGAAGCTTCCTTGGACATGCGGGTTTTTATAGAAGATTCATTAAGGATTTCTCCAAGATTGTGAAGCCTCTTTGTTCATTATTGGAGAAGGATGCCGAGTTTGAGTTTGATAATTGTTGCTTGGAGGCATTTGAGTTTATTAAAAAGAAGCTTGTGGAAGCACCCATTGTTGTCTCACCGGATTGAAGTCAACCATTCGAGATTATGTGTGATGCAAGTGACTTTGCGGTGGGAGCGGTGCTTGGCCAAAGAAGAGAGAAGATTTTTCGGGCCATCTACTATGCAAGTAAGACCTTGGACCCGGCACAACAAAACTATACCACCACGGAGAAAGAGATGTTGGCGGTGGTGTTTTCTCTTGATAAATTTCGGCAATACATCCTTGGCACAAAAGTGGTAGTGTTCACCGACCATGCGGCTATTTGGTATCTCTTCACCAAGAAGGACGCTAAACCAAGGTTGATTCGGTGGATTTTGCTTCTACAAGAGTTTGATGTTGAGATTAAAGACAAGAAAGGAAGCGAGAATGTAGTAGCGGATCACCTCTCAAGACTTGAGTTGGAGAACGAACAACATTCATTGCCCATCAAGGAGTCATTCCCGGATGAACATCTTCTAGAGGTAAAAGCAAGCACTCCTTGGTTTGCCGATTATGTGAATTATTTGGTGTGTGGAGTATTACCTCCGGAGTTGAGTTCCCAACAAAAGAAGAAGTTATTAGTGGATGTGAAATACTATTTGTGGGATGAGCCCTTGCTATTCAAGAGATGTGCCGATCAAGTCATTAAGAGGTGTGTTCTTAAGGAGGAAGTGCCGGATATTATCCGCCATTGTCATTCATCTCCTTATGGTGGGCATTTTGGACCAACAAGAACCGCCGCTAAGGTACTCCAATCGGGTTTCTATTGGCCTTTTATTTTCAAGGATTGCTATGCTTTTGTGAAGACTTGTGATAATTGTCAAAGAGTGGGAAATATCTCTAGAAGACATGAGTATCCACTTAATAATATTTTGGAGGTTGAGATATTTGATGTGTGGGGTATCGACTTTATGGGACCGTTCCCACCTTCTTTTGGTTGCTCCTACATATTATTGGCGGTAGATTATGTCTCTAAGTGGGTTGAAGCCATTGCCACACCTACAAATGATGCCAAGGTAGTGGTCAAATTTCTCCAAAAGAATATATTCTCCCACTTTGGTACTCCAAGAGCCATAGTGAGTGATGGAGGGTCTCATTTTTGCAACAAGATCTTTGCACAATTGATGGCTAAGTATGGTGTAAGACACAAGATGGCTCTTCCTTACCACCCACAATCAAATGGGCAAGCGGAGTTTTCCAACCGAGAAGTCAAGCAAATTCTTGAGAAGATGGTCAATAGAACAAGAAAGGATTGGGCAAAGAAGTTGGATGATGCTCTTTGGGCTTATCGGACCGCCTACAAGACACCGATTGGAATGTCTCCTTATAGGCTTGTGTTTGGCAAGCCTTGTCACTTACCGGTGGAGCTTGAACATCGTGCATATTGGGCAATCAAGAAGCACAACTTTGATTCGAATAAAGCCGGGGAAAAATGACTTCTCCAATTGAATGAGCTTGATGAGTTCATCGGGAAGCTTATGAGAGTGCCAAGTTATACAAGGAGAAGACAAAAATGTGGCATGACAAGCTTATTATGAGGAGAGAATTTGTTCCGGGTCAAAAGGTGCTTTTATTCAATTCAAGGCTTAAATTATTTCCGGGCAAGTTGAAATCAAGATGGTCGGGCCCATTTATGGTGGAAAAGGTCTCACCTTATGGAGCTACTGAGTTGAGGATGGAGGATGGAAGAACATTTCAAGTGAACGGGCAAAGATTGAAGCATTATTATGGAGAGGAGCCTCAAATTTCCGACAAACTTCGCTTGGCGGAGCCAACAACTTGATTCACCACAAAAGGGAAGTTGTCTAGCTAAAGACATTAAATTTAGCGCTTTTCGGGAGGCACCCCGACATTTCATTGCATTTAGATAATGTTTTGTTAATTTAAGAGTAGTTGCATTTTTATCTTGAATAATGGGAAGCAATTTTCTGATTTTTGTAGGTGGAAAGAAGAGTGAAAGAATCAACACTTTGGGAATTTTTCGTGCATGAATTTTGGTGAAAATTAAACTTGAGGGTAAGTTTGAACAAAATAAAAAGTTGAAGGCCAAATGGAGGAATTTGTGCGTGAGCGTGGGCGCCGCAGCACCTCCCGGAGCCTAGGCGCCAGTATGCGAAAAAACACACAGAGGCCAACTTTTACTGGTGCCAGAAAAGCCTCTCCCGGCGCCCAGATGCGCGACTGGCAATTAAAACCCTTTTTTCCCCAATTCACCTGCACACACAAAACACTCTCCTCTTCTAAAATCTCTCCACCTTCGAACCCTAACCTTTCCGTGCACTCCACGGCTCAATTTTCTTCTCGATTTCTGTACAAACAAGGATCAAGTAAGTGATTTACATCATTCTCTCTTCAATTGTCTTGCTTGAAATTATTGAAATCATGTGGATTGGTGTATGTGCGAATTTGGGAAAAAATGGCGGTTTGTGTTGATGTTGTGTGAATTCTTGCTTGTTGTTGGATTGTTGTTGATGGGTAAGAGATTCTATGCTTAAAAACAACAATTTAGCACCAAAATCATGGCTTGAAAACCTCACCCATGGAGACCCACGAAATTTTAATGGTGAATCTTGTTTGATGCATGTTCTTGATGATTTGGTTGTTGTAATTGCTTGCTTCTACCTTATAATGAATGGGTCTAACAAGAATTGTGAGTAATTTGAGCTACATTGTAAGAATTTGAGCTTGCAAGTTTTCCGGAAAATAAAAAACATGAGTTTGGGCGATTTCACCATATGGGTTTTCAAAGCATAATGTAGCTTTATGTGAGTGTTCTTGGCATTAGTTCTTTGCTTCTATTGCCTCTAGGTGTTGCATAGTATATTATTTAACCTTCCTTTTGCACCCGGATGCTTGTTTATTTGATGAAAAATCATGGAACTTTTGCTATGCCATCATGACTTGTTTTGTTCATACCATGTTCATGGACTCACCTCTTCACATGTGAGCTTAATTGGCTAGACATATTAGTTCAAGTTGCATCTAGGTAGTGCATAGATAATGGTTTAAGCCCCCATATTTGATTAGATGCACATTTGTTAGTGCCGGTAGCTTTGTGAAGTTGGTATGCCATATTTTGTAACAAGTTCATGATAAGCCTTTTTGCCTAAATAAATTCATGCCTTGAGGTGTATAATTTGTCCAAAGTGATTGATTGCGGATGTGTGTAGTGATGTAGACTTTTATCTTGGAGGGTGGAGGTATTTGATTGACTATATGTGCCTTTCATTTTGGTTATGAGATTGCTATATATATATGTTGTTACTTGGTGTAAGAACAATGGCACCAAGAATTTTCAGAGGGAGGAGTACCGATAAAGGAAAGGGCAAGAGGGCACGGGAGGAGCATGCCCAAGAGCCGGCCATGGATTACCCCCGCTTTGTCGACAAGAAGGCCGAAGAACTGTTTGAGGGCTTTGTAAAAAGGAAATTCACCATCGAGAGAGGATTTGATCTTGGAGCACCGGAGAATGCCGGAATCTTAGAGGTGGTGGAGCGGAGAGCTTGGAGGAAATGGTGCACTACACCACACACCATGGTCTCCCGAACACTTGTGGTGGAGTTTTATGCCAACTTGAGCGCCACCCAACCCAAACACCATTCGGCCAAGACGGTAACGGTTCGAGGGAGGACCGTGAACATTGCACCAAGCGACATCAACAACCACCTTCAGATAAATCCTGAGATCGGAAACCCTGCTAAGGATGGTGGCTTTGATTGGATGACGACTTGGATATGTGGGCGGGTGGTGCCTTGGGCTACAAGCAAGGATGACCCCGAGAGGAAGATCCATTTTGCCTCATCCTTCCTCAAGCCAGAAATGAAGGTGTGGCATTATTTCATCAGCTCTAGGCTTATACCATCCACTCACCCGTCTGATGTGGCTCCGGACCGGGGTCAAGTACTCTTTTGGATTGCCGCCAACCAACAAATTGACGTGGGAGCACACATAGCACAGAACATAAGTCGGGCGGCACGAACAAAGAGAGGTAACCTCCCATTCCCACAATTGATTATGGAGCTTTTGGCAGAGGCCGGAGTTCATTACCCGGAGGACCCACTCATCTTTGCTCCTAAGCCCAAGGACATCTCCTTGAGCAAGCTTCATGGTTTTGAGTTGGCGGGGGGTGAAGGGGCCAAAGAGCACCAAGAAGAAGAGGAAGAGGCCCATGACCCGCTGGGCCCGGAGGGAGTAGCACCACCACAGGAGGAACCGTTCATTGATCCTGCTCATGCTTCTAACGAAGCCCTCGCCATTGCCCTCAACAAGATCCATCTCGCTATTGGCGGGTTTCGGGATGAAGTGATATCACGAGTTGATCACTTGGAGGAGCGATTCACCTCCTTTGCTACTGAGGCTCGGGAGGGATATTCACTGTTGGCCGAGTGTACAGAGATGATTTCAGCCCAAGTCAAGTGGGCGGCCATACAACAAAACCCCGACCTTCCTCCTGACTATCCACCTTTCCCACAAATCCCGTCTCACCTCCATCCTTCAGCCCACTCGTGGTATACCCCTCACCCACTAAACCATCCTCCCCCTTTTTACCCTCACTTCTCCCAATCTGCCCCACCGGACACATCCACCATTCCTCCTTCTCATCCACCGGCCGGAGAGTCATCCGGCGCACCTGACATGCCTGAGGATTAGTTGGAGGCGGGAACATCCACCTCCCTGGGAACGATTCTTCATGCTCTCTCTCTAGCTTTTCCTTTCCTTTCACATTGAGGACAATGTTTGGTTTAAGTTGGGGGGATTGCTTGTGGATGAGTACTTGTCTAGTTCTTTGCATGTTAGTTGCTTAGTTGATTTTGTTGTTTCCCTTGCATGGCATTTAGCTTAGTTATTTGCATATTTTAATTCATAGCATTCATTAGAGTTAAATGTAGAAACATGTAGTTGCATTTAGGTTGTGTGTATTTAGGGAACCAATGCATGCTCTTTATTATGATTAGAGGAATTCATTTATAAGTTCAACTTGATTGTAAATTTTGTTAAGTAAAGAAAGATTTTCACTTGTCATTAATGGTAGAAACCATACCCGGTGAGTCTTTGGACCTTGTGTGGCACACTTGCATGATAAATTATTTCATTCATTGGAGTGGTGCTTGTTTTGCTTGTTCTGCTTATGGATTCCTTAACTTGCTTTTGGACCCCTTCATATCCGAATTGATGTATGCAAATAAAGGATGAAAATGACAACTTAGGGCTAACTACATACCTAAATGGCTAACCCTTTCATTATATTCCTTAGTGAACCCCTTTGAGCCTTTAAGCCATTTTTGTTGTTTAACCCACATAATTGAGCCATATCCATTGTTATTTATCCTCTCTTGTCCTTAAAGTAAGTTGAGCATTGCATATATGGGCTTGGGAAGGGTAAAAATTTGTGAGTTGTGTGAGTGAGCAATAAATAAGTTTGGGGGAAAAATGTTGGGTTATGAACTTATTGTTGAGTTTATGTAGCTATGGTTTGAATATACTTTGGATAAATCATGCACATTTGTTTAAACTTTAAAGATTAGGTGAATTTCTAGTTGTAAGAAAAAAAAATCCTATCTTTCCCTTAATAAAAAGGCAAAATGAGTCAACATGAAAAAACCCTCGTTTAAAAAAAAAAAAAACAACAACAACAACAAAAAAAAACAAAACAAAAAATAAATAAATAAATAAATAAAGGGAAAGATAGAAGTACTTTATTAATTTGAAAGGAATTCACTCATGTGTTTTGTCAAAATTGTGCATAGGGGGGGTTACTTGAATTGTTGCTTGGAAGTCAAGAAAAACATTTTAAAATCAAAATACCTTGGGTGGGACTTTAGGTTTAATTATTAGGATTGCCCATGGTGTTTATGCTTGACTTACTTTTTTTAGCCTCACCTCAAAAGGCCTTCATCCAATTCCCGTCCATACTAAACCCGGCCACGATACAACCTTATATATATGTCATTGGACTTAAATTTGCATGCATATTCCTTAAGGACAATTCATGGGTAGTTTGGGTCCTTTTGCAAATTTGTGGATGAAGTGGCATTATAAGCCTTAGATACACTAGGCAACCATAGATTAGGGAGTGAAACACTTAGCAAGCGATTACCTACCGTTAATGACAAAGTTCTTCTTTCATTACTTACCTTAATTTATCTTGAGTTGAATTTATACCTTGAATGACTTTATGATATGATATTGAGTATATATTGTTAGCTTCTATGTTTTGATTGCTTTATGTTTTTTTTAGGTTAATAAATGCTAGGGACTAGCATTCTTCTAAGTTTGGGGGAGTTTGATAAATGTTAATTTTGTGGTCAAACATGTTGACTTTTTGTCAACTTTGACCACAATTTTCTACCTCATCACTCAACATTTTTGGTCAATTCTTGCTTTGATCCTTCATTTTGTAGGTTGGAGAAGTGGACCAAAGCATTGGAATGGCACCGGGACAAGCGGCACAAAAAACGGGAATGTAGAAGTCAACGGACATTATAACTGTGGCGCCTAGATGCCAGTAGCGAGGCCTAGGCGCCACAGTATAAAGTCCTCTGCCAAGAAAAGGGCACTTTGGCGCCTAGGCGCCCAGCCATCCCTTCTGGCACCACTGCGCCAGGCGCCCTCAAGCTATGGCGCCTAGGCGCCCAGACACCCCCCTCTGGCGCCTAGGCGCCAGTCACCCGAGAAAGTGGTCCCCTCCTCAAATTTGAACTCAAGCTTGCCATTGGCCAAGGTTTTCTATCCAATGGAGTTGGTGAGTGAAAGGGATAGCCTCTAGAGGAGAAGAATCTGGAACATAGCAAAGGGGAAGAGGAGCTTCTTCATCTTCTTCATCTTCATCTTGTTTTTCTTAGAACTAGTTTTGGGTTTTATCCACCATAGTTAGTTTTCCTAGCTTTTCTTAGTTTCTTCTTGGTGACCATTGGAGCTAACTTGGAGATTGCTTGGAGTGCTCAAGAAGACTAGCTTGGAGACTTTGGATTCAAGAGCTTTTAGCCACCTTGGGTTTATTCTTTCATCTACCTTGTAGTTCTTCATGGATGCTATTATGTTCACTTTTATGATTATGTTTTATTTAGTTATGGAGTAGTCTTCTTTTGCACTTTCTATGGATGTAGCTACTTGGATTGATTATGTTGGATGAATTTATGGTTATGTGATGTTGATTTTCTACTAAATGTATGTTTATTCTTCTCTTGAGCTTAATGTTGTGTTAGCTAGTTGATGGCCACAATTAGTTGCACTATAAATTGCATCTAAACTCTTGGAAAAGATTAGAAGCTATTGGACCTAGGAGAAGAATTTAATGGTTATGGACTTGTTGGAAAATTAGTCTAAGTCATTAGGTAAAGATAAATTGAGCTTTAATGCCTCTTTCTAAACTTGTAATCGGGTGGAAATCCTTATTAAGTTTAGATTAGAGAGATTAATTCTTTCACTTGGAAAAGTAAGAATTTAGTTGAATAACCTTATCAACATACATTGGAAATTAACCCACTCACCTAAGTTCACCAACAAATCAAGACAAGTAGTAAACCCATAGGAAGTGTTCTTTCATGATTTGATAAAAACTACAAATTTTACATTGCATACTTGCATTCTAGGTTAATAGTATTTCATTTAGCTAAGGTTAGTCACTTGTTTAAGTTGCCTATATTGTCATCCAACTTTGATTGTTTAGCTAAAGTTTAACTTGAGTAGTGGTACTTGGCATTCAATTTCATCAATCTTCGTGGGAACGATATCCACTCACCCATCTACACAACTACCGTGCACTTGCGGAATAGTGGGTTTAAAATTTCACAACAACCTACAATAGTTCACCTTATTAACCGGATGCCCTCTAAGGCTTTGGGGCTTTAGACTCTTATCCAAGCTCTGTCCACTACCATTCCCTTACCCACGGTCTTAATGCTTTCACCACGAGTATTTGGGTGTGTTGCCTTTGTTCACCTACACAAAAACCAGAACACCAAACTTGATGCTTACGCTATTTGATGTTTGTTTTTAGGGTATGGTCCACATCAGAAAAGATATCGGTGTTATGATACAATGAATCATCGTACCTATGTAATAATGGATCTCACTTTCTTAAAGCATGATAATTTTTTCCCTTCTGCCACATCCAATTATTCTCTTCAAGGGGAGTCTTTGAGTAAAGAGTTGAATTGGCTGACATTTGATTGGCCAAGAATGAGTGAGCCTATTGTTTCTATACCTGATACAAAGATTGGTGTCATACCATCAGGAACTGAGGAGATCAGTGATGACATCTACGAGGGGCAGCAGACTTCTAGTATAGAAGCAGTCCCCCCTACCTCATAGTATCCACAAACCCATCTCCTGAGAATACTCTTAAGGTAAGCTCCCTGAACTCTCCAAGCACACTTCTGTTAAGTAATAATACATCTGTGAGCTATGAGTTACCATACATGTATAACTGAAGGAAATCTCCAGACAGATACTTCCCGAACATTGAAGGCCAAAAGTCAAAGTACCCAATTGCCAACTATGTATCTATAGAGAGGCTGCCCAAACCATTCAATGTTTTCGCAGATGAACTCTCTTATTGCATAATCCCTATAATTGTTGAAGAGGTGATAAAAAGATCTTAAATGGGTCCTTGCTATAAAGGAAGGGATGAAGGCACTATTGAAAAATGAGATATGGAATCTTTGTCACTTTACCTGAATGACATAAAGCAGTAAGGTGCAAATGGGTGTTTTCTATTAAATATAAGGCAGATGGAACAGTTAAGCAGTATAAGGCGAGACTTGTGGCGAAAGGATTCACACAAATATACGGAGCTGAATATCTAGAAACCTTCTTGCCTCAAGCCAAACTAAACATAGTGAGAGTATTGTTGTCACTTGTAGTAAACTTAGTTGGCCTTTACACTAGCTCGATGTGAAGAAAGCTTTTTTTGCACGGTAATCTAGAAGAAGAGATTTATATGGATATTCCCCCAGGATATGTAGCAAACACAAGTGGCAACACTATTTACAAGTTGCAAGGAACTCTATACGGCTTGAAACAATCACCTCGAGCTTGGTTTGGGAAACTTGGCGTAGTAATGAGAAAGTATGGATTCCAACAAAGTAACTCTTATCACACTTTATTCTTGAAACACAAACAAGGAAAAGTGATTACTATGATAATCTATGTAGACGATATGATCATCACAGGAGATGACTCAGAAGAAATAGCAAGACTTCAAAAGCAGTTGGAAGCTGAATTTGAAATGAAAAACCTAGGCAGGCTCAAATACTTTCTAGGAATTGAAGTCGTTGGATCGAAGCAAGGTATATTCTTATCTCAAAGGAAATATATCTTAGACCTTTTAATGGAGGTTGGATTGTTGGATTGTAAGCCTGCAGACACTCCAATAAACCCAAACCACAAACTTGGGAATATCTTAATTAAGTACCAATAAATAAGAGGAGGTACCAAAGACTGGTAGGCAAGCTTATCTATCTTTCTCATACGCGGCCTAACATTGCATATGCAGTAAGTGTTGTGAGCCAATTTATGCACTAACCAAGTAAAGAACATATGAATGTTGTCATACATATTCTAAGATATCTAAAGTCCTCCATTGGAAAGGGGCTCATGTTCCCAAAAAAAGGCCACCTAACAATAAAAGGTTATACAGATGCAGATTAGGCAGAGAACATCATGGATAGAAAATCCACCTCACGCTATTTCACCTTTGTTAGAGGGAATCTAGTTACTTGGAGGAGCAAGAAACAGAATGTAGTTGTACTCTCAAGTGCCGAAGCTAAATTTCGTGGAATTGGTAAAGAGCTATGTGAATTGTTATGGCTTAGAAGACTGTTAACGAAGATTGGCTTTGCTCCCAACTCTGAAATGAATCTATTTTTTGACAATAAGGAAGCAACTGATATCTCTCATAACCCCATACAGCATGACCGGACAAAGCATGTGGAAGTAAATCGACATTTTATTAAACAAAATCTTGATGAAAAGATCATATGGTTCCCTTTTGTGTCTGAAGATTAACTAGCAGATATTCTTACAAAGGTAGTATGCAGGCAAATAGTCCACAACTCATTAAACAAGTTGGGACTCATTAACATATAGGGTAAAATCCATATGTAGTCCCCTAACTTTAAAGGTCATCCTAATGTGGTCCCTTAACTCAAAAAGTGACTCTTACCTTCGTCGTTTCATCTTGCTCTACAGCCGTCGCCCAGGGTGAGGCCCGATCGCGATTCGCCGCCTGCATCCTATCGTCTCCTCCTCCACCGCCGAAGCCGCCCGTCCACCTAAAGGCTGACCTTGTCATCTCCACCGTTGAACCCACCCATCCGCTGAAACCGCCCGTCCTCCGAAGCCAGCCGTCCATCTAATTCTCTCCTCGTTCAATTCGACAATCGATCGGTGGAGATGTGACTGGCGGGGCTATGGATGAAAGAGGGAAGGTGGAGTGTCGGTTGGGAAGAAGGAAGATGAAGCGTCGGCAGAAAGAGGGAGAGGGGTGGCGGTGGAGATCGTTCGGAGTGAGGCGGCGACAGGGAAAATTGGGTTAACTATCGTTTTAGGTCCCTAAAATTACTTTTTATGCCAATTTTAGCTTGAACTTTATTGTTCTTCCAATCTAATCACTTCTTATCATAAAAGAGACTGACATGTGGCTATATATGTGCCATGTAGGTAATTTCCATCCAAAATAACAGTAGAACTAACGGTAGGGATCAAAATATGACACTTAAATTCAGTTAGAGGACTTTAAGAGCCACTTTTTGAGTTAAGGGACCACATTAGGACGATCCTTAAAGTTAGGTGACTACATGTGAATTTTACCCTTAACATATATGTACCAATTTGAAGGAGAGTGTTGACATGAGTTGTTCATGAGTAATAAAAAAGGGGATCATAGGTGGGAATCATGCATTGTAATCCCTTAATTATAGGGTCAACATTAGATTCATAATTAAAGCTTAATCATAACCCAAATTCTTGTAGCCTCTGTATAGCTAGTTGTACCTATATATCCCCAACTCTTGTAATCCGTCAAAGATATGAAAAATACAATTTCCTTCTCAATTCAACATGGAGAAGATGTAATATTTGGGTAACCACCCATAAGAGCCCTCCTTGTAAAACGGGGCTGTCGCAGTCAAACGTAATTAAAAAAAACTTTAGGCCTGAATTCCTTCAAAGCACAGCCAGGTCAATCGCGCAGGACCGACAAAACACGTTCCGAAAACGTATAACTTCCGAACTGGTTCTCATTGACCTTGTGCCGCTGTACAAAAAAGCCCAGCCCACCTATTAAACCCTCCACGTTTTCTTTTCCAAACACTATTGCTTCCTTGCCAACTTTTTTGTCCCACTTTGTTTTCTGCTCCCACACATGGCTGGGTCCAAAATCCTGTTCTTCCACTTCCTCTGCTTCTTCATCTTCCTTTCTTTATTCCAAGGTAAGTTTGCATTTTCCTTCTACTTACCAAGTTCCTGAAAGGACCCGCTTCGAGTTTAGATTTTTTATTAACGAACAAGAACAGGGCGAAAAGCTTAATTTTGATGGCGAGTTTAATTTGCAGGCGAGAGGCAGGTACTGGTGGAAGGTTCAAGGAGTAAGATTGGGTTCAAACCCAAGAAGCTATTCGTGTTCGGAGACTCCTACGCCGATACCGGAAACAACGCCATCTCTTTGTCCAGTTCTTGGAAGGTGCCCTACGGCGTCACGTTCCCAGGCAAGCCGGCCGGCCGCTTCTCCGACGGCCGCGTTCTCACCGATTTCTTTGGTAAAATTACCACTCGCCCCACCGCCTCCACGCTCTCTCGATCTCTCTGTCTGCCTGTCATGATTTGTTTCCCACTTCTTCACCTTTTTCTTTTCCTCTTGCAGCCTTGCTTTTTCATAATTTAGTAAAGTAACATTGTTATTATATTTCCAAATATCTGTACAGAAAAATTCTACCAACTTGTACATGTACCTTTTTAGTAAACTATCAGAGTTTTAGAGTTGTGTTACATATATTAAAAATTTCTACTAGAACGTTATAAAATACGACTCTCTCCGTTCTAATCAATGTTGCTTCATTTGGTTTAGCACGGAAATTAAGAATGTGGAAAAAAAATTATTTCTTGTTTCAACTTTTGTCATTGATTTTTTACACGTAAATTAAAAAAAATTGAGAAAAAGTAGATATTAAAGTTATAATTTCGAGAATAACACGATAAAATAAGTTATAAAATATGAAAATATTGTAAAAATTTAAGATTATAAAAAATAAAATGCGTTACAATAGTTTTAAAGCGGGGAGTATATGATACCATTTTACTGCATAAAAACAATAAAACCTTATGTTGACTTTTCTACATTCACTCACCACTTGTTATCAAAGGTCCACATTGTATTCTGTATATGTTTTAGTGCGTTTACCAAAAATTAGCTAAATTATTTGATATCATTATCTTTCAAATAAATTGGCACATCTAAGTATAGTGCCCTCTAGAGGGTTCTTCTCTTTTATGGTGACTATTATGACTAGCTAGTGGTGGAGCTTTTCTTTTCTTTTCTTGTTCTTTTAAAAAAAATATCTTCTGTTTAGTGCATTATTGAGTGGTTCTGCTTTTTAGTGAGCTGTTAATCTGATGTCAGAACTCAGATTACACAGATTCCTTTGCCAATTGGTCCTTCTTTTTGTTTTTTATTTCTTGTTTCCTCCACGTGATTTGGGAGCTCGTTTTGGTACACCTGTACTAATTTTTATAAGATTATGCTTAATTTGGAGGGATTAATTTTAAAGGTTTGGTTATGGATTATTATGTTTTAATAAATGTTTATGTTAATTTAAGTCCTCCATCTGGCTCTCTGATTATTGTTAAAGATATCAGCTTTTAAAAACTTGTCATAAAAGTTATTTTCTCCGTCTCGCAAAGCTTGTCATTTTACTATTTATAGCAATTAATTTATATTTTTTTTTTTAAATTTTTTATTGAAATATAAATTTTTTATATGAAAATGGTATCTTAAAGGTTCTAATTTATAAATATAATTTTTAAAATTTTTTTATAATATAAATTAATATGAATATATTTAAGTCAAATTTTAGTAAAAAAAAAGGTAAAAAGCGTCATTTTTTACAAAATGGAGGAAATATCTTTAGGTAACTTCTTTAAACTTTGATTCTAATCGTAAAAGTTATTGCCAAATCGGCCGCACTGCTGTTACATGTTTCTTGCCAATCAGTGACACTCATTCCTTTAGAAGAAAAAACTTTTTTTTTTGTTGTTTGAAGAGAGAGGGAGACTAATTTTAGTTTACAATGGTAACTTATCAACTGAACATGATTCTTTCCCTTATCTGCAGCCAAATTCTTGGAGATTAAGACACCCATAGCCTACAGATGGAGGAACTTGTGGGGAAGAAGTCACCTGAAATATGGGATCAACTTTGCTGCTGGAGGGACAGGAGTCTTTGACACTTTATTTCCTGGTCCAAACATGACAACCCAGATCAATTTCTTCCAAGGCGTTCTTGCTAGTGGTGACTTCACCAAGTGGAAGCTCATCTCTTCTGTGGCACTTGTCACAGTTTCAGGAAACGACTATTCTACTTACATCAGCCGCAATGGTTCAGCACAGGTAAGATCTCTAACAAACATTGATTGATTAGTAATTCCCGTGTTACGCTTGATTCATCCCAATCAAGTCTTGTGCACAACCGTGATACGTTTGTGTTTCGAATTGGTTTGTTTTCTGATGAAGTATGTTAAGAGAATCGATTGCTTGTCGAACTGAAGGTCTGTCACATTTACCATCATCCACAAGGTGATGTTTTTTGAATTGATTTTTGGTTTGCTGACTCATAATTCTTGGACCTTAGCAGATGGTAAGTGATAGGTGTTTGTTTTATGATGTTATATGGTACCTTCCAGCTTTCTTTGGACAGTCATTTGTCCAACAATTTGGACCCATTAGTAACACAGGATCATGTTCTGCATATACTCTGGATTCACATGGCATCTGGACAGATGGCCAGGCTGATGTGAACATCCTTGTCTTGTTCAAGTACATTTCTGTAGCATCATAGAGTGGTCCTTTCTTTCTACCTGTTTCTAAATTGCTCGAAACGTTAACAGGGGTTTCCAGCCTTCATTAAGAAAGTGGTCGACCAAATTGAAATAAACCTGAAGCGGATCCATGATTCGGGTGTGAAGAAAGTGGTAGTGTCTGCTCTTCAACCTTTAGGCTGCCTGCCTACAAGCACGATGAAATTGTCATTTCAACAATGTAACGCAACTGAGAACGCTTTGGTTGCCCTCCACAACCAGTACTTGTACCAAGCTGTGGCAAAGCTCAACGCAGAAAGTAACAGTTCTTCCTTTGTTGTTCTTGACCTTAATGAAGCATTCTTTACCGTGTTCAGGAAGAACGAACTTCATCAAGGTAACAATTACCCTTCATGAAACTGTCATTAGCTAGCATTGTGCCGGATAAATGAACCGAATTCATATTCGCGCTTAAGTTCTACAGCAAGGTATCTATCACACTGCAGGCTTGGCTTGACCCGATGAAATCCACCAATTTCTTTCTTCATTTGCAGGTACTCCAAGTTTTGTGAATCAATATAAACCATGTTGCCTTCCCACAAGCACCCAATATTCGTGTGGGAGCATAGACACGCAAGGGACAAAGATGTACACGGTCTGTGCAGACCCTGGTTCGAGCTTCTTTTGGGACGGGGTGCACCCTACACAGGCCGGCTGGAACGCCGTGTACAAAACACTTGCAATTCAAAACACTCTGAAGCAGCTCTAATGGCACAGTGAAATGGCTTTGGCCCTTAGGGTTAATTTTGGTTTCTGTCTGTCAATAATCTTTAATTCATTTTTTTAGTTTAATTTTTCTGTGTATTGCCTAAAGCTCAAAGCCTTCTCTTGTAGTAATCGACCTTTTAAACAATGAGTTGGTGTCTTGCATATGGAGCTTCTCCTTGCAATCCTTTTTCCGTCGTTTGTTACATGATTCATAAATGTGAGTTCTTTGAGCTAGAATTAAAATCTGATTCGCTCCATCTCGTATCTATTAAATCATTTAGGCCAGTTTGGGGGCATTAATGTATTTTTGTTAAACTATTTTTACAGCAAGGCAAAGGCGGGGAGAACGCCAGTTGAGGTATTCCCCTCAAAATTTACCATAATTACAAGCAGGCCACAATCTCCTGCTATAGACAAAATCCAATAGCTGGTTGAGGGTTGTAAATTGTTGCCAACTTCAATGACCGTTATGATATAAATAAAGAGATCTCACATGAACAGTAAACTGTCAGGACAAAAAAAGTACATTAATTTAGATGCATTAACTTCAGACGAGCCACCCCTTAGTTTGACATGGAAATTAAGATAGAAAGTGCAAACAAATTTATGTGTTGTTTTTGTTTTTGTCCTTAATTCTTTTTTCACATAAATCAAGAAAGTTAGAAGAAATGAATACTGAAATGAGGGTTTTAAAAGTAATATGGTAAACTAATTTATTAAATATAAAAATATTATAAAAATTTAAAACTGCCAAAAATAGAATTTGTTGTAATAATTTAGAGACACAAACAATAATCAATAAGATGAAGTCGCATCATTAAAAAGGTGTCTCCACACTTTGGAGAAATTTTTTTTGGTACCTATAGAGTTTTCAATTTGTAGTTGAAATTTTGTCAAAATTGAACACTGAGCTTCTGTTCAATTTTCCACTTTGATCATCCAACTACTCCAAACACTATCCTCTTATCCTTTAACCCTCTCCAACCTTTAAAAAGAGAAAAAAAAATCCGTCACAAAATCTTCATTTCAACAAATAAAATTCAAAATCAACTAAAATAAACAACGCTTCGACAACTATACTTGATGTAGAAACCTCTAGCAGTTGCACTTACAAAAACGAAATGCGCAGAACTCAGGCGAAGGTTTGAAGGTGGATTTATTGCAAGTTGCACAAATCTTATTCTGCCAAGTATCCTATTAGCTCTCAGCCACCATATTTTTAGGGTCTATGATTATATAACCAACATGTAATTGGTATGCCTTTTTTTAGACCTAAAGGATATCAAGCTGCAATTTAACAAAAAATGACATACAATGCGTCGGTGAATATTCAAATTCTAATCATGGTGGGGGACATTCGAATACATTGGGTTGCTGAGTTACTGACGTCACAGCTTGATCTGTTTCATTCATTTGATAGAGGTGACCAGTGGGCTGGGTTGACCAGGGCTTGCCCTAGACACGGCTTAGGTCAAACTCCGTCCTGCTCAGTCAAATCTAGGTTCGGTCTAGCATGGAGTTGACTTGAGAGGAGATGGAGTGAATATGGGCTAGCAAAAGGAGGGAACCCAAGTGACCTTGGCTTAGCTTGTCAGCCTGCACAACCCGGACCTAGACCTGAACCGGCAAGGCTAGGTCTATTCCCAGGTGACTATTGGCAACGTTAAATTTTTTTTTTTTAAAAAATTAGGACTTAAATAGAAAAGTTGTAAAAAATTTAGGACTAAAAGTAGTCTTTCCCTCGCTTTTTCTTATGTTGGCATTTCTAAACCTTTTGGGAATATCAATTTGTCTTTTCACTATATTTCTTCCAAATGCTTTACAAAATTGATCATCTATTCTCTTACATTGAAAAGAAAAAATCTTCTTTTTTGTTCAAATTTTCTGAAAAGGATACAATATTTTTTCTAGTTATGCATGAAATGATAAAAAATTATACTTTGTTGCGGATATCTTTGTTTTCATCATTTAAATTAATGTTATACTTGCCTAGCCCATAGCACACCTGACATACAAAATTTGTTATTGTTCAATAGGTCCCATTAATATTATTCTTTTCCAGTTTAGGAAAACTATTGTCTCATTTATTATTTTAGAAAATTTTCAAACTCATTAGCAAGCTTCTTATTCAGAATGAGTTCGTGGAGATTAATATTTATTTTGAGATATTTTCTATCCTTTGAAACTTTTAATCATTCTTTAAGATGTTTAAAAATATTTTAAATTTTTCTTTTTTCAAAAAATGTATATATTTTAGCATTCTTATTTTCTAAATTTGAAAACTGTAAAAAATTATTAACAAAAATCTACTCAAATGGAAATTAAAAAATTGTAAGAAAATTAAAATATTTTTACTTTAAAAATTTTAAGATCTTAGGTTTTACTTTCCAGTTTTTTTCTGAAACGTTTCACTATTTTCAAGTGTAAAGCACGTCCCAAATGATTAAGTGTCATTTAGTTTTTTCATTAATAAAATTTACATCGATGGGGGTGTTTTTTCCTAAATAAAAACATGTTTAATAGAATTACACTCGAATAATATTTCAAAACGTGTTTCAATACTTTTTGCTGAAATCAAGAAAACTTGACACAGTATGAACCCACTTTGGCCTAGCCCAGCTCAACTCAAGGCCAACTGGGTAGAGATGTCAATAGGGTGGGTTCGGGTAGGGTTGTGCAATTCTAAAACCTACCCCGTGATATAATCAATACAACTCGAATCATACCCACAACCCCTATCGAGTAGGGTTCTCTAAACCCATATCCTACCCTTGCACTAGCGAGTGGGATACGGGTTCTCGACCCCCAAACCCGTCAAATTATTACATATGAGATTAAAATAAATATATATGAGATTAAGAGAAATATAATATATAAACTACAATAAATTTCTCACACAACAACAATAAATATGTTCAAACAAAACAAAAAACAATAAATAACCGTGTCCAAACAACAATTAATTATAGTAATACAATCCTCATTAATACTAATTAGTCAAATGTAAATAAAATGCGAACTGCGCCTGTCAAGCCATTTCACATTTGTTTATGGTGTGTGTAAGTGGTTTTAATGAATATAATATTTTTATTATTTTTTAAAAATTATATATATATACATACACACATACTAACATACATAATATACACCATTTAGTGGGGCGGGTTCAGGGCAAGTTGTTAGCTTAACCTGCATCCTACCCGCACCCAACAGGTTATATTACAAAAACAATCCAGATCCGCCCCAAATCTGTTTAATTGGAAAAAAAACCATACCCATCGAGTAGGATAGGGTTGGGTATCCACAGGATAGGGTTCAAATTGACATTCCTACTTGAGGTTGGCCGAGTTAAGGTCCAAATCTCCTAACCCAAGACCTGCTGGGCCTAGGCCGAGTTGGCCTACCGACTACCTCTACCATTTTATGGCTCTCTCTTAGTTGGACTAGTGATGGCAATTGGGTGGGTCGGGTCAAGTTTGGGTTAGGTCATTCAGGTTCAAGTTTAATTGGGTTAGTATAATACGTATTCGAGTCCAGGTCGGGTTATATGGGTTCAGGTTGATTTCAGGTTTAGGTTGGGTCAGTCCGGGTTTATTTGGGTTCGGATCCAATCAGGTTGGGTTATCGGGTCTTAGACCATATTCAACTTGATTGTTAGATTTACTTAGTTCACTGATGCATAAGCCGAAATAGTTGAATCGCTTCAATTTTTTTTTTTAATTTTGATTAAAGTTTAATTTAACTAAATATAAAAAATAATATAAAATTTATGAAGATATATTAATATGTAATTTCTTTAATAAAATACTACCTCTATGCCAAGTTCTTTGTAACATTCACTATTCAATAATTAATCTATAATTTTTTATTTTTAACATTTTAGTATATAAATAAAAAATGATTATATCAAATAATAAATAAAGACCTATAGTTTCTAAATATATACTTTTTAAATTCTTTTCTAACAAATAATCTCCCTTCATCCCATTTTCTGTGCTCTATTTAAATTTTCTGACTAGTTTGACTTAAATTTATTTATATTATTTTTTATTGAAAAATTAAAAAATTATATATTTAAAAATCATGTATAAATTTTTTTATTTATATATTAAATTGTTGAAAAAAAAATTATAGATTAATTATTAAAATATGAATGGTGTAAAGAATTTAAGACAGATGGAGTAATATAAATAAATTTATTTCAAACTATTTGAAAAAATTAAATATTTCAAAGAATATGGGACAGAAGGAGCATTATAATTTCTAAAACCTAATTATTCTTATCTCTCTATCACCATTTCATTAATCATTTCCCATAGCTTTCACTCGTTTGCTCTATAATGTAAAATAGATTAACAAAATAGAAAAAAATCATTTACATATATTAAATTATAATTTTTCTAAAGTTTTTGCCAAACATATATTTTATGTTAATTTAAGTTAAAAACGGGTATTATCAGATTTAGTCATCGGGTCATTTTGGGTTTGGGTCAGGTCGGGTTCGGGTTTAGGTTTTCTCTGGTTTCATTTCAATCGGGTTCGGGTTCAGGTCGGGTTAGATACAGTCAGGTTCGGATCGTTGACTTTTCTAATCAAATCGGGTCAGGTTTGACTTGGATTCGGGTGGGTCAGGTCAAATCTTTGGGTCGGGTCCAATTTTGTCATTCCTAGGTTGGACAGGCTTTCTCTTCACGTTTCCTCTTGTAATCCTTTGTCCTATTTTTTGATCTCAAGGGGTTGCTCCCCTATCCTACTTTAAAATTCTTCTCTCGTGCACTAAGATGAAGCCACTAACCCGGATGTCCCAACCATTGGTATATTAAATATGTTATTCCATGATATCTTCTCCTAATTAATGTAATTGCATTTAAACATATGAGCATTTATAAGGTTTATATAATGAGAATTATATGTTAGAGGAAAGTGACAACATTTTAAGATAGAGATATTATTTATCTAAAAATAAGAATCTGCTTTCCTATATGAAAAATAATAACTACTACATTTTATAGAATTACCTTTGACAAAACAGCACTTTGTTTAATGAAAGAGAGTGTTGAGAATGGAAAGTGTTTCCAAGCAAAAGTTAATAAAAGCTTTGTTTGGAAACAATGTTACTCCCTTCATCCCACTCTCTTTTGTCCATCTAATTTTTTTGACTAGTTTGATTTAAATTTATTTATATTATTATATACTAGAAAAAATTTTAAAAAATATATTTAGAAACTATAGGTCATGATTTATCATTCATATATAAAGACTTTTCATTTATATGCTAAAATGTGGAAAATAAAAAATAATGGATTAATTACTGAAAAATGAAATGTGCAAAAAAGTTGAGATGGATGGAGTAATATTTAGGGTTAGAGGATGAAAATACTATCCAACGGTAGCTTTTACCATTAAAAATTTGAAAAACTATCACAACTGTTGATATTTATTCCAACATCATTGCTAATTTTAAACGTTATTTTCAAATGAAGCATGTATCTTTCAAGATATGAGGTTTAACTAACACTCAAAGTCATGGTGAATGTGTCAAGCCCTCGAGAGAATCAACAAGAATTCCTTAACTGTTATCAATGCCCTTGTGGGACTAGAAATGTGTTCAGTTCACCTCGGAAATTAGACAACGGCTTGGTAAGTAGAGATAAGCATTCAGTTCGTTCGGTTTGAAACCAACTTGAATACAATGATCCAATTGATTTTTTATTTTTAGAAATTGTATCAAAATTATCAGAATTACATGTTAAAATTGATCCCAAAACTGTCAGAATTATATTTCAGTTTATTTGATTCATCTTTTTAAGACCTAGACACATAGTAAATGAAAACATAAGATAATATTCAACATTTTATATCTCATATCCAAAATTAAAAGTGATCAATAACATATAATCTAAAATTAGTAGAAAATAAATTTTATAAATACATTATCAATATGGATAATGGTAAAAAATTTATTACTATTCAGTCTAATTTTTTATTTTGATTCAAGTGTATAATCCAATAACAGAACTAACAACAAAATATAAAATTCAGTTTTAGTCCAAACCAACCGAACTAAAAACCAACCAAATAATTTTATCCAAACATAATTACTGTTTTTTTATTTTATCCCAATAATACTAATGAAAGTTGATAAGATTTTCTTAGGTGGCGGCCTCCAGCGCATACCTACCTTAGCCAGCCATTTGCGAAGTTTGGAAGCAAGTAGACTTTTGTTAGGCAGTTCAAATTTAAATAAACGCAAGTCACACGCCACAAGCTAGTTCCTTCCCTGTATAAATAGTCTCGTTCGGTTCGTCCGCATGTTTTCGCTTTTAAATCCCATCTTTCGTTTCTTTTGAAACAATCCCTCGTGATTCGTAGCCACAAATGATATGGCCTTCAATAACCTCCTCTGCCATTTCATATGCTTCTTTCTCTTCCTTTCCCTTTTCCAAGGTAAGTTTTCATCTCTCTCTGATTTTTTAATTGATTTTTTTTTATATTCTCTTCCAGAGTTCCATTTAGGACATGAGTCTTGGTTTCTTAGCTCAGTCTTTTGATAGTACAATTTTTTTTTTTAAATTCTAAAGTCCTCATTCACGCCTTAAAATTTTACAAATTTATCCACTAGGCTTTTAAACAAATGTTAGTTTCTAATTGTATCTCAAACTTTTGATTATGTGCCCAACTGGCCCATGAATCACTATTTTTTGTATGTAAATAAAAACTTAACTATTTCGAATCTTATATGCCATTCCGTAAAATCTAAATACACTTTAACATTTTTGGAGATAGAATGTCAAATTAGGGCCAAACATAATACTCCCTTCTGTCAAATTCCGGGTTTTTTTAAAAAAAATGGGTTTAATACAAACGTTAAGAAAGAGACAAAAAATTATGTATTATGTATTATTTTTATCTTTTACTTTTTACACATAAATCAATAAAAATGAAAAAAGTAAATATTAAAATAATATATTGAACAATAATATAATAAATTATTTACTAAATATGTTATAAAGATTTGAGAAAATAGAAAATAATAAATGTTATAAAAAATATCGAATGGAGGGAAGTGTTGTTGCTAATTAAGACTTGTCTCTTTAAAGTGTAGTTACACCTTGCCTCTTAGGGGCCAAGTGACACCTAATTAAAAGTTGAGAGTGTAGTTACACCTTATTGCTTAGGGGCCGAGTGGCATGTAATTAAAATATTGTAAAGATTTGAGAAAATTTCAAAAAAAAAAAAAATGATATAAAGAATGTGGAACTGAGGGAAGTAGTGCCACTAACTAAGACTTGCCTCTTTAAAGTGTAGTTACATCTTGCCTCTTAGGGGCTTAGTGTGTCTGAAGTACTTAGCAAAATGGTGTAGATGATGCTAGGCCGGGCAGCAACCTGCGTTCGAAACTTCCCCCCCAGGTTACATTGCAATGACAAGCATTCTTGTGTCAAATATGGTCCGAGACACTCAAAGTTTTAAAAAACAGGCACTCTAGCCACTAACTTTCCAAATATTCCCTAAATATCCTACCTTGTGAATGCTTCTAAGTATCAAATGTTGAGAGTGTGACGTGAAAGTAACATCAACTACACATCTGTTATGGATAAATTGTTTAGAATTGATTTTTGTAAAGAAGTAAAAGGAAAAAAGCAAAAAACAATTCATTCTACACAAAGGTTGATAATTTCATGGTTACTTTTATTTGCAGGCAAGAAACAAGTAGTGGCGGAAGGTTCAACTTCAAGGAATCAAATTGGGTTCAGACCGAAGAAGCTATTCGTGTTCGGCGACTCTTATGCCGATACCGGCAACAACCCTATCTCTTCCTCCACTTCTTGGAAGTTCCCCTATGGCATCACCTTCCCCGGCAAACCCGCCGGGCGCTACTCCGACGGCCGCGTCTTCACCGATTACTTTGGTAAAGTTACCACTCCCCGCCGACCACCTCTCTCTCTCTCTCTCTCCACGTACCATTGGTTAGTTGAAATTTCAAATTTAAGTGGGGTTTCCTTTCCGCACATTTCTACTTCAATCATTTTTCTAACATAAATTTGTAGAAATTCATAATGCATGTTTTTCGTCTTTCTTATTTTTTATTTCAAAATATTTATTACATTTCTCTTTCTTTTGTAAATGTTTCTTGTTATAATAATATTAACTAGTAAACGATAACATTGGATAAATATGTCTAGTTTTAATATTTCATATGTCTCACAAAAACTGTTATTGTTATTATTCACAGTAATTAATTTAAAATTTTATTTCTTTTAAAATTTATCATAAAAATATGAAATTTTTACATGAAAATGGAACTTTAAAGATTATAGTTTCTAAATATATTTTTTAAGAATTTTTTTCAATTCATATTAATATAAAATTTAAACTTTAATAAAAAAGGTAAAAGAGACAACTAATATGAAACAGAGAGAGTATAATTTTTTAAAATTTTTTATCAAATACTCCATCTATTTTGCAAAGGTTGGCTCTTTTACATTTTATGACTAAAATTTGACTTAAATATATTCATATTAATTTGTACTGTAAAAAAATTATTAAAAGTTATAGTATTTATAAAATAGATTATTTAATATACCATTTTCATATAAAAAATTTTATATTTATATAAAAAATTTTAAAATGAAAAAAATTATGAATTAACTACTGTGAATGGTAAAAGAGACAAGTTTTACGACAAAGTAATAATATAAATAAATTGGAGTGAAACCTAATATTCTTCGTTCTCATGATTTCTTTCGCACTTCTTTTTGGTGCAATATTGAGTGGTTCTTCTCCTTTAGTAACTTGTTAATCTCATCTCGAAGTCAGACTACATAGTGCAGCTTACTGTTTCATTGGATGACTATGAAAAAGAAAAGTTTTAAAAAGTTCAGTTATCTTAGAATTCATCATCTGTTAGAAAAACGGACGAGGGGAGGTGGTGCGGCAAAAACCTCCACTACATTTGTGCATCTCATAATTTGTTGACTACTTCCAGCAACTCTTGGCTAGATATGAGCTAGATGGCTGCCTAACTTTCATGAACATTAGTATTATAATATGCTTCAGTTTGGCACAGCTTTTTTATGATTATTTATGGTAAAGATATTATCTTTTATAGACTAATGATAAAAAGCTATTGTTAGATAGCTTTCTTTGAATTTTGATTCTAACAGCAACCGCACTGCCATTACATATTGCTGGCCAATCAATGAAGCTGATTCCAATTGCTATTGTTAAAAAGAACTTCAATGGGCCATTAGTGTTTAGGATAACATAATATCTATGATCTATTAGTGAACTTAGTTGTGGGTTAATTTGCACCATAAATTTGTGCACCAACACTTAATACTTTTCCTTGTTTGTAGCCAAATTCTTGGAAATTAAGACACCCATAGCATACCGATGGAGAAATGTTTGGGGGAGAAGTCACTTGAAATATGGGATGAACTTCGCCGCTGGAGGGACAGGAGTCTTTGATACTACATCTCCTGGCCCAAACATGACAACGCAGATTGATTTCTTCCAAGGTGTTCTGGCTAGTGGTGGCTACACCAAGAGGGAGCTTAGCTCTTCGGTTGCACATGTCAGTGTTACCGGAAATGACCACACTACTTATATCAGGAGGAATGGTTCAGCGCAGGTAAACTCTTAATTGTCAGAATATGGTAGTAGACACACATTATTCATAATGACTTTTGGTTAAAAATTTGGTGTTAAAATGGATTCAAATCAATCAAGTAATCTTCAATAGAACAATGATTTGTTTTTGTTTCTGGTTGTACATATAATTGGTATTAGTTCATTTGATGTGGTAGAGAAAGACTTGTTTTCCTTTACACAATCATCAAATTGCTCTTTTTTTTTCTCCATTGGAATTGAAAAAATCTTCTTACACTTTTGAAAAGTTCATTTTCTGATTAACTATGTTAAGCGAGACTCTTGCTTATGGAACTTTGAGAAAAAAAAAAAAAAGGAACTGCGAAGGAATGACTAATTTAATATTATTCAGTTTTCAAGGCTTGGAAAATTTACTATCCTTATTTTGTAGAGGATAAATTATAGGAATGTGCATTGCAATGTTATATGGTACCTTCATGCTCTCTTTAGAGAGTTGCTATGTACAAATAGTTGTACCTATTTTGTTTTGGTATTCAAAAGTATCTATGTAAGGTATAAAAGTTAAGAGGTACTCATATTGAGAAATGCGGAGGCCAAGATTTAAACCCCTAACCTCCCCCATATTTCTCTGGCTCTCTGGCCTAAACATTAGGCTAAAGAGCTGAGGATAATAAGTTGTACCTATTCGTAAAATGGAATCCTATTTTGCATATACTCTTAATGCTTATGGCATTTGTATGATTGGCTTGACTAATTTGAACATCCTTGTCTTGTTCAAGAACTTAATTAGTTTGGTTTTTTCTTCATTTGAATTTCTCAAAAATGAAAATAGGGTTTTCCATCATTCATAAGGAAAGTTGTTAACCAAGTTGAAGTAAACTTGAAGCGGATCCATGGTTTGGGTGTGAAGAAAGTGGTAGTGACAGCTCTTCAACCTTTAGGTTGCCTTCCAAGAAGCTTGATTATTAACAAGTCATTTCCACAATGTAATGCAACTCAAAACGCTCTTTCTTTACTTCACAACCACTACTTGCACCAAGCTGTGGCCAAGGTCAATGCAGAAAGTAACAACACTTCTTTTTTAATTCTTGACTTCCACGAAGCATTTTGGACCGTGTTCAAGCGAAATGAAGTTCTTCAAGGTAACAACAGATTCTCTTGTTTTTATCCAAGTTTTGAGGTGCCCTCTATGCTTTTGCTACGTTAAGTAGTAATTGTTTATCTTCAAAGTTCTGATAAATCATCTTCGTGTGAAATTTTCTTAAAGTTTAAGCCAAGCAATTAGGTACCTTTCCTAAATTGTTTGAAGATGTTGGTAGGTTTTGTTGTTACCATAAACAACTTTTGCATATAGGCAGCCTTTTCTTTATGGTTTTCCCTAATTAATCTACCTATGAATTTGTTTTTTCATTTACAGGTAGTCCAACTTTTCTTAACTCATATGAACCATGTTGCCTTGGCACAAGCACTGGAGCTACATGCGGAAGAATAGACGCACAAGGGGCAAAGATGTTTACGGTTTGTGCAGACCCTGGCTCAAGATTCTTCTTTGATGGGATACACCCATCACAGGCAGGGTGGAATGCTGTGTACTCGACTCCTGCAATTAAAAACACTTTCAAGCAGCTCTAATGGTACAATAAAATGGTATTGGCGTTTAGGCTTTGGTTTCTTTGTCCACATTATTCTCTTTTTTTAGCTAATTTAATAGTTTGCTTATTAGTGCAACACCTATACAAAATTGTGATTAGCCAAGGTTTAATCTTAACTTGTATAAGAGATTTCTATTTTATAAGAGGATGGGTAGGGGTTAGGGTCAAGTATGTATGGAATGATGTCCATTGTATTATCTCTAGTACTTTTGAATATGAATAAAATATTACTTAGTAATCTTAAAAAATCATATTAATTGTGAAATAAACCTAATATTGTGCTAAAAAGGATTATTATAAGTGAACCTTTTCCCTTTATTAATTATGGCGGTAGTTGTCAGAAAGCAACTTTTAAGCTCGATATTCACAAAGCTTATGATACTTATCAATGGTCTTTTGTTGACAAAGTTTTAGAAGCAATGAACTTTCCAGCAAGATGGTTAAATCTTGTTAACTAATGTGTTTCAACAATTTCCTATTCAGTTTTGGTCAATGGATGTACCACTGATTGGTTTTCCCCAAGGACAAGAATTCACCAGGGGGATCCCATATCCCCATACTTGTTCATTCTGTGTGTAGAGACATTTTCCTTATATTTATCCCAACTATAGAGATTGAGGTCTCTTTTAGGGCTCAGAGCTAGTCGTAATGGCCCAGTAATCAATTACTTATTTTTTATAGATGATTGTTTCATATTTTCAACCTTCTAAGGAAGTAATGTAGACCTTCCAACATACTTTTGCTCTTTACTCTATAGCTGCTAGTCAAGAAGTCAACTTTAACAGATTGGAATGAACCTTAATTAAAAATGTCTCTCTAACCTAGCAACAAGATTATTGTGCTATTCTTTTTTTGATGATTAATTCAAGGATCATGCATTATCTAAGTACTCCTTTATGGTAAAATCTTTCCAAGAATGCCACTTTCCTTTTTCTGGTGTATAAAGTAAAGTTGCAGTTGAATAACTGGAAATAGAAAATACTTAATAATGTAGGACGTCATACTCTAATTTAGTCCACCCTAACTTCAACCCTAGTCTATGTCATGTCTATGTTCAAGGTCCCGATTACCCTATTGGAATCAATCTCCAAAAATGTTATTAGATTTTGGTGGCTAGGATCTAAAGATAAGAAAGGTTTTCACTTTAAACAGAAAGCTATCTTGACACTCCTTAAGAGTCTAGGTGGATTAAGTATCAAGGATCTCAAGTTGTTTAATCAAGCTTTGTTGGCCAAAACCTTTTGGTGGATCTTTATCGGGGGTCATGATGGTTTAGTCTTTAGGGTTTTTTCTACTAAATATGGATCTTCCCACTGGATCTAGACAACATGTGCTAATAACACGACAGCTCAAGTTTGGATAAGTTTAATTTATGAAAGAGATCTTTTTAAAGGATCTCATTAATGGAAGGTTGGGGATGTCACTGCCATTCAGGTATGAGAGGCTCATTGGATCCCAAGAGTCGGTCTCAAAAGCATGTCATCTTTTGCTCAAGGTCGTAATCAGTTTGGTAAGCTAAGAATGGTGCATTTGAGTCTCCTGAATGGTGCGGGGTAGAACATGTATTTGCTTAGGCAATTATTCCCTGATTGGATTATTAGTTAGATTATCTCCCTTGATCCCCCAGCCAATTTTAAAGAAGGAGATGTAGTCCAGCTGATTGAGACACTAGGGGGTTCGTATTCAACAAAAGAAGATTATTCGAAGTTAATAGTCCATCAGGCAACACATTAATTTCACCCCTAGAGGAGTTTAATAAGGGCTACACATCATCAGGATTTTCCTCAGATAATGAAGACGATGTGGGGTTCACAATTGCCTAAAAAATTAAGGTTTTTTTATGGAAATGCTTGTTAAATTCTCTTCATACTGGAAGTAACCTTGCAAGCCATGGAGGCCTTCATAACTCATTGTGTAAACAATGCAATATGGAGGAGGAGACAAGCTTGCTTCATTTTTAGGGTTGAACAAGTACAAAAAAAGTATGGGGAAACTTTTGCATCCTGTCACCTTTGGATAACTCAGTTTCATTTGAAGCTTGGTTGACTGCATTCTTAGCTTCTTGTGGTAAATGGTCCTATGATTGGATTGTTTTCTTAGTCATTCTCTGTGGACCATTTGTTTAAGGAGAAATGAATGTGTGTTTAGAAATGCGCAATTTGACTCCCATCATTGATATACAGGAGAAAAGCTATTATTCAACAAATTTTATCTTCTAGAGACTTTCCATCCACTCAATGAGTTTCTTATGCAAACCCTTCCAACAAGCTCTGTCATTTATGTGGAATGAAGGAATTACAAGCTTTATATCATAACCCAATTATCTTTATGGTGGAAGGTGTGTGGTGAAGATCCTCAAGCCTTGGTGTGGTAGCTTGGCTATCGATGGGTATTAATGCCGCTATAGAATATCAAATTGGAAAATTTTGGCAATAACGTGCATAAGCTTTAGAAGCAGAATTAGAGCTATTTGGGGGGCCGTCAAAATTGCTAGTGATTTTTCTTTGTGCTAGATTACCATCCTATCAAATAGCTTTCAAGTGTTAGATGTTCTCTGTAGTTAGGGCTCCAAGAATCCATTTTTGGTAACCTTAGCAAGTTAGGTTGTTGCAGTGATGGAGAATTTTGAATGTTGCTTGTTGGTCATAATCCAACGACAGAGTGTTTTTCCCACCCATAACCTTGAAGCATCTCTCTTTCCCTAGTATATTTTCTTGATTTTGAATATGAGAAAGGTATGGTGGCAGCCATGTTATATTATGTAACCAACAAGATGATTTTCTAGCTCAACAATCAGCTCATACTCAGTGCTTTAAGTCTCAAACCAAAGTAGCTGAAAAATGATACGAGAATAGTGTGCTTTTTTTTCCCCAGTTTTCATAATGGACTATTCCAACTAGTACTAGGCATCTCGGTCATCTTGCACATACAACACTAGCTCAAAATGAAGAAAAATGTGCTTTTTCTAAAAATTTCATTTTTATTTTTGATACTTCTAAGAAAAAATATAATTATTATGTTTAATTGATTATTTATATACAATTTTTTTGATATTTGAAATAAATTTGTCTTCTATGCCTTAAAATTATGTTTTATTTTAAAAAATATATTATTTATGTGTCAAAAAATCTTAATTAATTGTACCATACTGTACAATTAATAAAAGGGTATGTGTCCAACATGAAATTTAAAGCCTTGCTCATACTACTTCAATGAACAGTTTATAAACTATTATAAATATTGTACCATGCTTTTCATTTATATGAAATGACTTTTTTTTTTTGTAACTAGAAGCATCTTTACAAATTATAAAGTTATGAGGTATCATATATTTAAGGGAAAGAGGAAAATGTTTGCTTCTTCAAAACTTGAAGGATACCTGAACCAACATTTAATTGAATTTTATTGGGAAAGTAGTGGAGGAAAGAGTTAAACCCTAAAAATCCACTCAAGTCCTTTAGTCACCATACTAATTGGCCCAGATATATGAGATAACTATTGAGTACATATGTAATATTGATTTTTCAACAAAAATAAAAGTTCAATTCAAATTGTATAAATTGACCTAAGTAGGTATATTATGTGCCCAGAAGCAAGACATGCACCTCAACATCCAATTATTTATGAAATTGTCATTGCAACTGAAGTTTATATAAATTATGATAATGTTACCATGTCACAACTCTCTATTATATAGCTTGTCCCAGTTTCCTATATATTATGATAATGCCACTATGCAACAATTGGCTGCTGCATTGAAGTTGCTCTGTATGATTATTCATGTTCTATGGATGAATTTAGTTGTTTCTTTGACACGTATTATTATTTTTGACAAATCTACTTATTCCTTCTGCTATTTAATGTTTAATTGTTTTGCTTGTAGTAGTTGTTCCTTAATAGATGTTTTCTATTCTCTTGCTTAAAATAGTTTTCCTTTTGTCTCATCTTATTGTTCCTTGACAAATGTACATTCTTTGTCTGATATTTAATAACTACTTGCTATACTTGTAGCAGTTGTTGTTTCTCATGTTGTTTCTGTTCTCTAGCTGAATTTATTTGTTCCCGTCATGTATATTATTATTCTCTCACAAATTACACGTTCTTTATGCTATTTAATGTTTACTTGTTAGGCCGGGAGTTGTTGTTCATTATCAAATACTTTTTATTCTCATTCTAGTATAGTTGTTCTTTTATCTCATCTTGCTATTCCCTAACAAAACTTATTTCTTCCCAGATAAATCTGCCTTCCCCTCTCCCCCCCCCCCAAATATAGTTGGATTCGTTTTCCTTCCTGCTTTCATACTATGCCTTTATATATATCTTCTCGTACCTTTATAGTTTCTTATTTTTCTATATGTCATACAACTTTCTGTTCAATTTTGCTTGCTTATTCACTACAAGAAATACAATTTTTAGTGACGAATTTTTAATGATCATAGCTATATTTGTCACAAAAAGTAGTAGTTTTAGTGACAATACGAAGTAGTTTGACACAACTATCCATACGGTTATTATAGAGTGGCGAAAAGGGTAGTCGTCCCTCTTATTTGACACTAAAAGTAACATATTTATGACTAACCAATAATTTTGTGACAATTGATATTACTTTTTTGTGACCATCAACTCTTTGGTCACAACAATTATTATAAGTGACGGTCATACAAAGGTTACTAAAACTTTGACACTGGAGAACTAATTACCAGTGACTAGCATTGAATGAGTCACAATTTATGATACTTTTGGTGATGAATATTTGTATCATAACAACTCTAACTTTTTTGTGAGAAACAAGTATCATAACAATTGTAAGTCAATAGCAAGTGTTCTCATTGCATTATTATTTGTAAAACACCACATTATTATTTGTAAAAAGCCTACTATTTATAAAAAAAAACTAATATCCATAGCAAGTAATCATATAAACGAAATAAAGATTATAAAATTCACCAAATAATAGTTATGAAATCACAAATCATCGTCAAGATCATCTTCTGTAACATTATCACCAGGATCATCATCACTATTATCATAAAACAATAATTCATCTTCCTCATCGGTTTCACAAATATCCTCTGATGCAGAGTTTTGGGCAATAGGAGGTGCTTGAACAGCTACACTAACCAACTCAGATGAATTTAGCAATGCCCCAACTTCAACATTCTCGACATGTTCAGAAAATGTTCCGCCAATTTCCTCATTTTCTTGACAAGGGTCAGTTTCAGTCTCATCTTCTTCATAAGGGATATCATACAAATCTCGAGGCTTTGTTTTCACCACAACTTGCCAATTTGGGTCTTCTATGTCCTTAACATAGTACACTTGCTCTGCTTGAGTTGCTAGCACATAGGGCTCATTTGTATTTAACTGACGAGTTGTATTGAGAAGTATGAATCCATATTTATCTTCCTTCTAGCCTCTTCCTTTGTGACACACATCCCACCAATCACATTTGAATAGAACTACACTATATCCACAAGGATATTCTACTTTAATGATGTCTGTTAAAGTACCAAAATAATCAATGGTACCTGTACTCTCATCTCCTTTAACTAGAACTCCACTATTTTGTGTCTTCAAATTGACATCTTGTTCCTTTGTGCGAAATCTCCAACCGTTAACAAGATAACTGGTGTAGTGCCAAACTCTCCTATCGGGGCCACAGGCTAATGCAAGTAATTCGTCATCAACTGCTTCATTTCGTTCCTCTTTTAATTGAAAAACCTAGACAAAGTAATATATATATATATATATATCAATGTCTTTAATTAGAAAATAATGAAGGCCAAGTTATGATGTAAAAGAACATTCGTCAAGTGTAAACAATAATGAGCAACAATTGAAAAAAATACTTACATGCCAAATAAAGTGTAATAAGAATAACACATGATTTGAATTACTTACCTGGCTTTTAAACCATTGAAAAAATTCCTTCTCATGCCTGTCTTCTATATTACATATTCGCTCCTTCCGAAGCTTCTCTTTATGCAACCTATGGGATAATGATGTGAAATAAATGGAAATATTAAGTAATAAACATAAAAATGCAGTAGGTATAATAGTTAACCATAAAAACTAACAAACTTCACTTACTTGATATAATCTGCAATATCATCACAATTCTTTAATATATAATTCCTAGCTTGCTCCCATTCAACCATGCTTTAACTCTCCATATTTTTTTCCACGTAACTGCTTACCAGCCTGTGAAAATATCTGAAATCTCGTAGCTGGCACATCATTAACTCCCTCATAGTTTTTACTGACCCGATTCAGACAAGTGGTACCTTTTCTCATTTTATGTTACTTGTAGCTGGTTTATTTCTTGTGCTTGTCATGATGAAGTTCCAACATCTTAATCTGGGTTTTATATGGCTTTATTTCTTGTTCCAGCTCTTGCCGCCTTTCTCTTTTGATGCCATCAGTGAAAAATGACTGGTATAAAAATGAGGAGATTGAAGCCGATGGAGCTAACTATCAGCTTGAAATGATGAGATGCTTTTCAGGTACCAATCAACTATTCTGGGTTCATTCCAATCTGTAGAGTTGATTGAGACATTTATGAATTATCAGGTACTTGCAGATGGCTATCTTGTTGCTATTAGAAGCATGAAATTGAGAAAACGGCAAAACTCATAGGCGTATACACGTCAGATAGAGCTTGTCTCGAAGCTCAGACACTGTCATCTTGTTAGTGCTCTTGGACATTGCTTTGAATGCTGCTCAGATGATTCAAGTGTCCACGTCTTACATTTCATATTTGAATTTGTTCCTAGTGGCACTCTGAAAAGCTGGATCTCCTGCAAAGGTGATTTCTGCCTTTGTAAACTATGATTTGCATTTTATCACCAATCTCTTTGGCTTTTTACAGTTGAAATGCCCTTTCCATAATAATTTGGTTTGGCAGAAAAATCACATAAATAGAAGAAGCTTGACTGGACACAAAGAATAACAGCTGCAATCAGTGTGGCAAAAGCAATCCAATTCCTTCATACAGGAATTGTGCCTGGTATATTTCCAACTAACGTCAAGATAACATATGTTTTACTCGATCAAAATCTTCATGTCAAAATCAGCACTACCCTTCCCCTTTTAGATGACAACAGCGACATGGTATGAACAAGCAACAAAATCTCTCTCTCTCTCTCCTTCTGTTCAGTTTTTTGGTGAAGTAATTCCTATCTATCGGTTTTCAGGTGGGTGCTGATGCTTATACTTCTGGGTCAAGAGCTAATACTAGTCAGAGTCAGATGAGGTGAGCAGTTAATTTCACATGATGCATAAACTTTGCTCTGCACCTGAAGCTACAAATGTTGATAAAAAAGTTTCCATTTATCATAGGAGTTGCAGAGCAAATCATGAAGACAAGAATGACATCTACGATATAGGAGTAATCTTACTTGAAATCATAGTAGGAAGGCCAATCATCTCGTAAAATGACATCCTGGTGGTGAAAGATATAGTGAGTTGTTCATCCGACCATTGCAAATGTGAATTCCTGTATGTATTGCTTCAATTCAAATGTAGAGGGTTCAACTATTCTGGGTTCATTCCAGTCTGTAGAGGGTTCCTACTCGTTTATTTTCAAAGTATGTCATTCCTTTGCTTTTGCCCTTCAATACTGAAAACTCTTTCCTTAATTTGTCTTGAAAGTTGTATGCCGTTCAATACTGAAAACTCTTTTCTTGGCTGTTGATGTTGCCTAATTTATTGTATAGGACTATAACTGCTCGATTGAGTTTTTTTGATCAAACTTCCTTGTTCAATAAGGGGAAGCCACTGACTTGAAAGGAAAGAAGAAGGAAACTCTTCACCTTGATGTAATGGAACAAACATTTCAGAGGTACAAAACTGCAGATGTTCTCATCTTCAACACAGGGCACTGGTATACACATGAAAAACTTCTAAGGGGTACTCAACTTTTCTGTTTTATTTTATTGCTAACAATAAAGTTAGTACGCTCCCCAAGCGGAGGTATGAAGTTAGTTTTTGGGTGCTTAAATGTTTGAGCTATACTATCATTCTCTCTGTTGAAACTAAACAGTGTTGTTCCCTTCATCAGAGAGCAAATGCTGTTCCAGTCGTTTGTGTGGCAAGAACTGTTGCATTCAATGTGAGGGGATGTTTTTTCAAGTAAGATGTAAGCAATTTATGTGGAAATTATTCACTTATGTATCCACACAATACACTGTTTACTCATTGTTCTCTTTCTGCAACATGACATTTGTTAACTAGAGAATTTGATGAGAAAATCAAAATGATGGTGGAAAGTTGAATCAGCTACCTTCTCATTTGTCAATAAGTGTCTTGGAAGAAATTGGACGTAGATGTGGGTCAAAAGTAAAGATAGGGTTGTATTAAAAGTTGTCTATACTTGAGGCTTTTGCTTGGTTTCTCTTGTTCTTATGAGGACTGTAAATCCTGAGTTGCAGATTGAGTTCAGGTCAGTTGTAAGCACAAGTAAGGATTTGCACTTTTCTGTTGAGGTAAGTAGCATCAGCTTAGTACACTTTCTTTAAGTTCTGAGAGATGTTCTTTTTAAGATTGTTGTTTTTTGCCAACTGTAAAAGTGAAATACTTGTATTTGAGTTCTTGCTCAAATTTTCACCATTTTTGTTTTTTTCCTTGAGACCAATAAAATCTTTTAGGTAGAACATGAGCACTTGAATCCTAAATTGTCAGATCATAACGGCTGGCTAAATTTGCAGTGAGGGTTACTATCAAGAAGGTGGCGTTATACATGAGCACTTGAATCCTAAAGTGGCAATGAAGGCAACAAGGAATTTTCATGAGCCATAAGTCTTTTTTTTTTTTTTTACGCAGCTTGCTTGCAGGTCTTCATTTGTATGCTCAAATAAAGGGCCTTTTGTTGCTTAGGCAGTGTCAACTTCCCATATTAAGGTTCCTAATGCACCTGCAATGTTCTTGTCTTGACTAGTTGAGGTGTTTCATTTCTTCAAATTTTTTTATACCTTATTTTCCTCTTCCATTTTGGCATTTTACTTGTAAGCCTGGAAGAGTTTGATGTAGATGTCGTATGACGCTTTTTGGGTGATATAAAAATTGTATATGATTCCACCATCCAGATAAATCTAGATTATATGTTAAATTGGTCTATTAATGACATTGCAACTACAGAAATGTGATGATTGTGCGACACATATTGTGACTAAGAGATTATCATTTTATCTCTATTATTTGAGACTAATGATACACTTATCAGTGACGCTAATTATTAAAGTCACACATGTCTTTCATTTTTGTGTCTGCTCAATAGAAAGTCATCACAAAAGAATGTTTCATTAGTTACTAAATACATAGTTGTAGTTGTAAAGCCAAAAGTGGTTGAGCATTTTTTACACAAATAATTAAGAAATTGGTGTCGAGTACTAGTGTCACTAAAAAAAATTTTAATTTGTGACAAGATTATTGTAACAAATACTTCTTGATCACTTGTGTCGAACACTCTCGTCATAGGTGTTTGAGGCTCAGTTACAACTTATTTCGTAACTAAAATCATACATTTTGTTAGGTGAAAAAAATGAGTCACAGTTAACATTTGTGACCCAATTATTTGTGACATCTTTGTGACGCCACCAAATTTGTCACAAAAACCATTTTGTGTCGAAAATCCCCATTTATAGTGATGAGAAACCCTATGACAAAAAACTAATTTTCTTGTAGTGATTGTTTCTTTGAGTTATCTTTATTCTATTATTTGTATATTCTTGTTCTTGTTTGCAACTTTGATGGTTATTTGGATTAAAAAAAAAACATTGGGCTTAAAAACAAGGAAAAAGTTAAACCCAAAAAAGGCTAATAAAAAAAGTTGAACCTTGAAAAGGTGAAAACTGTAAAAAAAAATTAAAAAGTAAAAAAAGAAAAAGACAAAGAAATAAAAGGCGGGAACAACAAGAATAAATAAAAAAGCAAAAGCTAAAATGGAAAAAGAAAACAAAGAGGGAGAAAAAAAAAAGAATTATGAAGTGCAGATGGAACAAGAAAAATCGGGAAGCCAGAAAAAAAAATGAAAATGAAAAAAAAAATAGAAGTTAAAATGGGAAAAAATTTTGAGTGGCCCTTCAAATCCCAGCCATCAAACTCGTCAGATAAATACTAAAGTAACTTAACTGAAGCACCACATTTTTTGGAACGTGCATTAACAAATATATACTCCCTCTATCATAAAAACGATGAAACATATTATTTTTGGGTTATCCGGAAAATATTGAAATATTTTTCTTTTTAAAAATTTTTTAATATATAATTTACTTTACTATCATCATTAAATTCTCATTATACAAAATTTAATAAGAAAATTTTTATTTTTTAATCTTTACTTAAACTCTTATTATATAAAGGCCAAGGACATAATACCCTAGAGTATGTGATACTCCTATACTTTGCATTTATTTACAGTTTTGGTACCACATCTTTCTCCTCATCAACCAACTCACATAGAACAAAAACATCATCATTCCCAGAAAATGAAGTGTCTAATCCCATCATCCATTGTTCCACAAAGAAAGAGACTGAATCCGAGCAAACCCAAGAAAGCCGATGCAGCTATCTGTTGCCCAAATCGAACGTGCCATTGGCGCCGGCACATTTCAGGACTCTGACCCTTGACATGTCATATTTCCCTTTTCATAATCGGCTACATTTTCGGTGTCCAATTTTTTTGGTTTGTGATAGCCGAAGTGCTATCACCCTTCAAACCCGTAGGCTCGGGCAAAGCACCACCCTCGAAAAGTCGAGCGTCACCCACAAGGAACGCGAGCATAGACTTCGAAAAAAAGGGAGTCTGGCCCTTTGAACATCTGACCTCGGATGTTCACCATCACCCCTTTCAATGACAGTATCGACCTCGGGAATACGGTACATCGCCATCCTCGGTAGGGTGATTGAGCCGGCTTCGGGGTAGAAAGACTCACCACTTTCGGCAGGGAAGAACGTCCCCGAAGGGAACCATCCTTGGCGAGGGGATTCCCGAATTACTGAAATGATCTCAGAAGAAAGTCCTTCTGTCCCGAAGAGTTCTCTTCTACCGAAGGGATTTCAGTAGTACGACACAAGCAATTAAGGAGCCTCTGTTATGCCGTCCTCGTACACAACACACCGCCCTCATACACGCTCTGACACGCCATCGCCGCACACGTCCTGTCACGCAGTCCTACTCTGGTCTTGACCTTTGGTCAGAACAGCCTGCAGACGGCTAGAGGCCCCCACACCCGAAGGTACAGGTTACATCCGACCGAACACGTGGCGCAATCTGAGCGGGTTACGTCAAGCAGATTTATTCATTCATATCCTCCTATATATAGGGGAAATGGCTCCAGTAGGGGGGACGTTTTTTCTTCATACTCCTACTCCTTTTAGTCTCTAAAAAATACTGACTTGGGCGTCGGAGGCTCCTCCCCGGAAAAATACTCCGGGGACCTCTTTGATGCCTATCTACATCTTCCCTGTATGACATAGTAAGATGGGGAGGGATTTCTGGTGAAGGAAGAACGCCTGAACAAGAAGTCCCCGGGGAGAGATTGCCTAAAACACTCAAAGAATAAAGGTTAGGAGGTCCCCGGACTTTTTTTCCAGGGAGGAGCCTCCGACGCCCAACTCGTTAGCCCCCGGAACCATCACGGGGTTCCAAGAGTTGTCTACTGCTTTCACGCAACAATTCATCGGAAGCAGGCCGACGGTGAAAATACCAGTCCAAATGTTCGACATTGCACATAAGAATGGAGAAACTATCCATGACTATGTTGAGAGGTTCAATCGGGAAGCCCTAAGCGTGCCAGACTTCAGGCCAGAGATACGGGGACTGCGGAAAGACTCACAATTGTTTTATGAGTTCTCGAAGGACCCCCCAGACACTCTTGGCGAGTTTTACCGAAGGGCGGAGCAGCATATGGCAGCTGAAGAGCTGAGGATGGGAGGCCCAAAGCCGGACCACGTCCGCACCGAGGGGCCGAGCTAGCAAGCTCGCTACCCAACCGAACCAGGGGGTCGACCTCGGAAGCTGAGGGGGAAGAAGCCGTTGACTTTTACCCCCTTAAACACCACAAGAACGAACATTCTCATGGCCATGGAAAGGTAGGGAACCCAAATTCAGCGCCAGAAGGCCATGACTTTGGACAACAAGAGGAACATGAAAAAGTTTTGCCAATTCCATCGGGATCATGGGCATGATACCGAGGATTGCTTCCAGCTGAGGAAGTACATAGAGTCCTTGATAAAGCAGGGCCAACTCCGATGTTACCTGCGGATGTCCTCCCTAAAGGGGATGAGGGAAGAAGAGAGGAAAGGAGATGATGAGGAATATGACTCCGACAAACGCCGGAACCGAAGTCCCAAGAGACATCCACCACCTCCGGCGGGAATAATACAGATGATCACCATGGGACTACCCTCAGCAGAAAGGAAAAGAAAAGCCAGGGAGATCTCGGTGATGGAATACGGTATCCCATCAAAAAAGCTTATTCGGAAGGATGGATCTACCATAATATTCCCTCATGACGACCCTTTGTTGGTCATAGCAAGGATAGGGAGTTGGGACGTCAAGAGAGTACTCCTAGACGGCGGTTCTAATGCTGACGTCTTGTTCTTCCATCTGCTGCCGAGCTTGGGTATCCCGAAGGGCGATCTCAAACCCGTCACTTCTCCTACTTTTGGAGTAGGTCTGTCCAAACTCCCTGTCCTAGGGTGGATTGACCTTCCCGTGATGTTAAAAGGAACGTCACTACAGAACAAGGATGAGTTCTTTGCCTCCACAATGACAAGGTTCATCGTCATAGATGTCCCTTCGTCGTATAATGCAATCCTTGGAAGATAGACGCAAGGAAATCTTCACATTTGTTCAGATGTGAAATACCTGACTGTCACCTTCACCACAAAGGAAGGAGATGTTGAGATCTTCATCGACCAAGGGGAAGTGATAAAGGTATTTGTCAAAGCAAGAAAGACCATAGCAAAGAGCTGCACACGGACTGCGGGAGTGAAGGCCGTACTCACAGGAGAGGCAAAAAGAGAAGAAACAGAAGTCCCCGAAAAAATAGAAACAGATGATATAGAACTTGTCCTAGGCCGAAGTACCCGAATAGGAAAAAAAGTGGCCGAAGGAGATAAGGAAAAACTTGTATCTTTTCTGTTAATGAACAAAGATCTGTTCGCCTACTCGCCGAAGGACATGCCTGGGGTAGACCCTCACATAGTTCAGCATAATCTTAAGATACGCCCCGACGCGAAGCCCGTGCGCCAAAAGAAAAGAAGCTTTTCGGCACATAAGAACAACTTCATAAAATCCGAAGTCCAACAGTTAGTGGAGGCCGGCGTAATAAAGGAAGTCAGATATCCCGGATGGCTCAGTAACGTAGTTGTTGCCACAAAGGAAGGGAGTGACAAACTCCGAATGTGCATCGACTTAAAAAATGTAAACGATGCTTGCCCTAAAGATTCATACCCACTACCGCCAATAGACCAGTTGGTGGATTCAATCGCCGAGTATGGCCTCTTAAGTTTTCTGGACGCTTTTAGTGGGTATCACCAAATCAGGATGAACCCCGAAGACAAAGAAAAAACTGTCTTCATCACTGAAGTTGGTACATACTATTACGTCAGAATGCCCTATGGGCTTAAGAATGCAGGAGCCACCTACCAGAGGCTAATGAACAGGGTCTTTAGTTCCCAAATAAGGAGGAACATGGAAGTCTACGTAGATGATATGATAGTTAAGAGCAAACTGCCTAGTAGTCATGTCACGGATTTGGCGGAAACATTCTGTCAGCTGAGGATCTTCAGAATCTGTCTCAACCCCGAAAAGTGCGTGTTCGGGGTGAACGCGGGTCCTTGGAATGGCGGCGACCATTCTTCAAGGTCCTTACTAAAGCGGCGAAAAACGGTGGTGGCCTCGGGAACGAGGTGCATCCTTGGAACGAAGACTGCCAAAAAGCTTGGGAAGAGCTTAAGGTCTACTTGACTCGCCTGCCAACACTCCAGCAGCCACGGAAAGGGGAACCCCTCATACTATACCTCGCCGTCACTGAGAAGGCGCTAAGTTTGGTCCTCGTGAAGGAAGAGGGGGCAGAGCAGTGGCTAGTATATTATGTGAACAAGTCTCTACATGGTGCAAAAGTTAGGTATCCCTTACTGCAAAAGGCTATTTATGCCCTAATACTGGCAAGCAGAAGGCTACGTCCGTATTTCCAAGGCCACCCCATTATTGTCCGAAGTAACTTGCCTCTTCGAGATATCATGAAGAGGGTAGACCACTCGGGAAGGCTTTCCAAGTGGTGCATAGAACTCGGTGAGTACGATATCACCTATGAGCCGAAGAAGGCGATAAAAGATCAAGCCTTGGCGGATTTCATTGCCGAAGTACCCATTGCCGAAGAAAGTCAACCAGAGCTCGGGAAAAATGAACCGGAGTGGACTCTGTTCATAGATGGGGCCTCTGGCTCCGAGCACTAAGGAGCTGGAGTAATCATTCGTGGTCCTGAAGGTATAGAGGTCATGAAAGCCATCAAATTCAGATTCAGTGTCACCAACAATGTGGCAGAGTATGAAGCCCTTATAGCAGGATTACGCCTCGCTAAAAGAGTTGGCGTAAGAAACCTGAAGGCCCACAGCGATTCTCAGTTAGTGGTCCGATAGATAGTAGGGGACTATACCACGAAGGACCCAACTTTAGCAAAATATCACGAGCTCGTATCAAAGCTCATTCGGGAGTTCGACACAGTGCACATTGAGAATGTGCCTCACCGAGACAATACTGAAGCGGATAGTCTAGCTAAATAAAAAAAGTCCACTGAAGTATTGAGCCATCCGAGCATAGCAATAATGAGCATAACGACCTTGGAAAGAGGATGGAAAAATCCCATAAAGAGGTATCTTACGACCTCGGAGCTTCCTGATGACCCTCACGAAACAGCAAAAGTGCGAAGACGCTTCGGACGATATTTCCTAATCAGGGAAGAATTGTACCGACAGGGGTACACAAGCCCGCTACAAAGGTGTGTCATCGAAAAGGACATTGAGACAGTCCTCCAAGAAGTCCACGAGGGGCTTGTGGTTCTCACATTGGAACTGACGTCTTGGTAGGAGTGATACTCCGCCAGAGGTACTTCTGGCCCACCCTAAGAAAGGACGCGAGGCAGTTTGCCCAGAAATGTGATAATTTCCAAAGACACGCTAACGTCCAGAGGTTACCCTCGGAATTGATAACCTCGGCAAACTACCCCTGTGTAGTATGGGGCATTGACCTCATCGGGCCACTCCCGACTGCACCTGGAGGAGTGAAGTTCAGCGTGGTCGCAGTGGATTACTTCACTAAGTGGGTCGAGGCAGAGCCCCTAGCAACCGTTTCGGCAAAGGACATACAAAAATTCGTCTGGAAGAACATTGTATGCAGATTCGGCATACCGAGGGTGATAGTGGCCGACAATGCTTCCCAGTTTATTGACAAGGGATTCCAAGAATTCATCACCGACCTCGGGATAAAAATGCACTCCGCCCCAGTAGCTCATCCTCAGAGCAACGGACAAGTAAAGGTATCTAATAGAACCATAAAAGATGGTCTAAAAAATAGATTGGGGGAAGTAAAGGGAAAGTGGCCAGGGGAACTTTCTAGTGTGCTATGGAGCTATCGGACAACACCCAGAAGAGCCACGGGTGAGACGCCTTTTTCGCTCGTCTTCGGCACAGAGGCCATTATCCCTATTGAGGTAGTCCAGCCATCGGTCAGGATACAAGTGTTCGACAACGAAGGGAATGACCTCGGATTAAGAACTAAGCTCGACCTAATTGACGAACACAAAGGACTAGTCGAACTTAGAAGAAAAGCCTTCCAACAGCTATGGCTGCGAACTTGCGCGTTAGGAAAAAAGGAATCAGAAAGGGAGACCTCATACTCCGAAAGGCTGAGTTCGGGCCCCGAAGACCGTCTCACGGGGTACTTCGAGCAAACTGGAAAGGACCTTATTTAGTCCTTAGCAAGGTTCGGAAATGGGTCTATAAGCTCGGCGATATCGAAGGTAGAGAACTGAAGAATACATGGCATTCGGATGCCTTGAAGAAATTCTACACTTAGAATCTTGTCAGGAAATTGTACAGTTAGAAATTTTTCTAAGTACAGAAAATTTTCTAAAAAACTAACTCTACCTAAGAAATCTTGCTGAATAAGGTGCAAGTAAGTACTTGCAAAAACCACGCGTTTCCCCCAAAGTTGGTAGGGTCACTTTCCCCAAAAGGTACGTCGACCGAACACGGATCGTGAAAGTAGGTCAAACGTTGCCTAAGGGTATTCGCCAGAGCCAATGTTTTCCCGAAGACGGTTGATAAAAAAAAAAATGGGGTACCTTCCCAAAGGTCCCAGACCGAAACTGGTCAAGGCAACCCTTGGAGATGAAAATTATTGCTTGGGGACTTAGCCAAATTTCAAAAGAAGGAAAAATGTCATTGAGAAGGCCTTATTACATGGAGGAGATTACAAAAAGAAGATTACAAGGAAAAAAGAAGAAGACAAAGTCCTAGGCATCTAAGGGACCCCGGCTTCATGAGATGCTCCCTCCCCAACATCCTTTGCCGCAGCCTTCGGCCCCGGAGGAGGGGCAAAAGGTAAGTTGAGGAGCTCGATTTTTGACCAAGTCCAGCGAGGCCCCTCGGGGATGTTCAAGGCAGCCAGGAAGGAGAGGTCGAGGTTTGGATATTTCTCCAAAACTTGGTGTCGAGCTAGACAAAAGCCATCTTGAAAGCCAACCTTGGTCGCCTGGTTAGCCTTGTCCAACTCGACAAACAGGTCTTCCACCTCATTTTGCGAATTGGTGACCTTCTTCTCCAGCTTCTTCATCTTCATCTTCTTCTTTGTCTCCTTCTTCAGGGCCTCAACCTCGGCCTAAAGATCAGCGTTGTCGGCGAGGGCCTTCGCCAGGATAGTGGAATCTTTTTCCTTCTCCTTTCGATAAGCCTCATTTTCGGAAGTGAGCTTGACGAACTTTACGCCGAGGTCAGACATTTTATGGGAGAAATCCTTCAAGAGCTCCTCCTAGCCCTTCAAAAGTTCCTCTCGAAGTTTGGAAACCTCCTCCTCGGTAATTCTGCTCAAGTCGGCGTTCTTAACGACTGAGTTAGCGTAGAATACCTTTGCCTTCTCCAGACACTCTTCAGTCCAAGTTCGAACCGAAGACTGTTTTACCGCCCAAGCTCTGAAGTTTCCGCTATACGCTAAGAGCTGCAAAAAAAGGGGAACAGGGCATTTGGTAAAGCCAAACACTAGAAAAATTGGGAGAAAGAATAAAGGGTCTAAAGAAGTACCTAAGCAGCATGTTCGGCCATCTTCGCGGCAAAGATCTCCTCGTTCGCGCACTCTCCGGCCACAGATTTGAAGGTAGCTGGGTAAGCACGCCCCTCGCTATTTGGGGAACCATTTGCTGGCCGTCTTCGGAGAACAAATTCATGTCCTCCGTGAAAAACCAGAAAGGCTCCCTTGGGACCTTATCCTTCGGGATATGAGAGTCCCGAAGGGCCCGTTTCTGGGCATGCTCCACCATCCACGTCGAGGGCGCCAATTCCTCTGCAAGGTCAAGGCACAGTTCCATCAAGACATTGTTCCTTAGTCATATATCAACAAGATTAAGAGTACTAAAAATGCCTAAGGGACAAACCTGGCGCCACCTTGGCAACGTCATCATCGGAGTCCCGAACCTCCTCCACTTCGGCAGGGACATGTTTGCCCTTGCTTCTTCTGCGCTCCTCGAGTTCCTCAGCAGAAGGGCCTTCTGCCAAAGAACCTAGAAGATCTGCCGAAGTAGTGGGACTCCATGGAATGGAGCTGACGGCAAGCTCTGGTCGCAAGATGGCCTGGACCTCGGACTGATCCTCGGCCTTCTCGACATCTTCTGGAAGTGGGGGAAGGGGGTCCTTCTTCGCCTTCTTAGCCGAAGACCGACCGCCCCCAAACGTCTTTCGCCGCTTCAGGGCCCCCTTCTTCATCTGTTCCCCCTTCACGGCTTGACTGAGGAAGAGGGATTTGTAGAAAGCGGCTGGCTAATCGCCCATCTCTGAAAAAGCAGGAAAATATCAGTGTAAGTCCAAATGGATACTTATACCAAAAATTGGAAAATCACTTACTCTCAAAAAGGGCTTCGTAAGAGAGCTCCCCCTGAAGGAGCATCACCAGCCAGGACTTCTTCCCGTCAGCAGTAGGAGCTGGCATGCCGAGGTCCGTCTTATGTTCCTTGAGCACCCCTAGCTCCCGAAGTACCTCATCGGTCATAAGGTCCCACTTAATAGGGAAGGGGTACAAGGAACGTGGTTGGACCTCGACATCCCAGTCGGTGACAGCTCGGATACGGCTGTCGAAGTCCTCAAACCTCACTGGCAACTCAGGAGTTAGCAACTTCTTGGGGTCAACGCGTCTGTCTCCAGCTTTCCTGAGCCCACCTAGTCGGCATGTCCGACCAAGCTTTTTCCACCTTTAGGAAGAAGAACTTCCTTTGCCACCCTCACCAACTATCTCTAGTACCCAAGGTGAACATATATTTTTTGCTCCCAGATCCCCGAGGCAGCATGAAATAGAAGCCACCCTTCGGGACCGGATAGAGCTTGTAATACTGCATGAAAATGATGAAGTGTGGTTCTAGCTTGAAAACCCCACACATGCAAAGAAAGGCATTGAAGTAACAATAAGAGTTGGGCGGAAGCTGATTCACGGCTATGCCATGGAATTTGCAAAAGTCGCAACTCATCTTCGGGGGAGGGAACCGAAGTCCGGCCTTCAGTTGGGCCCGAAAAATGGTAACCTCGTCACTACTGTTCATGAAGTTGAAGTGGCCAGGATGAGGTAGCCTGGTAGTGACGTAGGAGGGAAGCAAGAATTTAGCTGTCCACTTCGCTAATTTTACCGAAGTGGAACAACAGGGGTGAGACATGAGAGGCTGCCAGCTCTCGGGAATGGGTTGGACGGACATAAGGGGCACAGGGAAAGACATGTTCGGCAAGAGAAAACGACTTCGGCAAGGAGAATCAAAGGACTTCGGAAAAAATGAAAGAAGCTTCGAGGACTAGAAAAAAATAGAAACCGAAAAGACCGAAGGACATCTAGAAGAGAAACCCACCAAAATGTTTGCCGAAGTCGGGATTAGAAGACGTCGTCGTAAATGGTTTCCAGAAATCGCTCCGCCGCTTGCATCGCCGCAAAAAGAGAATGAAGAAAGGGAAGAGCTCAAAGATAGATGAGAGCAAGAGAGAAATAAAGGAAAGCAAATGAGGGGAATGAGGGTTTATATAGACCAAATAAGGGTAGCCGAATCATCGCCATAACTACCCTGCGAAGGCGAATCGTCACCATAATTATCCCTCGAAGGCGAAAAGACGCGGCTGGTGTAACCGACATGACTACCCTCAACCATCGTGTGCCACGTGAAACGAGGACGCGCTTTCTGACACCGTGAAAGCCCAGGCACGCCTATCCAAACTGACACGCTTGGTTACGAGACGTGATGGTCCACTGACCTGCAACAGAAAAAGTGAAAATAAAGAGAGTGCGTACCCCGAGAACACCAAGGGACTAACCAGAGGGCAAGTAATTACGCCTCGGCTAGGAAGGCACGCCTTCGGGTGGCAAAATGTCTCCTTGTAAGGTGTCGCGCTCAGTGTCCTGCGAAGTGTCCCCAAAGAGTTTAAAGCCGAAGTCTCCACTTCGGCTTTTCAAAGGGGGGCATGTGATAGCCGAAGTGGTATCACCCTTCAAACCCGTAGGCTCGGGCAAAGCACCACCCTCAAAAAGCCGAGCGTCACCTACAAGGAACGCGAGCACAGACTTCAAAAAAAAGGGAGTCTGGCCCTTTGAACATCCGACCTCGGATGTTCACCATCACCCCTTTCAATGATAGTATCGACCTCGGGAATACGATACATCGCCATCCTTGGTAGGGTGATCGAGTCGGCTTCGGGGTAGAAAGACTCACCATTTTTGGCAGGGAAGAACATCCCCGAAGGGAACCATCCTTGGCGAGGGGATTCCCGGATTACTGAAACAATCTCGGAAGAAAGTCCTCCTGTCCCGAAGTGTTCTCTTCTACCGAAGGGATCTCAATAGTACGGCATAAGCAATTAAGGAGCCTCTGATATGCCGTCCTCGTACACAACACGCCGCCCTCATACACGCTCTGACACGCCATCGCCGCACACGTCCTGTCACACAGTCCTACTCTGGTCTTGACCTTTGGTTAGAATAGCCTGCAGACGGCTAGAGGCCCCCACACCCGAAGGTACGGGTTACATCCAACCGAACACGTGGCGCAATCTGAGTGGGTTACGTCAAGCAGATTTATTCATTCATATCCTCCTATATATAGGGGAAATGGCTCCAGTAGGGGGGACGTTTTTTCTTCATATTCCTACTACTTTTAGTCTCTAAAAAATACTGACTTGGGCATTGGAGGCTCCTCCCTGGAAAAATACTCCGGGGAACTCCTAACCTTTATTCTTTGAGTGTTTCAGGCAATCTCTCCCCGGGGAGTTCTTGTTCAGGCATTCCTCCTTCACCAGAAGTCCCTCCCCGTCTCACTATGTCATACAAAGAAGATGCAGATGGGCATCAGTTTGTTTGTTTGTTAGTTAAATGATCTGGAGCAAAACATGATGGAGTTAGACAGGTTTTGCTAGTCACCGACCTTACATTCGAGGGTGAGATTATCTCCTCTAAGATAAGGGGCAATAGTTCGTTCTGTTGGTATTATTACTTTTTATTTTCACTTTTCGTTAATATTGATAGCAACCTTGGTGGTGCTATCTTGTATACCTTGGAAAGCACAAAAGGAATCAACCCTAGGAGCTTTCAACGAGCCAAATTCAAACTTGTGCTGGTTTCCAGGAGCTTTATAGCGCATGATTCTATGAAGATTAATAGCCAATTCATTTCAACTTAATTCAAAATGACTTATTTTTATTTGTAAATTTTTTTTATCTAAAACTAATTTTATTTAAAATTAAATATTATGTAGGTGAAATAATCCATTAAAAATATAATTTTTATAATCTTACTAAATTTTTATGAAATTTTCTAGCTTTAGACATTAAAAAAATAAAAATTCACAAAATTTCAATAACATCATGAAAAATTAATTTTAAATGGATTATTGTATTTGCATGATATTAACTTTCAAATGAAATTGGTTTGAGGCAAAAAAGTTGTAAAAATAAAAATAAGTTTAAAGTTATTTTTAATTAAGTTGACTTAAGTTAAAACGAATTGACTTTTAAGTGACCTAAAAACCTAAAGGTTGCCCCTTGGCGCACACATGACCCCAGGAGTCTAAAAGAGTTCCAACCTCAGTTATAAGAGCTATGCAAGTACATTAGAGGAGTATGTCCTAATCTATGAGTGTTTTACCAAGCAAGCAATCACATTCTTTAAGTTCTAGCAAGGTTAAACAATACAGAAAGTTCGAGGCACTTTGCAGATGCACCTCCACATTCTTGAGCTCTATAGGGTTTGCTTTGAAAGATTGTGTTCCAAATCAACCAAACTGAGATCAAAGGGGTTAGTGGACATTATTTATGACTCATTCTAGCCATTTGTTTACAAATTCCATGTATACATGTCCGGACATCACCATCATCACTTGGAGCTACGTCATTACACATTTGAAGCTTGAATGGTGTATTTGAAGTACCATTTAGGTATGGGTGCTCATGAGGTTATAAAGGATGTTCTCACATGTGTTCCAGTAGGTTTGCAAGCCAAATGACATAAAGGATCAAGCTCAGTAACTCAAACATGCTTTGGACACCAGGTGCACAAGTTTACTACACAAAATGTGCTCTTTGCGTGCTTTCAGCCCTAATTGCACTAGGATTCCTATTTTCTAGATATGTTACATTATTTCCTACATGTCTATTTAGGAATTAAGTTTATTTCATTAATTATAAGTATTTTACCATTAGAACTCTTAAGTAGCCAAGTTTGTTACTTCTTTTATACATAGAACTTTTAGTTCAACTAGGATTGGTGTTTATGTGTTACTGCAGCCTTTTTAAGGCCATTCCCTTCATGTAATTGGTGGACCAGATTATTCAGATTTCTTTAGTGAAATTCAAACTTATATCTTCCATTTCAAGCCACATGTTGACTTAGGGTGGGGATTTTAAATTTGAAATAGTTATTCTTGGATTTGTTTAACTTTATTTAGGAGTTTATTGGTCCATATACCTGTTAGAATTATTTAGCCTGAGTGACTAAGTATATTCTTTAAAATGTATGTAAATATTCATTAATATTTGTACTATTGACCAATGAATGTGTGCCATATGGCAAAAGAGCACAAGGACCTTACCACATAGGAAATGTCCCTTGAAGAGACATACTGTTTCGACAATAAGAGATGAGAAGAGGTGGTTATTGAGTTAAAAAATGGTATATATACATAACTACTCCCTCTTCTCTCTGTGTCTCACTACTTTTAGACATATACTTTGATTCTCCTTTGTTCTCATCATCAATAAAAGGGAAGTAAGGATTGTATGTTCAAGTGCGAATAATATAGGGGCTCTTCACTCCTATCTGACATTGGTTTGCTTCAAGATTACAAGAAGATCAATTTTTTTCATTTCTGCATTACTTGTTCGAAATTTAAGGTATGCCTTTAATTTTCCTAATGTTCATATGTTTTTTGAAACTTTCAAATGGTATCAGAGCCAAGGATATGGCAAACATTTTTTCTATCAAACAAAAATAAAAACATGGCAAATGATTTCCAAAAATTGTGAAAATTTAATATGATGTTCCTTGGGATGTTGTTAGTTTATGTGGAAATTTTCATTATTTTTATATTTTATTTGTTTAATTTTTAAAATTAATATTTTTTGGATAGACAGAAAATTCTTGCATGCTGATGGTTATAATTATTAAATGTTAAAAAAAATTTAACATAGTAAATTTTTTCCAAAAATCATGTATTTTTTAAAAAAAAACTTCCTAAATGTTTAAGGAAGTAATATGTATAGTTTCATTATTTTTGGAATTAATTAGGATTGAGTTTGGGAATTTTGTGTTCAAACCATTATGGTGACTATCAAGGAGAGGCAGTTTTGTTAACTCCAAAATGTTGTGTTGGTTAAAATAGAAAACGATGTCAAAAGTTCATAAATTTTTAATATGTCCTTCTTGGACATGCTATGTATGTGTCGCAAAATTTTCAAGTTTTTTAAACACCGTTTTATTGGATTTTAATAATTTGTTTATGGAGAAGACAATTTAACCATAAAGTGGACAGTTAAGAACATACTTAATATTCTTGGGCTCTGAGGCAATTAAAAATCATAAGAAAAAATATCACAATATTCATAAATATGTCTAAGAACTAAATATTAAATTTGACACTAATTAGACTCAAATTTAATGGGAAAATGCCTTGGACATTAATGAATATTCAAGTTTGCCCATTTGTACATACTCGTGAGTGAATTAAGACCATGCTTATGTGAATTAATGAAACATGTTATGACATATCTAATTGTGTGTTAGAATGCATGCTTTTGTTATGTTATAGCTTGAATTAGTGGATTCATGTTTTCTTGGTGCTTGACTTAGTCTTGTTATGGTTGAAGTGTACTTACATATTGCATTGCATAGATTGCTTGCAAGAATATAATTGCCAATTTGAATAAAGACCTTAAGCTTGATGAAGATAACTATCTCATTTGGCAACAAAAGGTCCAATTCATTTTAATTAAGCAAGATGTAATTGATGTTCTCACAAAGGTAAAAGAACCACCAGCCAAATGACAAGATCCTAGTGTCAATGAGGCATATAAGAAGAAGAATATTATGGCACACATCACATTGTTGAATACGATGGTAGATGAGCTCATAGTGGACTTCCCAATGATTGAGTCAGCTAAGGAAATTTAAGATACTACCAAGGCCAAATTTGGGGATGTTTCTTTAGAAAAACAAAGGTCCATGATTCTTAGGTTTGAGAATTATATGAAGAGGCCGGACCATACAATGGCCATTCATTTGCATGAGATGTCACAAATGATCTGTCAACTTAAGGGAGCTAGTTACGTTCTCACAAATGAGCAACAAGTACAGGCCACAATCCACTCCCTGCCTGATGAAGAGTGGCAGTTAATGAAGGTCAACTTGTGCCATAATAGTGAAATTATGAATTTTGATGATATTGCTAGACATTTGCTTTTGGAAGCGGAAGTTATGGCAATAAAGAGCCACTCCAGGGCATATGTTGCCGAGACTTCTTTTTCCCAAAAGAACAAGAAAAGGTTTAAGAGGAAGAAAAATAAGGAGGGCAAGGGGAATTGACCAAATAAGAAGAAGTTCAAGAAGAGGCACAAGAGTAAGCTCAAGTGCTTTAATTGTGGGAACAAGGGGCACTTTGCTAAAGAGTGCAAGGATCTGCCTAAGGTACATATTTCCAATGAGATTCCTTCTTAGTACATGTTGCATCATGTGCTAACCTTATTGAATTTAATTCTTCGTGGATTATTGATTCAAGAGCGACAAACCACATAGCCAAGGAAAAGACATGGTTTATTGCGCATAGGAAGTTACCTAAAGGGGCAAGAACTGTTTCTGTGGGTAACAATTGTCATACCCCACGCAGGCCCCAGCCTATACACTCTCAGTGCCACTCACCATTCTACCCGAAAAGTTATTAAACAAATGAGTTCTCAAGGGTTATGAGTGAGCAATTAGATTTGGCCAACTTTTTTTTACGTAGTTTAAGTCTTATTTTCTTAAGCTTAAGGCCTAGGAGGTGCCCCAAGAGGCTTATGAGTTGTTCTGTCTTCTTACTTGCAGCTTAAGGCAAGGCCCATAACACTAATTTGCATCACAAGGCAAGGCTAAAGCAATAACTTGCAACACAAGGCAAGGCATACACTTACATATTTTTAAGTGTCTAGGATGTGTGCTCATCAAGTGTGCTACTCCAATGCATGACAACCAAGAAGCCCATCTCATCAAGTTTTCATGCTCATGTACATTCGGCCAAGTAAAGTTCACAAGAGGTTCATCACAAAAAGATATATATATATCCATAAACACATAAACATGGCATAACTTGGCATTCAACCATCCATCATATATACATCAAAACTAAGTTCATCTGAGGCTAAATATACACAAAATAGCCTACATACAAGTACTATCAACTTGGCCACATGCCAAGAGTACTAAATGTCCAAAATCCAACCAAAGCTATGCCGTATACCACTCTACCTATAATACCCGAGAAGCATTTTGAAAGTGCAATACAAGATCAAACACTGGAGAACTAGTCCTATGACCAAATTCATGGTCATAAAGGTAAACCACCACACAAGGGCCCAAGAACACACATCCATCTCCCCTAGACTTGTTCCACAAACCTACACCAAGCCTGCAAAACTTAATACATAAGTTTTGGGCACATAACATAAGACTTGCACATGTACTTAAACAAGCCAAGTTTCGGTTTTGGCACATACCTTGTCAATAATGTACTAACTTAGCATACAAGCAATCAAGCACAATCACAATCACTCAAGCTCAATTCCTTTTCCTGAAACACAAGCAATAAGGGCATGAGTATTGATACTCAGTAAGGTTCATTACAACTCACAAATGAGTTTATTTAGTTAAGCCGAGGCTTAACCTCTAATAAGCTAGCTTAACCTGCAAGGAAGACACGAAAACACAAGAAAACACATGCTAGCCAAGACATACATATATATAAAAACACTATCTACTCGGTTAGCAAGCATAAACAATTAACCAATGCACACAACTCACACACACACCACATTTTCAAATCTCGGCCAAAACCACTAGCAAGCACAATTCCAATTCTTGCACTCCAAGCATTTCCAATCAATCTCCAATCCACTAGAGCTCCAAGTTCACTAGTAAGTTGGCCTACTTACAAAGAACCTTAGTGTTTGCCTTTAACTTTGACTAGCTAGCCAAACCATATGAACCCGAAAGCTCAACCATATGCCCATCTAGCAAACTAAGATCATATAGCATAATTTACTATCACTTAGATGCCATTAATCTACTTGAACATGGAATTATACCAAAATCAAGTAGAATCATGAACCTTACCCCCAAAAAGCACAAACTTGAGCTCTCGACCAACCTTGACACTCCAAGATCAAACTTGAAACTTCAATCCAAGGTCGCATAGTGCCAAAACTACCGACTCCTAGCTTGATTCTTCCTTTCAAGCATCAATGGTCACCAATTTGGCATGAATCCGAAACCTTCAACCTAAGAACAACCAAGAACTCAGCTTGACTTTCGAAGATGGTGCTTTCACCGAAATGAATGAGTTTCGGCTTAAGTGGGAGCATGCATACCCGGCCAATGCCACATGTACAATAAAATTGGTCTAATGCTCCTCTCGGCTTAAAGAAAATTGCATGGCTTAATCTCTCCTTCCACTAGTATTAGTGGTACTAATAGCACCCGAAAGAACTTTCAATTTAGCCCTTAATCTTTGTTTCACGCCATTAGCAACATAGTCACTTTTCATGTGCATTTTGGACCTGAATGTTCTCGATTTTACACATGCACCACTATTCATATTTTCAATTGAGTCCCTCATTTTTTTATTGAAATTTTCTTGCATTCTTAGCCTGGGCCAAGCACTTAGGGATGGTCCTGACAACAATGCAAGTTTGGTTGTGAAGGGGATTGACACTTGTAAGGTCCCATTGGAAACACAGGATTTAATACTTATTGATATATTATATGTACCTTACATGGCTAGAAACTTGATTTCTATTAGTTCCCTTCTAAATTATGGATATTCTACGAACTTTTCACATGGGCTTGTAAATATTGTTTATGGTAGTAGTAAGATTTGTTCTTGTTCAGTCTATAATGGTTTGTTTCAGTTAAATATAAATGTTGCCAATGATAGTTGCTACATTGTTAATGCCATAAGTCTAATGACTTTGCATGATAGGTTAGGAAATATTGGACAAGAAAACATGAATAAGTTAGCCATGAGTGGCTTAATTAAGTCTTTTTCCAATGTTTCCTTACCAAGTTGCCAATCATGCCTTATAGGAAAGGCTGCGAGAAAGCCTTTTGGTAAGGCAACTAGGTGTAGTGATCCTTTGCAATTAATCTACTATGACCTTTGTGGCCTAATAAGAGTATCATCTAGACTTGGGGTTAGATACTTTATTATCTTCATTGATGACTGTACTCATTATGCCCATGTATTCTTACTAATGCATAAACATGAAACACTTAGGTGTTTTGAAACTTATGTGAACTTAGTAGAGAATCAATTGGTTAAGACGATCAAGTCTTTGAGGACTAATCGTGGATATGAGTACTTGTCAAATGAATTCAAGGCCTTCTATGATAAGAAAGGCATTGTAAGACAACTTACCCTTCCAAGGATACCCCAACAAAATGGAGTGGCTGAAAGGAGGAATAGGAATCTCATGGATATGGTACGTTCCATGATGGCTAGGGCCAATATGGACATCACCTTTTGGGGCGATGCCTGGCTTTGTGCAACATATATATTTAATAGAGTGCCTTCCAAATCTGTTGGTACCATACCTTATGAGTTATGGACCAAAAGATTACCTAATCTAGGTTACTTACGGTCATGGAGATGTGTTGCATATGTTCATATTGCACATCATCCATTAGGAAAATTATGACCTAGAAGAAGGAAATGTATTTTCCTAGGCTATTTAGAACACTCAAAAGGTTATATATTTTTAGATATAACTCATAAAGGTGGGAATGTCTTTGAGTCAAGGGATGCCAACTTTGTGAAAGATGAGTTCCCAAAAGTTTGTGAAGATAATAATATGAACTCTTTAGGAGAGGTCTATGAGATAGGTTAATCTAGTGCCCTAAGAACACTAGATTTCACACATCCTAGGGGTAGTGTTCCTACCATGGCAATTTCATTGCCACCACTTTATATGTTTGATCACCATAAAGATTAAGCATATGTTGATCGTGAGGAAGATCAACATCAAGAAGGATGAATATAATAAAAGGTACCCTATCCTGAGCCACAAGAAGAGGCTCCACAAGAGCCACATAATAATGCACCACAAGATGAAATGGGGGTGCATGATGATGTTGTGCCGCCTCCCTAGCCAAACCTGAGACGTTCAAGTAGGCAATTTAGATCACCTAGGCATTGGGATCAATGGTGGATTCTAGATGAGAGTAAGGCTAACTTAGTTTCATCTAGGATATATGAACCAAGTAATGTGCAAGAGGCTCCTAAGGGTATAGATAAGGATAAATGGATGATTGTCATGCAAGAGGAGATGGACTACATACATAAAAATAAGGTCTGGGACTTCACTAACCTTCTTACTGGCCAGTAGGCAATTGGCAATAGGTGGGTTCTTAAAATTAAGACCAATTTTGACGGTTCAATTGAGAGGTAAAAGGCCCGTTTAATGGCTAAGAGGCTCACATAGAAAGGAAGGTGTTGATTATAAAAGCACTTTTTCTCCTATTATGAAATTCAATTTAATAAGATTGTTATTAGCTATTGTTGCATATTTGGGCCTAGAGTTACATCAAATAGATGCAAAAACCACCTTTCTCAATGGAGAGTTGAAAGAGGAGATTTATATGAAACAATCACATGGTTTCATTGTAAAAAGTCAAAAGCACGAAGTTTGCATATTAAAGAAGTCTATTTATGGTCTTAAGTAAGCTTTAAGACAATGGAACTTGAACTTCCATCATGCCATCGCAGACTTTAGTTTTGTGATGTTGCATAAAGACCATTGTGTTTATGTGCTAAATAAAAGGTATGAATTTGTAATATTGACGTTATATGTTGATGACATCCTGATAGCTAGTAGTGGCTTAAATTTGTTAAAGATCATTAAGGAATGGTTATCTTCCATGTTTGATATGAAGGACATGGGAGAAGCTGCTTATATCATTGGGTTAAGATCTTAAGAGATAGAAGGGCTAAGTTGCTAGTGTTAGCACAAGAGCCTTATATTAATAAGGTCCTTACACGCTTTAATATGATAAACTCAAAACCCATGAACTTTCCTTTGGCTGTGGGTTATAAGGTCAGTGAGGCTATGTGCCCAAGTACTCCTCAAGAGAAAGAGGAAATGGAAAAAATTCCATACCTTAGTGCCATAGGTAGCCTAATGTATGTCATGTTTTGCACAAGGCCTGACATATGTCAAGCAGTGAGTCTAATGGCAAGATATTCTTCAAACCCTAGCCTTGGGCATTAGAAGTGTGTCAAAAGAGTCCTTAAATACCTTAAGGGTACAAAGAATTATTGACTGTGTTACCAAGGAAGAGAACTTAGCCTATATGGCTACTCTGACGCTGATTGGGGTGAAGACAGAGATTATAGCAAGTCTACTTTAGGTTACGTCTTTATGCTTGGAAATGAAGCTATCTCATCAAGTAGCTAGAAATAAACTTGCACAGCATTGTCAACGATAGAGGCTGAGTTTATTGCAAGTGTAGCTGCTGTGCAAAAGGCTCTATGGATAGGTTATTTCTTGGAACATTTAGGGTCAATAGTCTCCATCCAGAAGCCACTCACCGTATATTGTGATAGTATGGCTACTTTGGCTTATACCAAGGACCCTAAGTATTATGGAAAGACAAAATATATAAGCAAGAAGTATAACTTTGTCAGAGATACAATAAAAGAGGGAGAAGTTAAGATGGAATATCTATCTACAAATTTTATGGTGGTTGATCCTCTTACAAAGCCTTTACCACCAATTCCTTTTGCAGGGCATGTTAAATCAATGAGACTCCGTACATTATGATAGATGTTGGTGTTATTGTTCTTCTTCTTGTGTCCACTAAATATGATTGTAAAATAAACATATGATTGTTCTAAGTCAAGCACACTTCATCCAGATACCACAACGAAAATAAATACATGAAAGACATGTCAAATCATAGGTTGAGGTTGATTTTCTCACATGGGTCATCCACCCTTGCATCTTTATGTAAGAGTAAGGATGAGACTACTGTAGTCTTAAATGTGTGTTATCTCTAAAATGTAGAGATATGTGACCTACCAGGGTTATACATTTGAGTGGGAGTCATATTCACCAACATATGACGACTTCAGCGTAATGGTCATCTTGATTTACCTAAATAATCAAGGAAAGATGATATCGTTCATTGAGTTTGCATGTCTACTCATGCATCCTATACTATGGTTAAGAATTATTTTCTTATATGTAAGAAAATATGATACTTATTGGTTTAATTTTTTGACATGTACTCCTTATTATATAGAACAGTGGGAGAAACACATCTACCTGTTTTAAGAGGGAGAAGTGACACACCTCCCACAAAGTGGTGTTGTAAAACATTTAGAGATGTGTAACTAGAAAGGCAGTATATGATACGTCATGATTGTCTTACCATGAAATTTGACCAAAGAAGAATATGAGAAAGTTGTCTTTTGTGTTACTCATGTGTGAGATTCTTCAATTAAAACCCTTAGTGACTATAGCCAAATATTACGGGCTGTGGGTCATTATGGTTACTTTGATTAGTCATGTAAGGCTTGAGTTGAACAAGCCTAATGTGTCCTCTTTTTGGGTAACCATGTGGTCTTTAAAGACTTAATATGTTGGACTAAAAGAAAGACAAGGATGTAGTTGCATGAGTTGTACAATATGTAAGTAATTGCATAAGTTGCATATTACATAAGAGAAAAACTATAACATTGCTCAATCATGGGCCCATAAAAAATGATTTGAGTAATGATAATAATATTCAAATATTAAAAAGTGAACTTGAAATTTAGCACAATTCAAGAGTTTCTAATGCATGAAACTCGTAAAAGAGACTGAATGTGGCTAAATAAGTGTATCATCTTATCTTGGGGTTTTATAAGGCATGAGTTGAGTACTTCCAGAAAAGATAGTTATATAGTTCTCCATTGTGAGTCTGACAGCCACAATGTGAGAAGTTTTTGGTAGCATGTTAAAGGTCACATGCTTGACACACTAATGCTATGTTTGTTGATGATGGAATTAAAATAAATATGTGTTAAGGTAAGTATTAAGTATATCAGTGTGAGTGAGAGGCTGTTAGAATTATTTAGCTTGAGTAGCTAAGTATATTTTTTAAAACGCACTTAGATAGACATTAATACATGTAATTTGTGCTATTGACCAATGGATATGTGCCATGTGGCAAAGAAGCACAAAGACCTTATCACACAGGAAGTGTCCCATGAAGAGACATATTATTTCAGCAATAAAAGATGAAAAGAGATGCTTATTGAGTTAAAAAATTGTATATATATATATATATAACTACTCCCTCTTCTCTCTGTGTCTCACTACTTTTAGACATACTTTAATTCTCCTTTGTTCTTATCATCAATAAAAGGGAAGCAATGATCGTGTGTTCAACTGTGAACAATATAGGGGCTCTTTACTCCCATCTAGCATCAGTTTGCTTTGAGATTCTAAGAAGATCAATTTTTTCGTTTCTCCATTACTTGTTTGGAACTTAAGGTATGTCGTTAATTTTCTTAATGTTCATATGTTTTTCGAAACTTTCAATACCAATAGGGTTCCTATTAAATGGTATTAGAGCTAAGGTTTCTAGTCAGTTTACGGATCTTCTATTTTGTTTCAATTGTGTTCTTGTCTAGATTTCTTTCACATTCCTATCCATTTTTCTTTTTACGTTCTTGTGTTAGTTCTTAATCCTTGTTCCTTGTCCAGCAAGTTTCTTCCTTGTTTTGCTGCAGGTTGTTCCTTGCAGCCCGTCCTTTTGATCCAATTTGTTCTTCTCATATCCTCTTTGTTTCCAGCTATTATCTCTTAAGTCAACTCTTCTTAATCTGTTCCGTTCATTCTTAATCTATTTTACTTCTCTTGTTTCAGGTTTATTAGTGTTGACTCCATCATACAAAATCCGCTGAAAAAAAAGGGGAGTTTGTTCTTGGTTGTGAACGAAATTGTTAAAATCCTTGTGCTGCCATTTCAATTTTCTCTTGATTTCTTTGTTGCAGCCAGATTAAAAAAAAAAGGGAAGTAAAATCATTTTTGTTGTTCACGTGATCAAGCATACAAGTCAAAATCACACTTGAATTCTTGCTTTTGTTTATTATGTACGAAGTAATTCAAAGCATTCAAGGATTTTGTTGTTCATTGGTACGTATTCCACTTGTTCTTCGTCTTTTTCTTTGCTAAGTTTTGATTCTTAAATTCTTGTTCCAGCCATCTTTATTTCACTCGTCCTATTCCTATTTCGTTTGTTTCTTAAATTTCTTACCTCCAAATTTTTCTTGTCCCCTATTTCTTTTAATTCTGATTCTTATTTCCCTCTTATTGCAGCCGCCCCAATCTCACCATCCATTAATCCTGTTTTGTGTTCCTCTTTTTGTGTCTAATCGTCCCAATTTTCGTGTTTTACACTAAGGTTTCAAATTGGTTTTGTTTAGGTATTTGAGTTCTAAATGACTTGAAAAAATTGTCTCAAAATTTTCAGGTCTTATTTTAATAAGTGAGGGTGAATTCTTCCTTTTACTCTGGGCGAGTACAAGGATGGTATATTTTATGATGTACTGCCTATGCCGGTTGGACATGTTATTCTTAGTCAGCCATTGTGCAAAGAAATAAAGGTTTTTTATGATACTTGTATGAAAAGAGTTCCTCTTGTACATTATGGTAGAAGTGTTATACTTCTACATTTGAATTCTATTGAAGTGGCTAATAATCGAAGGTATTTTAGTGAGTTAAAGAGAAACATAATGGGGACAAAAATTGAGGGCATAAGAGAAAATTTTGAGAGGAAAGTTGAAGGAAAATTAGAGAGTTGTGAGGTGAGTGAAGTTTAGCAGGCAGTGAATGATAGAGAGTTCCTGAGAGAAGAAATTAAGGGACAAGTTGAGAGAAAACAAGAGCTTGATTAACTCATGCCAAGTGAGGAAAAGAAGGCCTAAAGAGAAGCCTAGCTTTCAACTAACATGGCAAAGTTTTCTTCTAGTGTTTTGTTGTTTTCTTTTTAGGAATCTAGCAAAGTTGAACTCAAAAAAATAATTTCCATGGAATAAGAAGCTTCAAATGAAAAAAATTGTGAGCTACATCAAATCTGAGTAGATTGAAGGTCCAAATGAGGAGAACGTGGAAGTGCAGTAAGAAATTGTGTTGAAAGATGGTGAAAATGAAATTTTGAGCTTAAAAGAGCCTATGGCCAAAGAAGAGGATACATGGAGGTTCCAAACATCCACTGTAATGTATTTCTTTCTTTTGTCTAGGTCTAATGTTGTTTTGAATGATTTTATTTCTAATAATGTTTTCAAATCATGTTTTGCTTCTAACCTTGTTTTGCAAGATGGTTACCACCACCTTAGGTTGAGGGAAGGCAGCAAGCAAGAGTGTGGCTCGAAATCTGAACTTAGTTTTCCAAATTCCATCATACATTCCTTAGTTTTAGGGATGTTAATGGGTCAGATTTGGGTTGGATTAGGGTATTCCCACATCCTACCAGTAACCTTGAACACTCTACTCACATCCTATCCATCACCCATCAGGTGGATAATTTTTACATTCATATCCTACCCATTTTTAGATGGGTTGGGTTGGGTAAAATCTATCCATCTAGACAACCACAATTTTATTGAGTCGTGTTATGTCTAATCTATCCACCCACCATACCTCCACCTTCACACCTCCACACTTCCTACCCATTTTATTACTGTTAAAAACATTTATTATACCTTGTCTATTAAAGAACTCATATTTGTTTTTACTTCCATATAAATTATATATTATACTTTTTATTTTCTTCGATATGAATATGTTATACACACGCGCACACATATATATGGGTCAGATGTGGGACGAGTGAACCCTAAACCTGCATCTGACCCAAACCCGATCAACTGCTAAAAAATCCCAACCTACCAAATCGGATGCAACTAGATACCCGTCTAATTGGACATCCATTGACATCCCTACTAATTTGTAGTTCCTTGCATTGTGTTGCTCTTAGTTTTTTTAAATTTGGGTTCTTTTGAGTTAAGTTGTTATCTTTGGAATTATCATAAATGTCTATCATGTTTTTTAAATATCGTTAGTTGTGTCTCATGCATAGGTTCAAAATCCTTTGTTGTGTTTGAAAATATAGATAAATCTGGCCTTAAGTTTGATTTAGTATGTTTACAAACTCATTTATGAGTTTTTTGGTTGAGCACACCCAGAATTTTGCAACTTAATGTTTTTGCTAGTTTAGGCCGAATTAATTTTAAATCTGGGTTGTTTTTATGGCCTTTGAAATTGGCATTTGCATTGTGAACTTTCCTGGTATTGTTGAGATATGTTTTGTGAGCATTTAGTGGCAAAGTTGTTGTTCATAAATTTGATTATTTGGACAACAGTTTGTGTGCTTCTCAAGAAAAAATCTCTTGATTTTACTGTAGCTAATCGAAGTGAGCAAGTAAGGTCTTTCCCCTGGGTTTTTTGTTATTCTAAATAGTGTTTCCCTACATTTGGCCTATTCCTCCATGTTGTATACTTACTACTGTGATTCAATATTAGTTTTTCCAAGAGAAATTGGCCTCATTTTGACATGTCAAGAAAACCACCCATATATGGTCAATTAACTGCAGCCCTACCAAGAGTTGATGAAAAGAGAAAGGAAGTCCAAAATGCTTGACATTCAAGGTGAGCCTAGTGTTGATATTCTTTTATCTTTTGAAGATGAGAGGTTTGACAGCAACCTCAAGGGTATTGTATTGTACACCTTGGAGACCTCAAAGGGGGTCAAGGCTAGGAGCTTTCAAAGAGCCAAATTCAAACATGTGGACCTTTAAAGTGCATGATTATATGAAGATTATGTTGTTAGTGTTGTGCCCAAAAACCAATCATGAGATGATTTTATTTTACATCTTGAGTCATGATATTTATTTAGGCATTATTCTAGTAATTGTGTTTGTTATTTTTGTTTCTATGTGACATAATCAAACATAATTATAACCCTAGAATAATAATATTCTTAAATGTCCCTGGTATAGTATTATTGTGGAGTAAGTTGCAATAATACATAAAGACTAACATGTGTGGAGACTAATATAAGATATGTAGTTTACATATGGGTACAAGTTGGAGCACTTGTGTATTAGACCGATCCACCATGAGGACACTACATGAATCATTATATGAGTGTCATAAGTAATTCTCATAGTGATCATGGTATATGTAATCCTTTGACCTAAGGTCATCAAGGTTCCCTATATGTTCGTCACATACTTTGGTACTTCCCTTTGTTACTTGTAACTGATTGAACATGAATGTGGTCATTGGATATGACACATATGAAGAGAAGGGTTTTGTATGATCAAGATGATATTTGTCCCTTCAACATAACAGGAGTGATCTCTTTCAGGCCCCTTGATTGAGTGAGAATAAAGAAATGCATGGTGATGCTCAGATGAGTTAATATGGGATATCAATGCCATAAGTTTTAGTCAGTTTACTCGGTAATAAAAAAACCTTAGATTAGGCTATACGATAGTGATACATTCCATGTCTTGTACTCGATCTTGATATCTTGGACAAAGGGATAATGACATATACGAATAATGATCATAGAGATTTAGTCGAATTACCGACTATTTTTTCATTTGGGTAACAATGATGTGTTGTTATACACCGCTCATTGTTTATGTTTATAAATGTGATTTATGATCATTGCCAATGTGATATGAGACTATTAGGTCGCACACATAGAGCTAATTGGATTATTTGAGTGCATGGGCCAAATTATTTGGTTTTGGTTTCATAATAATTTTGGATTAATAATTGACCCAAAGGTTGAGCCATTATGAAGCCCGTAATTAGACCTAATTGGATTAAAGTTTTAAAACTTATTAGGCTTAGGAGTTAAGCCTCACTATATATATGTCATATAGTAAGGATTTTCTTGCCCTAGCCTTCTTAAGGACGAAAATCAAAAGAGTTCTGAAAAGTTTCAACCATGCTCTCCTCTTGTTTTTCTTTAGAGGACACAAGCTAGCACTACGGGTGCAAAAGGAATACACTCACTGGAACCTGGTAGAGGCATATTGATCCGAGTGGTTCATGTGGATACCATAAAGAACTTGATCACATCAACTGTTCAAGTTTGTGATTTAACTCAACAATTGGGTGAAAGATCTTAGTGGACTAGATATAAAAATTTTAAACACCCAATTTACTCCGTTTCACTTAGATACTGAAGGGTTTCGATTAGTTTCTGCTGCACTTGTTTGGCTCCCAAAACCCTACATAAGCAACCTAAAGATCCTCCATGAAGATGTCAACAAGTTCAGGAGCATGTCTTAATAGAGTTTACCAAAGCACCCTAGGGTGCCCCTAGGTGTACACATGACCCAGGAGTCTCAAAGAGTCCCATTCTCAGTTCTAAAAGCTATGCAAGTGTATTGGAGGAGTGTGACCAAATCTACGAGTGTTTTACCAAGCAAGTAATCTCATTGTTCAAGTTATAACGGGTTCAAATCATAAAGAAAGTCCAAGGCACTTTGGAGATGTGCATATGCATTTTTTAGCTCTATGGGGTCTACTTTGCTAGAATGTGTTCTAAATCAACCAAATCTCTTAATGGAAATTATTTGTAGCTCATTCCAGCCATTTGGTTACAAATTCCATGTATACATGTCCAACCACACCATCATCAATTGGAGCTATATTATTACACATTTGGAGCTTGAATTGGTTATTTGAAGTACCATTTAGTTATGGGTGTTCATGGGGCTATCAAGGATGTTCTCACATGTGTTCCAACAAGTTTGCATGCCAAATGACGTGAAGGATCAAGCCCAGCAACTCAAACATGCTCTGGACACCATGTGCACATGTTTACTACACAAAATGTGCTCTTTGCGTGTTTTCAGCCCCAACTGCACCAAGATTCCTTTTTTCTAGCTATATTGCATTATTTCCAACATGTTTATTTAGGAATTATGTTTATTCTAGTAATTCTAAGTATTTTAGCATTAGAACTCCTGCATAGCTAAGTCTTTTACTTCTTTTATACATAGAACTTCTAGTTCATATAGGATTATTTAGATTATTTGATTTGTTCAACTTTGTTTAGGAGTTTTTTGGTCAATATACCAACGCGGTTCCTATCAAATATTTCAATTCATCATGAGCATGACCAAATCTTTGATAATTGAGACAAATTTATGAGTAATACTAGTTACTGGTAATGGAAAAATTAATTTTCAAACTTTTTGTGAAATAAGTTGGGTATATGGGATGTTTACTTTGTAAGAAATGTTTCCCTATAAGTAATGTTGTGCATTTTAGTAAAAATCATTGTTCAATTCATACAAATGTGATATTCTGTAAAATGCTGTTTATTTTCTAAGAAATATTGTCCGTAGGTAATGTAGTTCCATTCAATAAGAGAAATTGTTTTATTCAAACAAATACGTTGTTCTATAAAGTGTTATTCATTTCTTAAGATGTGATGTTCTATCAAATGTTGTTTATTTTGTTAGAAGTGTTGTTCCATTCTTACAAGTGTGATATTCTGTAAAATGTTGTTCGTTTCATAAGAAATACTGTTCATAAATAATGTTGTTAGATTTAATGAGAAATATTATTCCATTCAGATAAATGTGTTATTCTATACAATGCTGTTTATTTTGTAAGATGTGCTATTTTGTAGAATATTGTTCATTTCATAATAAGTGTTATCCATTCTTACAATTATGATGTTTTGTAAAATGTTGTTTATTTCATAAGAAATATTGTTATTGTATTCAATAGGAAATGTTGTTTCATTTTGACAAATGTATTGTTCTGTTTAGTGTTGTTCTTTTTGTAAGATGTGTCGTTTTAGACACAGTGACAGTCTTATAAGATGAGTTTTTTTTTCTCATAAGTTGTAGTACTATTTAAGATGCGATGACAATTTTATAAATATCACCAAAATATATGTGTGTTATTGTACAATGGGTGTATCAAATAGCTACTTTTACATAAAACCCAAAAAGATGTGCTCTTTTCTTTAAGGGTAAATGTCACTAGTTGTCATTAAACTATATCTCATGTTGCTTAATTATCTCAAAACTATCAGGCGTTACAACAATAATCCTCAAACTATTTAATTGTTGCTATTTCATCCTGCTGTCAACTAAACAATTAAAGCTAGATGGAAAAGTAATGTCATATCAGCATCACGTCATTTTTCCATGCCACATCAGCAGTTATGTCATTTTTCATCTATCTTTAACAGTTTAGTTGACGGTGAGATGAAATAGCAACAATTAAATAGTTTGAGAATGATTGTGCAGCACTTGATAGTTTCAAGACAATTAAGTAACACTGGTATAGTTTAGGGACAACTGCTTTTATTTATCCTTTTTTCAATCATTTTAAACTCTTACTGCCCAAAACATAAAAAGGAATCTTTATTTGTTAATCAATATCTAAACTTTCACTATATCAAATTTATAAAAAAATTTTAATTTTAATTTCAGTGACAAAATTATAAAAATATTATAATTGCATACAACTTAATTTCCAAACTGAAAAAAATATTTCATTGTTTACAAGATAGATGGAGTACCTTTTAGATGCTTCATCTGGGACACATCATTTACGTGGCACCTACTATATCCTCTACCAATTGATGTTGTCCATCTTAGGTTGTTAAGATTTCAATTTAAGATCCTATAATTTAATAAAAAAAATCCTACAATTTAATAAAAGAACATTCTGAGTCTAGATAAATCTCCTTAGGGATCTTAGGAATCCTAGTGACCTCATATTCTGTAGGATTCTATTGGGTTTTATCTCAATGTTTGTCACTAATTTCTTTCCAAAAACATTGAATATTGCAAAAGATTAAAAAAAAAAAAAAAAACAGTCATTCCATGCAGAAAATAAACCTTGCATTCATCTTACCACTAAACAAAGCTAAAGGCCACATACATGGAACAGATAAATTACACAGACGAACCAGTCCAAACTCGAAACATTTAAATGGCGATGAGACATCCAAATATGTTACAACATAACAATTGTACACTGCAGATAAACACATGCATGAAATCATTCCACCGGTTCTGCAGCAATATCCGCTGCATCTATATGATTATGGACATCCTCCATATCTTCGTCCTCAGCCTCTCCCTCTTGAAGCCATATCTCGAGTTCATCCTCATCTGCCTCATCAAAGTCGTGCATGTACGACACATCCAAGTCATTCCACTGGTCTGCTCCCAGCTCCTCACCGTGGCAAGAAACATGCAAGTATGGTCTGTTCCTCGCTAAAGCATCCACAATGTCTCTGTTCACACTTCCTGCCACTCCCAACCATCTCAGTCTTGGGAAGTAAGGTTTTTTCAACCATCTGAACGCAAGTGCAGTTAGTCCTCCACAGTTGTAGAGATCCAACAACCGCAAACTGCTGCCGTGCCCCCTGTCATCATCAACCTGCATTGATGCGAGTGCCATGACTGAAGTATCACCTATGAGTGGGCACTGCCGCAGTCTCAGTTCTGAGATTGGAACCCGACTTCTCACAAGTATCAAAACTCCATTATCTGACAAGTTCGGAATGTTTGAGAGGTCCAGAGCTTGCAGCTGCAAATTGGAAGAGCCATCGAATAAAGCAGAAATACACTTATCTGTTAGCCTCTTGCACCCCCTAAGAGATAAGGAAACCAATGAGCTTATGGTACCATTCCTCAAGTTTGCTACTCCTGCATCACTTATATCGAAGCCATCCAACAATAGAGTTTTCAATTTTCGGAGGCTGCTGATGGCTCGCAATGCCTCATCTCCAAGATTTTTACAGTTTCGTAGGTCTAGAACCTTAAGATCAACGTTGGAGACCAAATTCTTTACAGCACAACTCGTAAGCAGATTACACCACCTCAAGCTAACATGTGTCAGTGAGAGGGAAGTTGCAGAAATGTCATGAAAGACAAGGTTAGTTAGTTGGGTTCCATGCGAAACCCTAAGTCTGTAAAGGCTAGTGCATGAGTGCAGAATTGTTCTGAAACCTGTGTCCGTGACACGACAAAAGCCCCCAAGACAAATACTTTCCATTTTGGCACAGTTGTCAGCCATTAGAAGGATCCCAAGGTCATTAACACGCCTAAAGTAGGTAACAAGGAACTCCTGGCTCCGAACAAGAGAAAGGTGTTTCAATCTTCCATACTGATTAATTTGTTGAAGACCAGAGTTAGTGAGATCAAATGTAACTCTGGGTTCAATGAGGGGTGCATCTCGAAGATCCAAATGAGTCAAGGAGAGGAGGCCTTTCGATATGGTACTTACCATTGTATCAGTGATATAGTCCACTGATAATGACAATTTCTGTATGCCAGGCAGAATAGACGGTTGAATGTTGATTGAGGACTGGTGGTGGCTCACATTTAAGCTAAGCAATTCTGTCACAGTTACAGAAGATATGTAGCCAATCTCAAGAGAAGTGAGCTTTTCTGAAGCTAAAGCCCATATCCGTGCAAAGTTATGACGAAGTAACAGCGAGATATCAAACATCAAAACCAGAGCCTGCAAAAACAGGCGAATATAGTACCATAACTATATAATTAAAGCATAACCAGGTAACTACGACCAAATCATACAAATACAAAGTGAAAAAATAAATCAAGTACCTAAAAACAACAGAAATGAATGTGAGCCTACACTTATCATGTTCCTTGTCTATGCAGCACATGACTAGAAAAGGTGAAGAAATCAATGAATGTAACTTGTTACCAGAAAAACTGCATCAAACACATGAATGTCTGCAAAGATGAATGGATAAAGTCGAACCAAAGGCAGGTTATATTTTTATTTTCCTATTGTGCATCCCTCTACTGTTCCTAATTAAACGAAGCAAAAACAAGAAACTCAATGAAATCAACATTGAGTAAATCAGAGGGCGATAACAGGCACATGCGGAAGTACAACAAAACAGTGGACAGCCATGAGCAACCCCATTGGGGGATGATAGGAACAGATCTAGACTGGTGGAATAAGACACACTGTTGGCCCTTTGAGAATGGACTTTAACATAAAATTCAAGAGAGGTGCATGATATAATAAACTCAGCAAAGAAATCAAACTCAAAATTTTTAATCATTATATCCAGGTTATGCAACCTCTCTTTTCTTAGGAAAATAACAAATAATCCAAATAAGAAAATCTAAGAAACACTACATCTAAATTTCTTGGTGGCAAGGAGATAAAGCCTTCATGATTAGATTTTCTTTTAGCAAACCCAACAAATTTCTCTAAAGCGTTCTCTGTAAGACTGAAGTAGTTGTAAAAGACCTTTCTTCTTTAATCATACCAAATACCCTATTAAAATCACTTTCCCCAAACAATTTGTAGTTTTCATTTGATTACTTTTAAAGAACAAGCCTTACTTCTAGTTTAGTGCAACCAGTGAGTAAGTCCTCCAAATCAGAAATATGAATTGACCGACCCCGTTTTTCAGCCACTGAACCCAGGTAGATAGACCTGAATGAGAATGAAGAAGTGAAGGTAATACAGCATTGTTCATGATGTAGCAATAAATAAAGACAATCTTTCCACAACCAATCATCTCTCCAACACAATGCACATCTGAAACACCATAACATGGGCACAAGAATTATACCTGAGGTTCTTGCACCGAACTCCAATCTCAGAAAGCAGCCTCCCGCTAAAGTCTGCACAATTATGAAGGCAAATCTCATCCAAAGAAGGCCTAAGCAAAAGCTCAACGGACGAATCATCTAGCTTCCCACAATCAAGCTTCAGGCTTCGAAGGTAAGGATTTGGTGGCAACAAAATTCTCATCAATTCCAGTGAGGGCGAAATTTCCTGCGACCCATCAAAGCAAATAACCAAACTTCAGAACCACAAACGGCACTTGATCAAAAACTCCAAGTCAATCGAAGCAAGATGCTTACTTGTATAAGAAAATTAAAAAACCCACAGAACCAGAACAAAAACAAGCATCTTTACATCGATACCTACATGTTGCACCTAATCGGAGCAATAATTGCATGCGAAATCCGAATTGCATGAAGACCCAGAAAAGAAGAAACAATTGTAAATCTCTACTTACAAGGAGATGGAAATTAGGGACGAAAGAGAGAATCTGGGAAGCGGATAAATTGAAATCCTTGCAAGTTGCAGCAAGCGAACATATGGAAGAGACATCAAGCTTTGTCATAATCGTGCCCAGCAGAGCTGCAGGCAGCTGATCTAGGCTCTCCGTGCTTGCCATCTACCTGCCCTGGATCTGAATCACTTGGTTCTTAGATTTTACAACGAACTTAATCTGGATGTAACACAGGAATTGTCTTGGACATGGATCTGGATATTTGTAGGTGTTTTTGAAGGAGAGAGAACTTTTCTTGGAAAAAATCTGTCTTGGTCTGGGGTGGGACGGACGTAAAGGGAAGAGGAAGACGTGGAGGTTTTGAGTTAGTGGAAATTGGTTTTTATTTTCTTTTCGTATTTTCTTCCACGCCGGCGACTTCGGCTCCGGGACTGGCGGTAGCCCCTGCGGTGCTGCCCCATGCACTACTGCAAGAGCATAACTGGAATTTAAGTGTTTTTTTTTTTTTTAACACAATGCAATCTACGCCTTAGTACGCATTAAAAATAGTACTACCTCCATTCAATTTTTTTACATCATGACTTTTATACGTAGTTTGGCTTGAATTTATTTATATTAGTATTTATTAGAAAAAGTTTAAAATATATATATTTAAAAACAATATATCTTAATTTATCATTATTATATAAAATTTCTTCATTTATATACTAAAATGATGAAAATAAAAAATCATAGATTAATTACTTAAAAGTTAATAGTACAAAGAATATGGGACAGAAAGAATATAAGTTTTATGGTTGGGATGAATATATTTTACGTGGCATTTCATTTCACACCCCTTCCATTATAGCTAGGAGAGTTATTCTCTAGTAATAACTTATTGTCACCAAAGACTATCTATTACTTCATCCGTCTCATATTCTTTGTATCATTCATTTTTCAGCAATTAATCTATGATTTTTTTTCTACATTTTAGGATATAAATGAAAATTTTTTATATAGAACGATAAATTAAAACATATAGTTTCTAAATATATTTTTTAAAAATTTTTTTTAACAAATACTAATATAAATAAATTCAAGTCAAACTATTTGAAAAAGTCAAATGGTGCAAAGAATATGGGACAGATGTAGTAATATTTTTCAGATTGTCAATAAACATCCCAAATGCGCTTTATCACTCATGAGGTGCTAGGAAGTCTATGAGACCCTCTTATAACTTAGAAATGTGCATAGTTATGGCATTTGGCACATAACTTTAACTCTTCAAGCAACTGCTTGGCTTTGAATTGGATTTAAATACCCCATCTTGAATTCAAGAAGGCAAACTTATATTGCCTTCAACTTTAGAAGTTGAAATTAAAGCATAACAGAGAGTAGTTAACGTAACTGGTCCTGACAGATTACACCAAGACCCTAGTTGCTTTTACGTGGAGCTTTGGTTCTTCACCGATCAGTGACAAGTCTAACTCAACAAGTAACCAAAAACATGGAGAGCTTCATTCACAATGTTGTAGCTGCTGAGCCTCAAGAGCACATTTCTCTAGCATATGATGTTGCACTAGTCCTTATGCCCTAAACTATTATTTTTCTTTTGGATATAAAAAAAATAAAAAGAATAAGAGTACCCCAAAAAATATACTCCATCCATCCCATTTTGGATGATGCATTTTTTTTTACACAAAGATTTAGATGTATATAATTTATGTTATTCTTTCCATCTTTCCCCTAAAGCTAAAATTTTAAAAAAAAAATCTTGATAGGTTTCATGTTGTGAGAATTTAAATGATGATTCAAAAAAAAAAGATTCTTTTTTTTTTTATGTGTATTTTTTGGGTTTTGAGAATAAAATTTAAATAATGGTAGTAAAGTAAATTAGATGTTAAAAAAAATTTCAAAGAAGAAAACATCTCATCCTTTTTGGGACAGCAAAAAAATGAATACTTGTCATTCTTTTTTGGATAAAAGAAGTACAAAAATGTTACTCTCTCATATATTTTTACAACAATTATTATGTTTAATCATCCCAAAACTTTGTAACATTTCCGTATTGCACAAATTACTTTACCATATTGCTCTTCGGCCTAAAACCCATTTTGTCCCTAAAATTTTCCAACTATGACTTTTTAAACCATGTACTTTGACTTGGGTTCACTCACCCTTTAAACTTTACAATTTGATACCTTTTACCCCCTTGCCCCACTTAAATGAAGCACCTGCTGCCACGTGCGTAACTTTCATTATAAAAATGACTTTTTAGGTTACATAAGGGCCAAAATGAAGATAAAAGGAAATATAAAGGCAACATGCTTTACCTTGAAAGATCGGGTTAGAGGCCAGCCTCATCGGGTTGCATAAATGTGGAGTTCCATGAGGCAATTTTTTTTGCCAGCCTTGATGATCTAGGTTTTAGTGGTGTCCTGTTCACCTAGAAGCATGTGGTGTTGAGCAGGATGTTTGTGCAAGAAAGGCTTGACCACTATTTGGGATTTATCACATGGAAATCCATCTTCCCGTAATGTCATGTGCGCAACTTTGTCTTTGCTTGTTCAGATCACAACGAGATCAAATTGTTTCTGTTGGGCAAGCTTGAGTTCCAGAAGAGGTTATGGCGGTTTGAAGCAATGTGGGCTATAAAGGGGAAGTGTGAGGACCTCTTGGTGGATTCACGGTCCTACTCGTGCTTAATGTTCCTCAAGGAGCAGCTTAGTTTTTGTTAGGGGCAGTTTTCAGCTAGGCATGAAAAAATACTTCAATGGGTTGCACTCTAGAATTTGGTTTCTTGAAAAAAAAAAGTAGGAAAAAGTGTCATTTCATTTGAATAATGTGTAAACCCTTGAACAATGGAGGAAGTTGGAGGTAGACCTTTGTGACTTGCTCAAGAAAAAGGAGAAATTTTGGAGCTAGTATGCTCAGGTAATTTGGCTCAATGAAGGGGACCATAATTCAAAATTCTTCCATCAAGTTGTATCAAGCAGGAAGCAAAGAAACTGCATTCATTGCCACTTAATGGATGATGGCTCTGAAGTGAGTACTATGGAGGAGATCTAGAAAGTGGCTATTACTTTTTTATCTAAGTTGTTTTTTACTTCTAATGAAGATTGAGGAGCTTCTTTCTTTTGTTAAACCAGTAGTAGTTACTAAGGATATGAATGCAAAATTACTTATTCCTTATGACCTCAGGGAGGTTCAAATGGTGATTTTTCAGATCTATCCAACTAAATCCTCTGGTCTGGATGGCCTCATTCTTTTATTTTTGTTTCAAAAATATTGGCACATTATGGGGATGGATGTTGTCAATTTTATCCTTCATATTCCAAGTGAAATGGTGGTTCTGGTGGACTTAAATTATATACATTTGATGTTGATCCTAAAGACTCAAAACCCTTATGGATTGTTCAAATTTTCACTCATTAGTCTATGCAACATCCTTTATATGATAGTGGTAATGGTATTGATAAATCCATTGAAGCCTTTTTTTGAACTCCATCATTTCAAAGAACTATTACGTGTTTGTTTTGGGTATACTTTTGATTGACAATGTGCTTATTGCTCTTGAAACTTGTCACCACCTCAACTCCATGCATGGGGAATGGGAGGGGGATTCTGCAATTAAACTTGATATGTCGAAGGTTTATGACCGGGTTGAGTAGAATTCTCAACATGATATTTTGGCAAATTTTGGATTTTAGGGAAGGTGGATTGATTTGATTATGGGTTATGTGGAGTTGTGGTCTTTTTAAGTGTTGGTGAATGAGGCTCCCTCTTGGCTATTCTACCCATCTCATCTGTAAGTCTTTGTCAAGATGATCCTTTCTTGCCCCTTTTGTTTCTTATTTGCTTTGAAGGTTTTTCTTCCTTGCTCTAGTACATTAGAGGTCAAAAATTGCTTGCGAGAGTTTTGATTAACCAGTACAGTCTTCTAAAATCACACCCCCTTTTCACAGACAATAGCATTATCATTCTTCACGCTTTAGAAGAAAAGGTGAGGCACTTGTTATCTATTCTTCAATTTTACAAAAATGGCTTGGGTCAGTTGGTTAACATAAATAAATCCTCTATCTTTTTTAGTTTGAATATCACCCAGCAAAAGAGATATGACTTCTATCAAATACTTGGAATTTCTAATTGTCTAAAGGTAGGCAGTATCTGGGCTTCCCGTAGTTGTTGGGGAAGAATAAAAATTCCTAGTTTGAGTATCTCACTGAATAAATTAGAGGTAAGCTTGCACATTGGAAGGCTTTCTTTCACTCCTAGGCAGGGTGTGGCATGTTGATCAAGGCAATCATCCAGTCCATAACAACTTTTCTAATAAGCTGCATATTACTTCTTGTGGAAATTTATGATAAAATAAGGGCTCTCTACGTAAGGTTTTAGTGTTATGCTACGGAATATGCTATGAATGTTAAAGTAGGCAAGATGGCTTAGGTTTTAGGATAACCCCGCTTTAAACAGTGCCATTTTGGCAAAAGCAATACTAGTGCTTTATTCAAAATCTGAAAAGTCTTGTATGTTGGATGTTTCAAGGCAAACACTTTCCTTTTTGCTCATTCTTGCATGCCTTTTGTCCTTTATGTTACTCAAATGTCTGGAAAGGTAAACTAGCAAGTATGGAGGTCATTCAAGCTAGGGGTTTCTGCCAAATCAGTAGAGAAGTGAAGATGTCTATTTCAAAGGATAACTAGATCTTAGGGCCACATATGAAACCCATTACAACCTCCTTGCCAAGTTTTCTCCATCTCTTGGTAGCCAACCTTATTGATCAAATGTCATTCACATGGAAGGAGGTCAAGGTGGATGCAGTGTTCAACGCTACCTTGATCAAGGTATCCCCTTGAACCCCAAATTCACTGAGGATATGTTTACATTAGGCATAACGGATAATGCTAGTTCATTTTCAAATCTTCTTATTATTTGGTGTATGTTCTATTATATGGTCAGGATTCCCTGGTAAGGATGGAATTTTGTCATTGGCTATGGGTTTGAGTCTCCACTTCCCCCCTCCCCCCTCCCTCCCCTAATTGGCCATTTGTTCTCCTAGTATGCCTATGCTAATATTTTTCCCATGATATATAACCTCAGGAGCAAGGAATTCAAGTGCCAAGCTCATGTCTAATGTGTGCTCAAAGGGTGGAATCTATTCGACAACTTTTTCTTGAGTGATGCTTTTCCCAGATGTTGTGTAGGTTTCTTGGCCTAGATATCCCTAAGCTACCAAAAGACTACTAGAATTGTTATGGCCCTTCTAGTGGGAAGCATGTTTGAGGAAGGTAAAGTGTTCTAAATTAAGTTTAGAACCTTAATTCAAGTTTACATAGTAAGAATAGAGAAGTTTAGCAAAGTTCACTAAGTTCCAAGAAAAATAAAGCACTTGTGGCAACGTGCGGGTCTTTTTGGGAGTCGCCACCAATCAGTTTTCGCTCAGGTCGATTGGATACCTTAAAATATGGTCTGCGAGAGTTCGGGGATCGGGAGTACGGTTACGCTAAAACAATATTGTTATAGCGCCCAAAATTGGCACCTTAGTTGATTTTAATTTTGTCTTACTTTGCTTTTAAAAATTTTCAGTTAATTTAGATATTTTAACTGAATTAGTCGAAAATGTTGATTTTTGGTAATTAATTCGGGTAAAAATTTTATACTTCCGAACCATGGACTCTGCCGAGTCATTTGGACACGGAAGATTTTGATTCCGAACCATGGACTCTGCCGAGTCATTTGGACACGGAATTTGGTGAAATTTTAAATAATTTAATCCATATCGTAAAATATGAATTTTTATCTTTTGTATTTATTTAATTTATTTAATTAAAAAAATTGATATTTTCCAAACCGTAGATCCTGCCGGATCATCCGGATATGGAAATTATTTTTTATTAATTGTTTATTTAATGAATTTTAGTCATAATTTTTATTTTATTATTTTATTATTTTTCTTGAATTTTTAATTATTATTACTTTTAAAAAATATATTTAAAAAAACAGAATTGATTTTTTGTTGTATTTTTAGAATTATTCAATTATAATTTTTTAATAATTTTAATAAAAGGTTAATGAAAAAAAATAAAAATTGATGTTTCAAAATAATGAAGATTTGAAATAACGACGGATGGGGATTTTTGTTTGAAAAATATTTTTTTTTGATAGCCTTAAAAATGAAGAAAGTTAATTATTCACATAAAACTTCTTTTTTTTTTAATTAATTATTATTTACTTATTGATTTTATTTATTATTAAATAAGTGAAATAAATTTTATCATAAAGTAAAATTTTGGCATAAAAGGAAAATTAAATAAAGTAAAGTAAAGGGGATTTTTTTTTTAGTTTAGACATCCATAAAAAAAATGCATAAAATAACACATGTAAATAAATAAAGGGAAAACATATAAAGTAAATAAAGGAATATTAAAGAATAAATAAATAAAGTGGGGCTTTTTGACCTTCTACTTTTTTTAAAAATTAAATAACATATTCAAATAAATAAATAAACAAATAAAAAGCACATAAAGTAAATAAAGGAAAGTTAAAGATCAATAAATAGTAAGCAAATAAATAAAGTGGGGCTTTTTGGCCATCCACTAAAAATAAATAAATAGGAGGTATAACCTTCCATGAATTATTATAATAATAATAATAATAAAGATAATAAAAGTTAGTTGTTAGAATTAGTTGTTAATAACAATAATAATAACAATAATAAAAGTTAGTAAAGTTAGTTGGGTTAGTTGTTAACAATAATAACAATAAAAGTTAGTAAAGTTAGTAAATTAGTAAGTTAATAATAATAATAACAACAATAATTAAAGGTTAGTAATAATAACAATAATAAACAAATAAAATGTAAAAGAGAGTTAGTAATTAGTTAATTCTGCAGAAATAAATAAAAGGTTAGTGACTAAAATGAATAAATATGAGAAGATGAAGGATAAAAAATGAGGTTGTACCTTTTGAAAATGAATTTTGAATTCCGGAGCAGAGGTGCGCGCGCGGGGGTGAAAAAAAAAAAAAAACAGTCAGAGAAGGTTTAGGTTTTCTGGAGAGGAAGAGAAGAGGGCCAGGGACCTAGGCTAATTTTTTCCTTTTTTTCAAAACGAAGCTCTAAGTTTTTTTTCTCATTTTCTCTCTGTGTTCAGCACAAAATTTGGGGGGCTATTTATAGAGGAAGTTTGGCTGAACTGTTGATGGATAAATTAATAAAAAATTTCAAACTTATCTTTTAAATTGGTAAAATGACAATTTTAGTCCTTTACGTCTCTCAGCCTCTGGATAAGTTCCTGAAGCTTCTGATTTTGACAATTTTGTCGTTTTCTGTCAATTTGCGCCAGAAACGTCGGCAGGCCCAAAATTTTATGTGACAAACTACCAAATGCTCCTGGAACTTTCAGAATTTGTCAATTTTTCCCAAAACTTCTTAATGTTGTCATTTTTACCTCAAACTTTTAAATTTTGCCATTTTTTTGGAGTTTTCTTTTTTTCTTTCAAATACACACATATATCATTTTAAATCAAATCTTCACAAAAAAAAAATGTATTTTAAACTAATTAAAATTTTTAGTAATAATAATAATAATAAAAATAATAATTTTTCTTATTTAATTTCTTTTAAAATTTTTTATGGTCGGACGAAATTGGGTGTCAACAGCTGCCTCCCTTTGCATGCTTCATGAGACATGATGTATGCAAAGTCGTTACCAAATTTCGTCCGGCTTAGCTAGGCATTGAAAACCTTTTCGCCGCCTAAATCCTGAGGTTAAGGAACTCTCCTTAGAACCCCGGCGATAGGAGCTCTCCTATCGTTGAAGGAAAATTGATTGTTTCTGAGGCAAAGGTTCCATCCTTAAAACCTCGGATTGATTAATTGATTTCGAAGCAAAGGTTCCATCCTTAAAACCTCGAATTGATTGATTGATTTCGAGGCAAAGGTTCCATCCTTAAAACCTTGAATTGATTGATTGATCTCGAGGCAAAGATTTCATCCTTAAAACCTCAGATTGATTGATTGATTTCGAGGCAAAGGTTTCATCCTTAAAACCTCAGATTGATTGGTTGATTTCGAGGCAAAGGTTCCATCCTTAAAACCTCGGATTGATTGATTGATGTCGAGGTAAAGGTTCCATCCTTAAAGCCTCGAATTGATTGATTGATGTCGAGACAAAGGTTCCATCCTTAAAACCTCGGATTGATTGATTGATGTCGAGGTAAAGGTTCCATCCTTAAAACCTCGAACTGATTGATTGATCTCGAGGCAAAGGTTCCATCCTTAAAACCTCAGATTGATTGATTGATTTCGAGGCAAAGGTTCCATCCTTAAAACCTCGGATTGATTGATTGATGTCGAGGTAAAGGTTCCATCCTTAAAACCTCGAATTGATTGATTGATCTCGAGGCAAAGGTTCCATCCTTAAAACCTCGGATTGATTGATTGATTTCGAGGCAAAGGTTCCATCCTTAAAACCTCGGATTGATTGATTGATGTCGAGGTAAAGGTTCCATCCTTAAAACCTCGAATTGATTGATTGATCTCGAGGCAAAGGTTCCATCCTTAAAACCTCGGATTGATTGATTGATTTCGAGGCAAAGGTTCCATCCTTAAAACCCCGATGATGAAAATTGATGTCGAGGTAAAGGTTCCATCCTTAAAACCTCGAATTGATTGATTGATCTCGAGGCAAAGGTTCCATCCTTAAAACCTTGAATTGATTGATTGATCTCGAGGCAAAGGTTCCATCCTTAAAACCTCGGATTGATTGATTGATTTCGAGGCAAAGGTTCCATCCTTAAAACCTCGGATTGATTGATTGATGTCGAGGTAAAGGTTCCATCCTTAAAACCTCGAATTGATTGATTGATCTCGAGGCAAAGGTTCCATCCTTAAAACCTCGGATTGATTGATTGATTTCGAGGCAAAGGTTCCATCCTTAAAACCCCGATGATGAAAATTGATTGTTTTCGAGGCAAAGGTTCCATCGTTAAAACCTCGACGATAGGAAATTGATTATTTTCGAGGCAAAGGTTCCATCCTTAAAACCCCGATGATGAAAATTGATTGTTTTTGAGGCAAAGGTTCCATCCTTAAAACCTCGACGATAGGAAATTGATTATTTTCGAGGCAAAGGTTCCATCCTTAAAACCCCGATGATGAAAATTGATTGTTTTTGAGGCAAAGGTTCCATCCTTAAAACCCCGATGATGAAAATTGATTGTTTTCGAGGCAAAGGTTCCATCCTTAAAACCCCGGCGATGAAAATTGATTCTTTTCGAGGCAAAGGTTCCATCCTTAAAACCCCGATGATGAAAATTGATTATTTTCGAGGCAAAGGTTCCATCCTTAAAACCCTGATGATGAAAATTGGTTGTTTTCGAGGCAAAGGTTCCATCCTTAAAACCCCGATGATGAAAATTGATTGTTTTCGAGGCAAAGGTTCCATCCTTAAAACCCCGATGATGAAAATTGATTGTTTTCGAGGCAAAGGTTCCATCCTTAAAACCCCGATGAAAATTGATTGTTTTCGAGGCAAAGGTTTCATCCTTAAAACCCCGATGATGAAAATTGATTATTTTCCAGGCAAAGGTTCCATCCTTAAAACCCCGATGATGAAAATTGATTGTTTTCGAGGCAAAGCTTCCATCCTTAAAACCCCGATGAAAATTGATTATTTTCGAGGCAAAGGTTCCATCCTTAAAACCCCGATGATGAAAATTGATTTTGAGGCTAAGGAGCTTTCCTTAGGACCTCGAGTGAAATTTATATGAAAGCAATTGAAATTGGAATAATTTTATTCGAAAGTGTGGATCTTCATGATAGGCGAGTGCAAAAATTTAGACTTCGATAAAATGAGTGAATCTCGGCGATGATAATAACACTGACAAATTATGTAGAGGGAACGGATGTTTGGAATCAATATCCAAGGTTCATCTAATATAGATTCGCTTGAGAGATATGTCATCCAAAAGGTTGAAGCTTAGTTACCACAAAATGTCATGCCTAGTATACCTAATAGGATGCGTCTCAAGAGTAACAAAAATTACTCTTTACTCAGCCATTCCAACCTAAAGGCATTGTCCTATAGTTTTAATATCAGCATGGATGAAACTATCTTATAAAAAAAGAAATTCCCTGAAAAGAAAAACTGAAACGCGAAAGAAAATGCTGATAATAAAACTAAAGGATAAAAAAAACGGATCAGATCGCTTCTTTCTTCCACAATACTTCAACAGGGTGAGTAGAGGACCATTATGGGAGTGAACTGGTCGGGAAAGACTGTCGTGTCCAGTCTATCTGAATCATTGCTGGATCTGGTTCAGGAACAAAAACTTGTATTTTATCTAGCAATTCTTCAGCAGTTGTTGCGGATATTATGATTCGCCGTGCCACTCTTGATATGAAATTCTTCTGCATAGCATAATCCATAAAAGCTATCAGACCTGTAAAGAAATTGTTAACATTTAAAAGCCCAATGGGTTTCTTATGCAAATTAAGTTGGGCCATGGAAGCAATTTGAAAGACTTCTCCCAATGTGCCAAAACCACCTGGTAGAGCGATAAAAGCATCAGCATTTAAAAGCATTTGTAACACACGCTCTTGCAAATTTTTAACCACTAATTCTTCTCCAATCGTGCCTCCAGAAATAAATTTCAGAGGTCCAGGGATAATGCCCAGAACTTGACTTCCTCCTAGAGATGCTGCTGATGCTACACCTCCCATTAATCCGACACTACCTCCTCCATAAACTAAATGTATTTTTCGCTCAGCTAATACTCTACCTAAATGGTTGGCTACTTTTAAATACTCTTCATCTTTTCCAGGAAAAGCCCCAGAAAATACACAAATACTTCGGGATTTACGAGTTGGGGTTTTCTCCATTCCTATCCTTACCCTTGTGAGAAAAGATGATATATTTATAGAGATGAAGAGATAAGGCAATAATTTTATTTTCAAGAATGGATACATTATTGCTAACTATACACAATAGTCACGAGTACGACTCTGGTCAGGTATGGGTATACTATCGTTAAAAGAGGAGGAAAATTTTTAAAATAGCTGCTAGCATGTACAGTAATCACTACTGTAGCTTACGTCAGGAGTAGGTACGTGATTGTTGGAAGAGAAGGAAAATTTCAAAAGTGGCAGCTATATACAGTAGTCCGTGTCAGGAGTGGGTACATTATTGCCAAAGGAGAAGGAAAATTTCAAAAGCGACAGCTAGCATGTACAGTATCGTGACTTTGGTTCACGTCAGGAGTGGATACATTATTACCAAAAGGGGAGGAAAATTTCAAAAGCGACAGCTAGCACGTACAGTAATCGTGACTTTGATCCTCGTCTTCCACTGGCTTTGCGTCCAGTAATGGCTTCAATGCTTTCTATGAATCGGTGATTTGCATCTCATCTAGCTTTCTCACAAACTGGCAAACAGGGTCGTTTAGGGTCAGATTCCCAAGACTGTAACGATCTCGTTCTTTTTGGAAAATTATCCATAATCCAACAACCTCAAATTGCACTATTCCGCAAGAATGCGCTTCAAGAACCTCTCGAATATCTTCTAGAGATTCTTTACGCAAGCCATTCTTAATGAATCTTATTCTATCATTACGATTTCTGGTGATCACTCCTGGAGAACGACATTTATTGCCGCAAATCCACCATCCATAATTATGACAAACGCCTAGCCTCTTTGCTCTTCTTTTTTTGGCATAAGCACTTTTACCAAAGCCGGGCATACGGGGAAAGAACGCTTCTGGAACTTCACCAGCTGAACGAACCTTAGCTTCAATTAGCCACCGCACATTATCAGGAATGCCTTTGTGCATAAATACTCTGAATCATTCACATCTAGCTTGATAAATCTTTTTAAGAACATTTATTGGGAAGGAAGGAAAATACTTTCGTAGGGCGGAAAGAGAAGACTCCATTGATGAAGGAGGCAAAGAAAGAAATTAGTGATTGTAGGAAACGAAAATAACTAACACATATTTATAGTGATGAAAGGGATAATGCGTTAATTACACTTACAGAAGCAAGTACATTATTGTCAAAAGAAAAGACAAATGACAGCTTATATGTACAGGAATCATGACCGTGGCTCTCATCTTCCCCTGATTTATGTCCCGTAATGGCTTCAATGCCATCTATAAGTCGGGGATTTGCTTCCCATCCAGTTTTCTTACAAACTGACAAACAGGATCGTTTAAAGTCACATTCCCAAGACTGTAACGGTTTCGTTCTTTATGGTAAGTCCTCCATAAACTGATAATTTCACCTTGCACTTTTCCACAAGAATGCGTTTCAAGAGTCTCTCGGATATCTTCCAGAGATTCCTTACGCAGGCCATTCTTAATGAATTTTCTTTTATCTTCACGATTTATGGAGATGTATCCTAAAGAGCGACATTTAGTAATACAATTCCATCGCCCACATTTATAACACACGCCTAGTCTCTTTGCTCTTCGCCTTTTGGCATAACGGCTTTTACCTAAACCGGGCATGCGGGGCATAAATGCATCTGGAACTTCACCCGCCAGACGGACCTTAGCTTCAATTATCCACTGCACATTATCGGGAATGCCTTTGCGTGTAAAAACTCTGATTCTTTCACATCTAGCAAGGTAGATCTTTTTAAGGACTTTTATTGGAAGGGAAGGAAAGTATTTTCGCAGTGCAGAAAGAGTAGAATCCATTGATGAGAGAAGAATTTGAGAGAAGAGAGAAATGAATCAGTTATTGTAGGAGACTGGAATAACCGACTTTAGAAGTCACGGGGTATCTTATCCGCTGCTTAATCAGAAGGAAGAACACGCATTTATAGTGATGAAAAGGGATAGCGTGTCGATTACACTTAGGGGAGCATGTACATCTGTCAAAAGAAAATGCAAACTTTTTCAAATATAACAAATTGTATGTACAGTAATTGTGACTGTGACTCACATCTTCCACTGGCTTTACATCTAGTAACTGCATTAACGGCTTCTATGAGTCGAGGATTTGCTTCCCATCCAGTTTTCTTACAAGCTGGCAAACAGGGTCATTTACAGTCAGATTCCCGAGACTGTAACGGTTTCGTTCTTCATGAAAAATGCTCCATAAACCAAGAAGTTCACATTGCACGGATCCACAAGAATGCGTCTCAAGAGTCAATTGGATATCATCCAACGAGTCCTTACTCAGGCCATTCTTAATGAATCGTATTTTATCTTCTCGATTATCAAAGATCATCCCTAAAGAACGACATTTAGTATTACGAGTCCACCGTCCACATTTATGGCAGACTTGTAACCTTTTCACTCTTCGCTTTTTGGCATAAGAGCTTTTGCCTATACCAGGCATGTGAGACACAAATGCCTCTGGGATTTCACCTGCCAGACGAACCTTGGCTTCGATTAACCACCGCACATCTTCAGGGATTCCTTTGTGCATCAGAACTCTTAATCGTTCACAGCGAACTTGGTAGATCTTTTTGAGAATGTTCATTGGGAGAGAAGGAAAATATTTTCTTAAGACAGAAAGAGTAGGATCCATTTTCTAGAGGGAAGTAAAAGACAGAAGAGAGGAAAGAATCAGTTATTATGGGCAACTGAGAGAACCGACTTGAGAGTCACGGAATACTGTATCCGCCGTTTAACCGGAAAAGTGGATCCTACTTTATTTTGGTATCATAGATATTTCTTATCTTTGATATCTCGTTAGGCATGACATTGATCCAGTCCTTGATTATTGAATCCATTGTCTGCTTTCGACGACAATATTTCTCGATATCCGCGCTTATCTTTGACCATAGCTATTTCTTATCTTGGATACAGTTAAGCTGGCGTCAATTCTGTCCATTCAGGTGTAGCCTCGATTATTGAATCGGTAGCCAAGATTTTGACAATATTGTCTACTTTATCCTTGAATTCCTGATGCGGGTTGGTCCCGCATATTAGCTGTGTATCCAGTGATAGATTGGTAAGAGCTGATATTATTGAGATCTCAGCTTATACTGCTGTAACGGTGCGGTGGATGTGTTTCCCATTTGATTCCTATCATGTAAAAGTCATGCATGCATGATGTGAAATGCATGAATGCAAAGCATGTGTAATTGATGGTTCTTTTTTTATTTTTATTTTTATTTTTATTTTATTTTTTTATTTTTATTTTTTTGGATTGATCTAATTCTTCATATCTTTGCTTTACTGGATCCTCTTTATAATTGCCTTCTTGGACTATCATTGAATCTCTTTATGCTTTCCAGCTTTTGTTCACTGCCTCAAAAGCCCAATTCTTTTCAAAATCCCCTTTCTTTGACTTGTTCTTGAATTTTGGCCTTAATTTCTTTAAAGTTGGCCCGCCTCATAATTTATATCTCTTTCGGGTACTCATCCATTGTCATGGATTTGATAACATCAAAGGCTTTACTTTCAATGTCTGCTTTGCCCCTTTTCTTGTGGCCTTGTCGACACTTATTTATCTCCATGTTATAGTCTGAATGATTGCTCTTCCTTGAGCTCAAGTTTTGATCCATAAGACTTGCCCCCTTGTCTGTTGAGTTTCTTTGTTGGCAGTACTCCTCTTACGCTTCGTAGAGACTACTTTGCCCCCTGAATATGGTATTTATGTGGATAAAAGGTATCATCTCGCCTTTGATTTAACAGAAGGTCGGGCATTTCTAGACCTTTGTACTGGCATTTGATCGTAAATTTCTCTTACAAGAACCACATCTTATTAAAGAAAGACTCAAGCTATCTCCTCACTTTTAAGTCTACATACATTAATGAATAATGGTTTGGCCTTAAAGAAAAACTTTCATCAATTTGCAAAGCTTGACAAAGTAATTTACGGTCTTTGTTTTCAATTAAAATGTCCTGCCATTCTTCCCTTTCCAACTCGAAGACATAAACTGTGCAAGGCAATAAGGTAGAAACATGATTCACAATAATAGCCTTTTAACTGAATGAGGATGATATCGAGAGGTAAATGTTAGGTGTGAGGAAAGTTAAGTTTGAATGTTTTTTTTTTTTTTGTGGCAGTCTTTTAGCTGAATGAGAATGATATTAAGAGGTAAATATTAGGTCTGAATAAAGTTAAGTTTGAGTGGTGTGAAAGAAGGGTCTTTTAATACTACTCGTGAGCAAATTTGATTATGGTGAAAAACTCAATAGTGATGACCTCAACTTGCCACTCTTTCCAGAAAGTTAGACCTCATCTGTTGCCCCCCAACTATTGTGATCTTTATGCATGCTTGGTTTGAGGGTTGCTTTTGTGTTCTAAACCGCCTTTGCAGGTTTTCAGTCTAGAATCCATAGCTCACTTTTTTCTTTTTTTTTTTTCTTTTGCTCTAGTTTGAGCCCTTTTTCCTTTTTTTTTTTTTTGTTTTTTTTGTTTCCCTTTTTTTTTTTTTTGTTTTGTTTTTTTTATATATTTTGTGTGAGCTATGGTGATGACATATTTGATAACTTTCTTGAAGTGAGATGACTCAAGTGGCATTGCTTGCTCGTGCTTGTTCTCAGTTCTTTTTGGTTTTGAATTTTCCCTTGTTGGCTTTTTGATGGAAGGGATGAACTTTTTCCTTTTCGGAGTTTTTGTTACAGAGAACCGAGATCATAGCCTTCTTGAAATGAGATGATTCAAGTGGCCTTACTTGCTTGTATTTGCTCTCAGTCTCTCTTTTTTTTTTTGGTTTTGAATTTTCCCTTGTTGGCTTTTTGATGGAAGGGATGAACTTTTTCCCTTTTTTTTTTGGAGTTTGTGTTATGGAGAACCGAGATCGTATCCTTCTTGAAGTGAGATGACTCAAGTGGCTTTATTTGCTTCTCAGTCTCTCTTTTTTTTTGGATTTTTTTTTTGGATTTTCCCTTTAATGGCTTTTTGATGGAAGGGATGAACTTTTTCTTTTCGGAGTTTGTGTTGCGGAAAACTGAGAACCTTTTTTTTTTTTTTTAGCATTTATGAGAATTGGGAAGCCACTGAAGTCATTTAATATGAGAGCTACCTTGTTTGGAAACTAACCTCAAACTTCTTGCAAGGATGTTGATAACCACTGTGAATTCTTTTTGAGGGTTGAGGTGCAACATATGAAATCCTTCTTACTAGATTTGGCAGCACTTTCAAGATCATTACTATCAAATTTCCCTTAACTTTGTATTTTCACCCACGAGTAGTATCATTTAGAAAGCAAAGTATGATAGCAATAATGGATAGTATAATGGAAAGAGTGTAAAAATGGAAAGTAGTAGAATGCACGCATCACATCTTTTTGTTGTACCAGAAAAAGAATAGCAGGTGTCCATTTAACAAAGACTACACCCTAGATTCTGGACTAAATCTAGGAGATTTTTACTATTAGATTACTTTTGCAAGCTTTCAAAGATACAAGTTTATTCAAAGGATTCCCTGTCATTCGAAAATGTATGCGGACTGTTAGGTCAGATCTGACTTGGAGGCCTTCCAAAGTCAATGTAATTCTAGCTCGAAATCTTCACTTTTCAAGTATCAATCACATCGGGCCTAGCAACTTGGACTTGGTTTTGCTTGATGAGGCGGCAATGGATTGTGGGTGACATTTGGCTCATCGGAAAAGTCCAACCACTTTGACTCGATTAATTGTTGAACTATACGCTTCAATGCCATGCAGTTTTCCAAGCCATGGCCTGGAACGCCATCATGATATGGGCAGGTAATGTTAGGGTCATACCACCTTGGATATGGGGGTTTGAATGGCTTTGTAGGAATTGGACGGATAAATTGTCTTTCGATGAGTTTTGGGTATAACTCAGTATAAGTCATGGAAATTGGTGTGAAAACTTCTCTTGGTCTTGGTGCAGGTACTGGAGGAGTAGGAGCAGGTGGCCATGACTGATTAGGTCTGTTAAAAGGATAATTGTTGGGCCTATTGGAAGGATAATCATTGGGCCTATTTGGAGGATAATTATTGGGCCTACTCAGAGGATAATCATTGGGCCTATTTGGAAGGTAATTATCGGGCCCATTGGCAAAATAGGATAGGCGAGGCCCGATAGCCACAGTATCCACGAGGGGAATCCTTCTTCCGCGTCCTATTTGTTGTACTTCGTCATCTTTTCTTCTGGATGGTCCTCCTCTTTTCATAGGATTATTAAAGGATTCAGCAATATTCCCAGTCCTAATCTCATGCTCGATTCTTTCTCCAGACATGACAATGTTAGAAAAATTAGTTGCCGAATTGCCAATGAGTTCGTCATAATATAGGTACTTCAGTGTCTGAACAAACAAAGTGACCATTTCTCTTTCTGTCATGGGTGGCTGAACTTGTGATTCTTGAATTGCTTTCGCCTTGATTAGCTCGATCAATTGTCTCATTTGTTCGGCCATACTTTCTATCTTGGACTCTATCTTTATGAGACATCCTTCGATTTGTTCTGCCATTAATCTTATTTGGAGCCGAGTTGAATATCGGTGTCGAGGTCCAATTTTATCCCTTTTAAAAGTAAGGTATATTTTATTAGATCCTCTGTGTATGTGATTGATGCAATGGATGCATGTAGGAAAAATGAGATTATGTTTTTATCAGACTTTGTATACACGTGATTAATGTAATGGATGTATGCAATGAGATTATGTTTTTATCAGACTTTATATGCACGTGATTAATGTAATGGATGTATGCAATGAGATTATGTTTTTATCAGACTTTATATGCACGTGATTAATGTAATGGATGTATGCGATGAGTGAATTTGATTATCCACTATCGTGGAACTTCAAGACTTTTAGTTGTTATTAAAAAGACCAAAAAGTTAGCATAGTTTGATGCGTGGTTTTGATGCATGAAGAATATTTGCACAAAACAGAAGTATAACAAAAGAAAGATAAGTTTATTAATAACTTAAATAGCAATTAACAACTCATGAACTATTATGGAAAAATGAGTTAAAACCATAAATACGAAAATAAAAGTGTAGAGCAACAACACAGCATAACAAGGATATGCTTATGGCGTTGGTAAATGGGAGGAATACTATGGTCAGTTCTATGGTTAAGTGGGGAGTTCTATATGCATAAGGTGGCTTATCAAAAAGGCAAGGGATAGTTCCCGAATCCCGTCACTAAATTATAGTAATGGCCCGATTCCTTACCCTCTAGGGTTTATGTAAGGAATGGATTAATTCGAGTCGTAGCTTTTCGTGGGCCCATGCAGAGACTAACCGTCTCAGAAGGCAATACACTACTTTGCTACTTTGAAACCGGTGAAGGCTTGGAGACCATGGCCTCACAAGGACAACAACACCAATTCCGCTTAGAAAGAATCGTGTTCGATTTAAGTAAGCTCGGGTATAGAGCTTCATATTGTGAATGCATAATGCATGTTTTTGCTAAGTAAATATAGCATATAAAAATCCACATAATAAGCAAAGTAAATTAAAACAAATCAACTTTAGGCTCGACTCACTAACGTCGAGTCCCCAGCGGAGTCGCCAAGCTGTGGCAACGTGCGGGTCTTTTTGGGAGTCGCCACCAATCAGTTTTCGCTCAGGTCGATTGGATACCTTAAAATATGGTCTGCGAGAGTTCGGGGATCGGGAGTACGGTTACGCTAAAACAATATTGTTATAGCGCCCAAAATTGGCACCTTAGTTGATTTTAATTTTGTCTTACTTTGCTTTTAAAAATTTTCAGTTAATTTAGATATTTTAACTGAATTAGTCGAAAATGTTGATTTTTGGTAATTAATTCGGGTAAAAATTTTATACTTCCGAACCATGGACTCTGCCGAGTCATTTGGACACGGAAGATTTTGATTCCGAACCATGGACTCTGCCGAGTCATTTGGACACGGAATTTGGTGAAATTTTAAATAATTTAATCCATATCGTAAAATATGAATTTTTATCTTTTGTATTTATTTAATTTATTTAATTAAAAAAATTGATATTTTCCAAACCGTAGATCCTGCCGGATCATCCGGATATGGAAATTATTTTTTATTAATTGTTTATTTAATGAATTTTAGTCATAATTTTTATTTTATTATTTTATTATTTTTCTTGAATTTTTAATTATTATTACTTTTAAAAAATATATTTAAAAAAACAGAATTGATTTTTTGTTGTATTTTTAGAATTATTCAATTATAATTTTTTAATAATTTTAATAAAAGGTTAATGAAAAAAAATAAAAATTGATGTTTCAAAATAATGAAGATTTGAAATAACGACGGATGGGGATTTTTGTTTGAAAAATATTTTTTTTTGATAGCCTTAAAAATGAAGAAAGTTAATTATTCACATAAAACTTCTTTTTTTTTTAATTAATTATTATTTACTTATTGATTTTATTTATTATTAAATAAGTGAAATAAATTTTATCATAAAGTAAAATTTTGGCATAAAAGGAAAATTAAATAAAGTAAAGTAAAGGGGATTTTTTTTTTAGTTTAGACATCCATAAAAAAAATGCATAAAATAACACATGTAAATAAATAAAGGGAAAACATATAAAGTAAATAAAGGAATATTAAAGAATAAATAAATAAAGTGGGGCTTTTTGACCTTCTACTTTTTTTAAAAATTAAATAACATATTCAAATAAATAAATAAACAAATAAAAAGCACATAAAGTAAATAAAGGAAAGTTAAAGATCAATAAATAGTAAGCAAATAAATAAAGTGGGGCTTTTTGGCCATCCACTAAAAATAAATAAATAGGAGGTATAACCTTCCATGAATTATTATAATAATAATAATAATAAAGATAATAAAAGTTAGTTGTTAGAATTAGTTGTTAATAACAATAATAATAACAATAATAAAAGTTAGTAAAGTTAGTTGGGTTAGTTGTTAACAATAATAACAATAAAAGTTAGTAAAGTTAGTAAATTAGTAAGTTAATAATAATAATAACAACAATAATTAAAGGTTAGTAATAATAACAATAATAAACAAATAAAATGTAAAAGAGAGTTAGTAATTAGTTAATTCTGCAGAAATAAATAAAAGGTTAGTGACTAAAATGAATAAATATGAGAAGATGAAGGATAAAAAATGAGGTTGTACCTTTTGAAAATGAATTTTGAATTCCGGAGCAGAGGTGCGCGCGCGGGGGTGAAAAAAAAAAAAAAACAGTCAGAGAAGGTTTAGGTTTTCTGGAGAGGAAGAGAAGAGGGCCAGGGACCTAGGCTAATTTTTTCCTTTTTTTCAAAACGAAGCTCTAAGTTTTTTTTCTCATTTTCTCTCTGTGTTCAGCACAAAATTTGGGGGGCTATTTATAGAGGAAGTTTGGCTGAACTGTTGATGGATAAATTAATAAAAAATTTCAAACTTATCTTTTAAATTGGTAAAATGACAATTTTAGTCCTTTACGTCTCTCAGCCTCTGGATAAGTTCCTGAAGCTTCTGATTTTGACAATTTTGTCGTTTTCTGTCAATTTGCGCCAGAAACGTCGGCAGGCCCAAAATTTTATGTGACAAACTACCAAATGCTCCTGGAACTTTCAGAATTTGTCAATTTTTCCCAAAACTTCTTAATGTTGTCATTTTTACCTCAAACTTTTAAATTTTGCCATTTTTTTGGAGTTTTCTTTTTTTCTTTCAAATACACACATATATCATTTTAAATCAAATCTTCACAAAAAAAAAATGTATTTTAAACTAATTAAAATTTTTAGTAATAATAATAATAATAAAAATAATAATTTTTTTTATTTAATTTCTTTTAAAATTTTTTATGGTCGGACGAAATTGGGTGTCAACAGCACTAAATGAAGTTTAGGGGTAAAATGGTAATTTTGCATCCTGAATAGCCGAGACGAGTCCCGAGTGTTTTAAAATGAATTTTAATAACTTAACTTTCAACCTTAACTCAAAATTAAAGAATAGACAAGAATTTAATCAAGAATAACTAAGTTACAAAGTAGGGGCTTAATTGTAAGAAGCTTAATACTTTGATGGCCTTTGGGGTTAAGTGAGGGTTAAGAAAGGAAAGTGAGACTATGGCTGCCATACTCTCGTTTCCAGCCTTCTCACCCTCATTTTTCTCTCAAATTAATATTGGAATCAAGTGTTCTTGGTGTCAAGAGGTGCAATTCAAAGTATATAAGCTAGGAGGAGTGCATTTCAAGCTTTAAACCATGGTTTTGAAGCTTGGAAGGGCGTTTTTCCATATCCCCTGTCTTTGAGCAAGGTAAGTAATGTTTTCTTGATTGAATTCATGTTATTTACTTGGTTTGGAGCTTGCGTTTTGGTTAGAGAGTGAAGTTTTGGTGATTGGTGCCTTTGTTTTTTATTGGAACTTGTGTAGAACTTTGGTGAGCTTGGTTGATTGAAAAGGAGATTGATTCTTGCTTGTTACTTGGAGTTGAGGTAAGGGGAGTATGTTTTCAAGTTCAAATAATGCTAATAGCTTGAGTTTACTTGAAGAATTTGAGTGGTTTTAGCTATAGTATTAGTTAAAAGTTTTGGTTGAATTGTGGTAGACTAGAGGAATTGGGAGGATTGGATTGATGTTACAAGGCATCATAGATTAGCTTGTGATAGTTGGTTATGTTCTATGCAACATGTTCTATGAGTATATGAAATTTGGAGGCATTCCATGCATGTTTGGTATGTGTAGGAATCATCCAAAGTTCATAGCAGGAAAATGTGCCAAATTCTGCATTTCTGCAGATTGGCGACACCTCGCCAATTACAGGTCGACGCCAGCGACGCGTCACCAATCCAGAAAAATGTCACCGAACGTTACCAACTGTGGCGATGCATCACCACAGATATGAATGCCAAATTTTTCACATTTTGCTAGCTTGATCCAAGTGAGACCTAAGGGGGTTCTTAGCGTGCCTAGGGGTCTAAGGATTCCGGGGGTACTCCGAGACTCCCGAAAGTCCCACAAAATATAAGAGTTTCCTTGAGTTTTGTAGAGTTTTGAGGTTGCTTGTGCAACAAGCAAGGAAACTATGTTGCAAATGAGCATAACTAGCTACCACTAGCTCAGGTGAAAGGTTTAGAACCCTTGTCGACCTAGCCGTGCCGTAGCCACGAGGTTGCAAGGCGAAACCTTGTTCATCTAGTCTACAACAAAGAGGTCCTATGGCTTAGTCTACAAAGTTCCACCATAATTCCCCTGCATAACGAATATGGCAAGGCTACATGATTGCATCAGTAAGCTACGGCTTACTAGGAGCGACTTAGTGGCCAGAACTCGCTAGGCACGGAGTGACGCCCCGTGAGGAGGACTAGTTTGAGGAGAGGTCTCAAAGGCCTAGTTATATATGCATATATCATAACCTTATGCTATGTGAGCTCGCAGCAAGTTTACATGTGTTTATCATATGTCCAGTCCTAATAATTTTCTTGCAGGTACACAGAAGACCCCTTACTGAGAATTGTCAAACGACAATTCTCACTCCCTATTTTTGTTATGCAGAGATTGAAGTTGCTGGACCGGGTAATCGTTGAGGATTATCGCGGTAATGTTCTTTTGTGTGTACAGGTACGGCATTTGAGAATCTTGATGATTCTAGTATATTTAGTTGGCTTGTTAGCCAAGTAACAGTACTAACTAGTATCTTCCTTTCGCTGCAGAGCCTAGTAGCACTTGGCAAAGGACTTTTGAAACTCGCCACTAGGACGTGTATCCAAGGTGGGAGTTAAGTCAAAGAGATCTCAGTAGAGGCTTGTATTTATACAGTACTTTTAGTTGCCTCCGTAGCCTATGTTATGAGGAGTCCTCGACTCTAGGATTACTCCTAGGTAAGGACATTAGTCTACTTTATGTATGAATGTTCTCACAAGTTGTTATGTGTAGTAAACTCACACAAATGTTGATTTTGTATGCTTTGGCTATTTGTACTTATTTTTGTGTAGAAATTACTTGGCCAAGTTAATGTTTTATGGTTTTAATAAACCAATTCAAAGCATGAAGAGCATGCATATTGCATATTCTAGGATAATCAACTAATATCATGGGATTTAATCCGCACACATACGCAACTAGCCAATTGCAATCTACCGTGAGACCAGCTCTCACAGGGCTTCCTGGGCAGGGGCCATGGACGGCCGTGTCAAGAATAGTCTTCATGCCTTTTTCCATGGGGAGGATTCAAAGGATTTTAAGTTTGTTGTCTTCTGTTCATTCATTTGGTTCAATTGTAATAAGGTCATGCGTAAGTTAAGCTACTTGGTTCCATCTCAATTGGCTTTCAAAATAGAAGCATGGCTTGATAAATGGCAAAAGGCGAGCATCATTCACCAGGAACCACATGATACAGTGCGTAAGGTGGCAAAAAAGTAAACCAAGCCCTTGATGGGGGTCATAAAATTGAATGTGGATGCGGCTTGGCAGAAGGATAGCAAGCGGACAGCTATGGGCCTTGTCAGGTGTGATCATGAAAGGGTTGTCCAATTTGCAATCCCTGTCATCAAATTAGCTTACTTGGGCTCAAATCCTTTGTATTAGGAGACCTTGCCAGTCTTGTGGGGTCTTAAAGAAGTGGGACGTCAAGAGGTTCACTTTGTGATGCTTGAATCAATTCTCAAATGTTGGTTTCAAAACTTTTGAGTTCTCATTATCTTTCTTTTTTTTCGAGCAATTATTGATGAGGCTCGTTACTTAGGAAATACTTTTTCTTCATGCACTTTTTCTTTGTTAGTCGTTTAATTAATGGGGTTGTCATATTCTTACCCGAAAGGGCTTGGAGTCTTAAGGGAGACATTCTTGGGGTGTTGAAATGCCTCCTTAGCTTTGTAATGCTCTTATTCTTAATCAATAGGTCCTTAATCAATAGGCCAGCTTTCTGGATCTTTTGTTAAAAAAAAATATATCATTCCATTTAAATGCTTCCTTTGATATATCTTATAAATGGATTCTCGTGTTTGATTTTTTTAGGTTAAGTGCATTGCTAAACCTAGTTCTTGTTTTCTCGTTGTGTCATTTACCACCACAGAGAGAGTTATAGAGATTTAGATATGTAGTATATCAAAAGAGGATTTCAGAAGTACGACATAACTAGAGAAGAAAATCATTTGCGTTTCCCTTCCCAAGTCGCTTGAATATATACTAAAATTACTATCTAAAATATTGTGTACATGTGTGAAAAAAAAATGTACTAAATCCTAGTGTCAATGAATAATTAAATATAGAAAAATTAAATTGTTCTACTTACTTTATTAAAAACCAGTCAAACTACGGCGGTTATGATTTAGTAAAAATCTTTGCAATGATTCTTTTGTAGGTAACATTACTCTTTTTGCTTTCAAGAAGGTTTGAAACTGAATCCTAGCTTCAGTCTTTGCACTTACAAATTGCTACTAAATACTAAACTGCATATAAAAAATATTCGCATGAAATTTGTGTACAATAAAAACAGAAATATTATTACAATCACTTATCTTTTTCCTATGTTTTCTTAATACTTATAGGCGTACATATATTTAAAGTACAAAGAGGTTTGGTAGCCATTTAAGATGTGAACTCCAGTCTCTCAACATTTGGTAAGGTAGATAGGGCTCTGTCTTTCCATAATTTATACTTAGGTTCAAGACACCTCTTCTCTTTTCTTACTTCTAAGCTCTTAAATCTTATAATGAAATTCATTCTGAGTATAAAAAAAAAATGTAAACTCTAGAATAGGTGCATGTTCTTACTCATCCCACTGGGTCCAGAGCAGATCATCATTTTTTTTTTTCATTTCTCAGACGATGAACCTTAAAATTAATGACAATCTTGTCACCCCAAAGATCCAAAAATCAAGGCACCAGAATCTAATTACCAAAAGTCCTAAAAAATCATCTTTCCCTACGTTAGCTCTTGGGCCAAATCTTCTCCAACTCCTCACCATAACTGCCGGTGAAAGGATCGTCCCACGCCACGAAATGAGGCATAGCCACCTACCTATTTATGCCCAACAAAACCCACACTAGACCATTGTTGTGCTTGCTAGAGTGAACTATTAGCATAAAAAAAATTGTACCCCAAATGAGACCAAATCAGCTACTTGTGTTTGCCTCAAGCTTGTTATGCCTTCTAAGTGGTCTAGTTCTTGGTTCAGATGAGAAGCTGGATGAAAGAAAGGTACACAAATAATTATGTTTTGTTGATCAAAAGTTGGCTAATCTCTTGTTAATCAGATAGTAATTAGCCTTTGATTTGGATTAACAGCCATATATTATATACATGGGAGAAGCTCCATCTTATGCCCCCGTGAACTCACTTGCCGAGGAACATCATGATCTTCTTGTCACGGCCATTGGAGAGTAATAATTAGTTTCCTTTTTTCCCCTCTTTTTAATAACTATTTGTTTTTTTTTTTTTTGTTCATTGTGGTAATTTTACATGCAAAGTAACCATATTATTTAAGAATCTATCTCTCTATGAATTTATTGGAGAAAACTAACAAGTCATTATACACTTGTTTGTCGCACCATTAAAATAAAAAGTTTCATTAAAATAACTTCTATTCCCTGTTATTTTTTCAATAGAGAAATTATATATATTAATGTTTTTGCAAAAATATGGTTTCGTTTAGTGAGGGAGCAGCAAGAGCGTCCAGACTATATAGCTACGGGAAGAGCTTCAACGGCTTCGTAGCTTCGCTTCTGCCCCATGAAGCAGAAAGGCTCTCAGGTGTGTCCACCAAGAAAATAAAAACAAAAAACAAAAGGCTTTTGAAAAAAGTTCAAATTAAGGTTTTCAGTTTTTTTTCCAACGCTTTCTGATTCGAATTCTGTCATTGTTTACAGACCACGATCGTATCATATCGGTTTTTGAAAGCACAAATCGCGAGCTCCACACGACCAGATCGTGGGATTTTCTGGGAATGACCATACCAAAAACGAAAAGAAACCCAGCAGCCGAAAGCAACATTATAGTAGGACTTTTGGACACAGGTAATATTTGTAATTAGCGTCGCCAAGAGTTTAACATAATTTATGAACAATTAAGATAATTAAGCTAGTTTTGCGCCACTAGTAAAATGACAAAGGTCGTGGAAAATGGAAGGTTGGGGGTCTGACTCTCGTCTCCCTAATTTCCTGGCAAAAGGTGCCATGTATACTAGTTTGAATATCTTCAGAGTCTCACATATCCTCTAGTAACAGCTGCTTCTGATTACAAAAAATAATAATAATAATAATTAAGCTAACACTGTTACCAGATATAGGTTTTTTGTTTTGATTGTTTGTTTTTGTTTCCAACTCTTTTAGGAATTTATCCAAAGGCACCCAGCTTTAATCCCAAAGGCTATGGACCTGTTCCTTCTGCATGGAAAGGCAAATGTATCGCGGCACACAATTTTACTGGCTGCAACAAGTAATACTTAATTTCTCTCTCTCCATATATGATCTTCAATACGTTTTGGTGCTTAAATGATTTAAATAAAAAACTGAGGTCCAAATTGATCATATGAAAATTATTAAGGGCCTTAAATGTGATTTTTCCCAGAAAAATCATCGGTGCAAGATTCTACAACTTAGTAAACGCCGGCAGCTCCGAGGAGGAACAGAGTCCCATCGACGAGGAGGGCCACGGCAGCCACACTTCCTCGATCGCGGCTGGCGCCGTCGTCAACCACGCCAGCCTCTACGGCGTTGCCGAAGGCACAGCACGCGGGGGCGTCCCCGGCGCTCGTATCGCCATGTACAAAGTGTGCTGGTGGATGGGCTGCAGCGACGCCGACATATTGGCGGCATTCGACGACGCCATCAACGACGGGGTGGATATCATATCAATGTCCGTCGGGGGCATGGCGAAGGAATTTTTCTTGGATTCCATAGCCATCGGATCGTTCCATGCCATGAGGAGGGGGATTGTGACGATCTGCTCCGGCGGGAACGACGGACCAGCTCTGTACGCTGTCGAGAACGTCGCACCTTGGATCTTCACGGTCGCTGCCAGTAGCATTGACAGAACTTTCTTGTCCACCATCAAGCTCGGCAACGGCAAAAACTATACCGTAAGTGGCCTAATCCTTAATCTTAATCTTTTGGGCTTTGAACTAAAATCAATTAAAATCGCAACTTATAGTTGCTATCAAAATTGCTTTTTTTTTTTCTTAATGATATTCAGAATTATCTATGGCCAAATCTAAGGGTTTAAAGAGCAAGAAAACGGGAAGTGATGTCTCGAATCGGGACTTGAGCTGTAGCAGGGGCAAAGCTCTTGCCATCTTAGTCAGCAAAGAAAATTAAGTTCATAAGTCAAGTCCAAGTCCAAACATCAGGTCCTCGTTTGACAAAGTTTTGCTCTTTACAGGGTTTTGCGATCAACACATTCACGCCAAATAAAACAATGTATCCTTTAACGACCGGAGTCCTTGCAAGTAACGTAACAGGGCACTCCCCCTATGGAAACAGCAGGTAATAATTCAGCTCGTTTTTATTTCGAAACCAAGAAAAAAACAAAAAAAAAAGAAAAAGAAAAAGGTTTTGGTCCTATAAACCAGCTGAAGTGCGTTGATGGTTTTGAACAACTTGGAAGTGCCTGTGACTATGGAACCATCGACCAAAGCAAAGTAAATGGGAAGATAGTGTACTGCATAGGGAGCAAGGGTCAGGACTTCAGTATCCAACGGATGGGCGGTGCCGGAACTGTCATGTCCACTGACGACTACTTCGACTTTATCCCGGAGACATACACATCCGCCACCATCGTCAACGACAAGGATGGATCCATGATCGAACACTACGCCAGGTCCACCAAGTAAGTTAATTTCGAGGTATCTTTACCTGTACCACATCCTGTGTAGTCCAATCAAGTAACCATAATGCCAATCATTTTGAGCTATTGCCCTGGTTCTCGCATGGCAACATGTAAATGAACTGAATGTTTCGGTTTGATGCAGAAATCCTCAAGCTGTCATTTATGAGACGCAGACTGCCAAAATGAAAGCTCCATCTGTGGCTTCTTTCTCCTCCAGAGGACCTCAGACTGTCAGCCCCAATATCCTCAAGGCAAAGTCTAGCTCCTCTGTTCAGATTTATGTTTTATGTATCGATTAATATCCTGCCTCAAAATACTGACTTCAACTCTATATTCTAGCCTGATGTTTCAGCACCAGGACTCCATATCCTGGCAGGATACTCGAGCTTGGCATACATAGCAGGGGATCGAAATGTTGTCTTCAATATCCTCTCAGGGACTTCCATGGCTTGTCCCCATGTGTCCGGCGGCGCTGCCTATGTCAGAACCTTCCAGCCCAAATGGTCAGCCGCAGCTATCAAATCAGCTCTCATGACTACTGGTAAGACTTCTAAACAGACTACTGACAAGCTTAGCCACTTGATGGTTAGGCCACTGAATCATCAATTTCAAAACAAATCTCATTTTCCGGTTTCAGCAACTCCTATGGGGATCACGGATGAGGAATTTGGAGAGCTAAGCTCCGGTTCAGGACAAATAAACCCATTAATGGCACCTCACCCAGGCCTTATCTACGACATCTCACCTGATTCATACATTGCCTTTCTCTGCAAAGAAGGCTACAATGAGACCAAAATCAGCCTGCTGACGGGCGACAAGATAAAATACAACTGCTCCAGCGATAAACCTGCACAGGGAACTGATGGTCTCAACTATCCTTCAATGCACACACAACTAACTTCAAATGAAACAAAAGTCTCAGCCGAGTTTTACCGGACAGTAACTAATGTCGGATTTAGGAACTCCACGTATCGAGCAAGAATTACCTCGCATAAGGAGCTTGCTGTCAATGTAGATCCCAGTGTGCTGCGCTTCAACAAGCTGGGTCAACAGCTCTCCTTCAAGGTTAGGGTAACTGGAGCCTTCGGAACCGGCATGCAGATATTGCGTGCAGTACTTGAATGGAATGATGGGCACCACAGTGTCAAGAGTCCTATTCTTGTGTTCCGATCATAAAAGTAGCACTAGGACTTAGATTTTCAGTGCTTTTCCTTATGTCATAAGCAGAGAAATGAAAGTTTGGTTAATTTTCATTCCACAATTATGCGGAATAGCTGCAAACATTCAAGAAATATCGAAGAAGGCATCTCATTCTAAATGGCTATTTACTAAAACATATAAATGGAAAGAAAAGCGGGGCAACTGATAACCACTACTGCAATAAGATTCTCAAAACTTCTTTCTCATGTACACTCTCTGCTAGAAGGTCAAAAACTCACAGCAGTACATTATAAGACATTTCAACCTATTGCTATCCGTTTTTACCTGAAATGTTTCAGGCCAAAATGCCTCAACGTTCACTACCAACTCCCAGCTCAAGCTCCCTTTGACAAAATCATAAGTTCTACTCAAAATCTTTAGGTCCCAGCCATGATATGACTGTAAAAATAAGCATGGTGGTCTCAAAATATCAGCTGCGTCAATGCAACTTCAGCTGTTGAGTACAGCCAAAACTTACAAGCAGAAAGCAGCATGAATGTCGACACTCTGAAAGGCATCCATGTTAACTCCACTTGGTTCCCCATGCATCTGATTACAGACGGCTCAAAATTCAATTACACTCTAATCCCTTTTTAATGTCAGCAACACATCCTGCATTGACGGCCATGAAAGTTCTTTAGTTTTGTCAATTCTCTCCTCCTCCTCCTTGCCAAAGCTGCAGCTAGTTGGCCTTGTACTCTCTTACTTACATATTTGGCACTTTCTTTCTTCTCCTCTGGCAAAGCACTTGCAGATTGATCTGTTGTTGAAGCAGCAGCTCCCATGTCAGAAACTCCATGGTGGAAATAATCTGGAATAGTCTCCCTGGTTAATGTAAGTTCAGTTCCCACAGAAGTTGGAGTTATAGCTTCGTTGTTCTTCTCTTCCGAATTGTCAGCTTCACGGTTCTCGTCTTCTGAAGGGAATCCACAGGTCTCACCTTCTGCATGGTGTTTGACAGGAAATGCATTCAGATCAATAGCTAGTGAGTTTTCAACTTTCAGAGGAAAAGAGGATCTGTTACTCTCTACATGTGAAATGGTTCTTGAAGAACTCTCAGCAGCAATACACCTATTAGTCAAGAATACTTCATCATCATTTATGTTTTCTGCACAACTTGAGAGCTGAGGTTGAAATCCACTACCATTTTCAGGAAGAGGAAAGAACCAAGGACAAGGGACAATGTACAACGGACCATTTTGTCCATTGATACTCGAGGGACTTTCTTGATTCTGACATGAGGCAACCCTAGCAGGAGTTGCCACAGTGATGTTTGATGAAACCATTGGTGGGGGATTCTGGAAACCTTTATGAGGTTGGACAGGATGCAAGGAAGACTGATACATGGAAGGCCAACAAAATGGTGGAAAAGGATGTTGACTATACAAGAACAAGGGAGTATTTGTTGTAGATATCTTAGGATCACAAGACCTGACTTCTCTGGAAGTTTCTCCCTTCTCAGCTTTTATGACCTTGTCCATCTGCAGAGAACTAGAAGATGTTAAACATGGGAAATTACTTCCAGGATTCCGAAGCCTATAGAATTGAGAACCAGGTCACATACCCGCCTCTTTAAGTGCCTATTAGTCTTCTCCAATGATTGATACTGTGTCAAGACCATTTCCTTTTCCTTCACAATTAAGTACAGAGACATAAGCAAACACGCACAAGCATGAAGGCCAGTAAGCATGTCTTTAATAAGAGGCAATTTCATGCCCCAAAATTGCTCTCCAGTGTTATCAACAACAAATATGGTGGACTAAAGACTTTTCAAACCACTGAACTAAGCAAATGAGGCGACAAAAGCAAAATCCAGCTACCCGCATTAGATTTTCATTCTCTCTTGTCAGATCGGCTGCTTTTTGTCTCAACTCTTCACAAAGTGCCTATACCGCAAATATAGTAACCCAAAGCTCAGGATTTCATCAACCAATTTAATCAACAGTTGAATAAAAACTGCAACTCTTTGCTCAACAGCTGAATAAAACATTATATTTTGTATCATACTCATCTGTTCAGGAATAAAATGTTTTGGTTTAAAATCCTATTTTCAGAAATCTTCATTTCCTGAACAAGTAATAATAATTCATAGGGGCAGCACAAGTTGACCTGAGCAACAGAAGAAAATTGTTTCGTTCACCATTTCTTAAAAGACAAATGTTAACAATTAGTTGCTCTGTTGCCTACACATAGAGGTGAGAAATCAAACTGGATCCTGGAATCAAATGCTAACATGATATCACATCAGAATACCTGCAGTGAAGCCTGGTATATGAGGATTCAAGTATAATCGGCAGTGTCTTACTAATTGGTGAATTTAAATTCTTGTCCCTCTCCTCATGATAGATATATAATATATATACAACCATTAGCAAATTGAGCTTGTTTACTGGATTTATGATCCAAAATTATTCATGGAACATCTATACAAATTTTCACTTGAAACAGAAATAAATAAATAAATAAATAAATACATACAATATATGTGTGTTTGTGTGCATGCGTGTGCGTGTGTGTGTGTCGATATGAGCACACAAACACACATTCAAAAGGTCACGACTAGAAGGCTCAATAATGAGTATTTTAAATGAACCCAAAAGAAGTTCCCATCAGTAGGAACAGTTTTACGAAATGGTATACGTTTTCAAAATGTACGCAACTAGAAGGATCAATATTGAGTATTTTAAATGAAACAAAAAGTAGTTCCCACGAGTTAGGAAAAGTTTCTAACTGTCATACAACAAAAGCCTGGTGGCAAGTATTAAATGCCTCACTAATAACCCTAGATAAACGCTTCTCCATGTATAAAGCAGGTGCATTATCAGATTTTACATGTGCACTGGCAGAAAACAAGAGACTGCTGAAACCTGCAAGCCCGTTATAGATTGAAGTTTCTTGTTTGGTTACTAAGATAATTAATGTCCCCATCCCTAGATGAATCAAAACAGTGGTTTCTCACAAAATCATGGCACTGTGGAATTATCGCACCTGTTCTTAAAATGCCTGTTTCACCACCCATTTGTGTTATAAAAATGATCCTTTAAGCATTTCTTTGAAAGCACAGCCACATTTAAAATCATGGCACCACTGACACCTAAAAGGCTAAAACCATTCTAGATTTATTTCTTTTGGACCCTATACTTTATTAGCTTTGTAATTGATGCCACCATTTATGGATCAATTAAAACAAGGTTAAGTCACAAAATATATGGTCATCTGTTTATTTATGACGCCTTCAACTTTTGAAGTCCATGTTTCACACACACAAGTGTTTTGAAAACACAATTGTGTTTTAAGTGTCCCCTACTTGATGAATACATTTTCACATAAATGTTTTAGAAACAGCTTCACTTCTACAAAAACCAAAAGAGAAGGCCCCATCGTACACCTTTAGCTTTTGCTTTCAGCTAATATAAGGCCTTATCAAGGATAACTATTTTTTTAGCCCAACAGATAAAATGCACATAAAGGCAAGTATAGATAGTTTGAAAGGTTCCATCACTAAGGTTGAGGGAAATAACAGAATTCAAAAGATTTAGTTCGAATTGGCTGTCCAAAAACTCAAACACAATATCATAATCCATTAAGCAAGCAAGTCTCACTATTTTCCTTGCCAAATTTAATCTGCAGTGCCAATTATAAATAATAAGCAGCTGAAGTCTATAACTTTGTAATTGATAAGGATAATGGCAGGATTTCTTACCAATACTCCACAGTCAAATCAAAGCACAAGATATCCCTCGGGTTATTTACAAATGCGAAAATAGAGCAGTATCTACATGAATGTATTACGTGCTTGCATCCATGAGAACAAAAAGTAATTTCTCAGTAAGTCAGGCATCAACAAATCAACGTTTAAAAAATATAGACTGTTTCCAAAACCTGGAAAAGCCTGAAGCTGTAAACGGTGATGTTTTAAATGTATATAGATTAGAGATATACCTATTTTCTATACCAAGGTATATTTTACTTCATCACCCTGCATTGTATTAAGATTTCTATGTTATCCATTTTAAAATAAAAACAGACTACTCAGTGATTTTAATGTATTGCAACACGATCAAGTAAATGTGGCATCAATCTACAAAAGATTCGTTTCTAAGTATGTTACTGTTATTTTTGTCCCAAAATATCGCCATGTACTAAATTATCTTTGTATCTTGTCACAAAAACATTGCTACATGTGCAATCATCTTCATCCTCCTTCAAACATGCCTTCATCTCAGTTAATGTTACTGCTGATGGTTTTATGAGCAGAGTCGTCCTACTTTCCCGGTTTAACAAGTAGGCAAGCAAAAAACTTCCTGTCCAAGTCACAACTTCAATTACGGTTATAGGATAAAAATTGGCTAGGAAGCCCATACAAATTCAAAAATAAATAGGTCCACAATAGATTCACTGGGTACATAAGAATTAATTGACAAAGGAAAAGGTTAATGGGAAAAACTTCTTAAACCCAAATATAAAGCATAAGAACTGATCTTTTGTTTTTCGGGCCCAATTCATGAAATTCATTGAGTTTTTGCAACTTGAATAATTCAGGAGGTATTAAATCAAGTTTTCCATCGACAGAGCTTAGGGATAGATAAGAATTCAATACGTATTCCAAGCATTGGAATCTCTCCTTATCTATGTATGCAGTCCAATATTTGTATATTTGTATTTGCTCAGTTGTGTAAGCATGTCTGTGCAATGACTCTGATTGACCAAGACCATAATCTCCAAAATGAAAACACAATTTACCTGCCTACGCCGTATGGTTTGCCTAGCTGACTCCCGATTTGCTAATATTCTACGCAATCTCCGTGCTTCCTTTTCAGCCTGATTGAAGCAGCTCAGTTGACATAGTGAAAGAAGAAACAGCATTTGTATAACATTACAAGAAACCTAAGCTCACTATTACCTCACTTAAGTTTTGTCTTGACCTCCCGCAACCAGTTAGCGTGTATCTTGTGGTACTCATGAATTTCCTTCCAAATATTTCATCCACATTCTCAACCTTTACTGGTTTCATGTCTGAATTACCTGATACATTGCGGTTGCCCTGCTGAACTATAGTAGCCTGATCCTGCTATTAAAAAATAAAAAAAAGGAAAAAGGAAGGAGAGATTTTTAAGTCCTGCAGAAATTAGTGCAACTTAGAGACAATTTGCAATAAATAGTCAGTCACCATAACTATCTTACCTAACAGCATTACTGAAAGAAATTACTTTTTCCTCCAACTGGAAACTTAGAAACAGGCTACAATTCTGATTGAAGGTTACTTTTTACATTTCCAACTTTATGACTCCCCACGTTCCACATTTCCATGTCTAGTTAAAATTGCTTGAGAGCTTCTCACCAAAAAAAAACTTGACAATTAGACAAATTTGTATCACTACCAATCATATCGGCATCATAAATTGCAAACTGGACAATGTGTATCCTTACCATAAATTGCAAACTGGACAATGTGTATCACTACCAATCATATCGGCATCATATACTGTATAAAAGCTCCATCTGCCACTACATTCGGATTACTACATTATGATTCCTGGCAATGAAGCACTGCATTTTACGCCCTAGCCCAAAGTGAAATGAATTCTTAATCAATCAATCTTTTATTAAAGCTTCACCAAATTCACGAAGCTAAAATGGATCCTTACTTAGACTATAAGCAGAATATACCCGGACGAACTTATACCACCGATGCGAGGCCGAAAATTCGAAATTCTTTAGCAGACATTTTCCTTCCGTTACCATTCAAGTTTGGACACTCTCTCTAAGTTCCCTAACTTTGGATTCTCAATTATGATGTTCAAAACCACGAGAAGCAACACAAATAAACTGCCCGAAGAAAAACGGACAATAATTTTTAATACGAAAACACTGACAAGCCACCAACCTCGGCAAGATCCGGACCGGTTGGGAGCGGGTCAAGCGGTTTGCTGTCGAGTTCAGACGGCGGCGACTCGCTCTTGACTCTTGTCCTGACTCGCTTCCCTTTGCTCCCCCATTTTGCGGCGGAATCCGAGACAATCTCCGGCACAGCCAAACGAGCCAAGCCTGCCAACGCCTCCGCCGCCTCCAACTCCACCCGATCCGCCGCCGCATTCGTCGGAACAGAATCCCCCAACTCTGAAACATCCCCCGAATCCATCGCCTACTAGCTCGCAAGAAACAAAAACGAAAACCGAGAGGAAAAAAGAATGACACAACCCAAAAAAATCTTGTTTAAGGATGCTTCGAGGGAAGTTAAGCTTCTCTGGTACTTGAAGAGAGAGAGACAGAGAGTATTGCTACTACTTAGAGAGAGAAAGAGCCCTGAGGCGGCGAGAGATCGACACGTGTAGCGCCAGCTCGATATTTGACATCCATGGGCGTCTCCACTGTTTCTTTGCTCGCCACGTATCGGAACTTTTGCCACATAAGCGATTTGCCTCCCATGGGAGGTTTTGGTACAAGCGAGAGCAGAGTCGGCCTAAAGGAGAGGCCCTTTGGGTAGATGACACGTGGATTAGGGACGTTTTTGCCCTTAGGGCTCAACGTGGGAAGTGGAGGACCACAAATAAGGATGATTTAACTGTCTTTCTGTTCGGTTCTTAGTTAATAAACCTAATCACAAACATATAAAAACATATATGTATTAAATAGAGTTATACTATGGAGGATAGGGAGGAAGAGAGACTCAAACCCATATGTGGAGATTTAGAGTTGGCATTCCTAACTGTTAGCCAAGTACACGAACTTTCATATGGATGTAAATCGTTATTATGACTTCACTATTGTTGCCTATTTGAGATATTTTAGCTTGGTAAAGGTAGGGATGGCATTGATTTTCCATTATCGTTATTATAGATAAGGCTTGTATTTGGGAGATTTGTAAAACATGATTATTTGAAATAAGTAATGGATATCCAAGACCTTTAAAGACAAATGAAGCTAAAACAAAAAACAAGGTTGTGTATTTGGAGAAGACCCTCTGATGCTTAAGTAAGTAGTGACTCAAGAAAGGAAAAATGTTAGTACAAAGCCATAGGCTGGAAGATAAAACGTATCTTACTTCTCTTTTGAAGGCTTTTTAAGGTCCTAGGATTTTGCCACCATGTAGGAAACTCCCTCCATTATGTGATCACCTTCATGACTATAGGGATCCCCCTTTAACATGCATTTTCCTTGGTTAACGGTCAACCCATTAACTCCTTATGAGTGAGACTTCAATGGGTCATCTAACCAACAAAACAAGGTACAATACAAGGATTAGATCTAGTACGGTTGCAAATTATTCTTCAATCGGCTTCTTGCCCTGTGGGCCAAAGCCCATAGGGTATCAACGGGTAGGGCTGATTATTCGGTTTATTTAATTCAAACTGAACCGAATATTTTGGTTTATTCAGTTTTCAGTTTATTATTATTAGAAACTGAATCAACTGAATTAAGCCTCTAGACCAAAGTAAAACCGAACCGAAATATTCGATTTGGTTTCGTTTAAAACCAAAATAACCGAAAAAATTCATATCCTAACACAGTGATGCATTTGTAACATAGAGAAAAAAATAGTGGCTTAAACAACTAAATAGCAAGAAATTGTAGGTCATTCTGGGGTTTATATGTATCTTACGGTGAAGTTGAGCAGAAGGCGTGGGCGAGGCCGCGAGGGTGGAGGTGAGTGGAGAAGGAGGGCAGACAGTGGGGCGAAGGTGAGGGCAAACGACAAGGGAGACAGTGGAGAAGCGTGGAGGGTTGGGGCGACAGTAGGGGTGAGGGGATACAGCGCCGCCCGAGGGGGAGTAACAGAGGTGAGTGATTGGCAAAGGAGAAGATGATGGGCCAAACCCCAAAAGAAGCCATCATTATTCTTTCTACCTTTCACTCAACCCCTAATTCTTTTAAACCTATCAACTAGCCCACCAAAACCTTCAAATATGACTTGAAAAAATTTCAGTTTTTTCGGTTACCGAAGTAACCAAAACCAATATTTTTCTATTTAGTTTTAACTGAAACTGAACCAAAAAACTGAACCAATATTTTCAAATTTTTTTGGTTTTTTAGTTTTTTCGGTTTAACAAAATAATAATCACCCCTATCAACGGGCCCCTCAAAGCTAAAATGAAGCGAATTTGGCTGCTCTACATTTTGGGTTAATTTGAGTGTGGCGGCCATGTGGTGGTTTCACATTAGGTAAAGGTATCTCTTCCCAAAAGAAACCCTTCGTCTTCAAATACTCTTGTTACATCCTATGGTCTCATTTTTAACTTTCTACTTCCAGTGATCTAGAGTTTCCATAATACCCCAAAATTCTTATACTTTTACCATTGCCTCATCAAGTTTGCTAGGGCCACTCCTTCTTTTCAACACTCTCTAGTGTCATTCATCCCTGATATGACAAGGTACGTGTATAGGCCTTAAAGCCTTCACACTATTTTTGGTGTACCATTAATTGCCCTGCCGATAAAAGGGGTCTCCTATGTTCTCATTGCATTCTACTTATTGTGTTTGTAGATGTCCAATGTCAAGGAAAAGAAGTCAACCTTTATAAAAGCAAGTGAGGTCATTAAGTTCCAGCCTCTCAATTTTGAGGAGTCCATAGCCTGAAGAGTATGATGACCCTCAACATCCTATTTAGCCTCTGGAAAAAGTATTTTATTCCCACAACCATGAACCATTCTAATCCAAAAGAATATAAAAGAGCTTACCAACTGAGAATAAGCAAATGAAGGTCTATGTTAGCCAAGTCCAGGTGAGTCTTAGCTTCCTTGTTCACCCTTTAGTATCCTAACTTTGTAGTCACTTCTACTTTACCTAGTCCCATTTGGCCCCAAATTGCCTCTTGCACATCAATGTTTTCCCCTTGGCTTGCCACTTGGTAAAGTTCAAGTATTACTTGAATTCATTCTGCTTATTTTATTCTTTAACCCTGACATAGTCCTCTTATTGCTTTTCTAACCTTTGACCTAATTCCTTCAGCTGCAACCTTTCTTTCCCTTTCACTTACCCCAAAAAGCTAGAAGGACTAAAAGGAGAGGTTCTTCTTTATCCCTGTTGATAAGAATTGGGACTTCACCTACAAATAGATCAAAATCTCCATCCACAGGACTATTAAGCCTCTTCCCCTTAAGGTATAGTTAGAAGCCTTCACCGCAACCAGGAAGATCGTATCTTATTTACTGAAAGTGAAGAAATACAGGCTAAAGGAAAGAGTTTTCTCATTTCCCTAGTAGCTCTTAGATAAAATCACATTCTGGGTTTATGGAGCCAACTGTTTAAGTGAAGGTAAGCCTGATTGAATTTCCTAGTTCCACAGGGTGTATGGTGAACTCCTCAATTACTTGGACTATGGTGCTATTCAAATAGTATGTTTCCTACACTTTGATAATGTTTTCTTAAACACCGATATCTTTTCACTAATAGAATTGTGCGCGCGTGCACACACACACACACATGTATATGTATATATTAGTGTTGTGCCCAAAAGCCAATCATGAGATGATTGTATTTTGCACATTGAGTCATAATATTTTATTAAGTCATTAATCCAGTAATTGTGTTTGTTGTTTTGTTTCTGCGTAATGTAATAAACATAATTATAACCCTAGAATAATAATAATCTTAAATTTCCCTAGTCTAGTATTATTGTGGAGCAGGTTACAATAATACATAACAACTAGTATATGTGGAGAATAATATGAGATATATAGTCTACATATGAGTACAAGTTGGAGAACTTGTGTACTGGACCGACCCACCATGAGAGCGCTACATGGATCGTTATATGAATATCATAAGTGATTTCCATAGTAATCATGGTATATGTAATCCTTTAACCTAAGGTTATCAAGGTTCCTTACATGTGAGTCACATACTTTGATACTTCCCTTTGTTGCTTGTAACTAAGTAAACGTGAAAGAGGTTATTGAGTATGTCACATAACATGCGAAGGGTTTTGTATGATCAAGATGGGATTTGTCCCTCCTATGTAATGGGAATGATAACTTCAAGTCCCTTGATAGAGTGGGGCTAAAAAATGCATGGTCATGCTCAGATGAGTTGATATACGATATTAATGTCATCAGTTTAAGTTAGCCTACTCGGTAATTAATAAACCAAAAATTGGGCTATACGAGAGTGACACATTCTATATCTCGTGCTTAGTCTTGATATGTTAGACAAATGGACAATGGCATATACGGATAATGATCATAAAGGTTTAGTCAAATCACTGACAATCTTGTCACTTAAGTTGCAATGATGTGTTGTTAGACACCGCTTATTGTTTATGATCATAAATGTGATTTATGATCATTGCTAATGTGATAAGAGCCTATTGAGTCGCACACATAGAGCCTATTGGATTATTTGAGTGCATGGACTAATTTATTTGGGTTATGGTTTCATGATAATTTCGTATTAATAATTGGCTCAAAAGTTGAGCCATTATTAAGCCCAAAATTAAAGCTTAATTGGATTAGGGCTTTGAAACCCATTAGGCCTAGAAGTTTAGTCTCACTATAAATACAACATATAGTGAGAAATTTGCAGCTTTTGCTCTAGCCTCCCAAAAGTGACAGCTATACTCTTCTTTTGCTATTCCTTGGACGACACAAGCTAGCACTACGAGCACAAGAGAAACGCATCTACTGAGACGTGGTGGAGACGTGATGATCCCAAAAAGCTCGTGTGGATACCATAGAGAGCTCGAACACGTCAACTATTCAGGTTTTGGGATTCGACTCAACAGTTGGGTGAAAGATCTCAACCAAAATTAGGTATGAAAATTTTTGAACATCCGGTTTACCCCGTTTCACTTGGATCCTAGAGGGTTTGGCTCCCGAAACCCTACAGTATATGTATGTATATGTATATATATATATATATCATAGCTTTATTAGTACTCCCATGAAGCTGCTACGAGGCACCCAATGGTTATTGAAGCCCTAAGAAGAGCTAGGAGTTTTTTTTAAATCCACAAAGAAGGGCAAGGTGCCTCCCATAAAACCCACTATAGTGGAAGAAAATGCCCTTCTTCAAAGGGGAAAATGCGGAGGCCACTTGGGTTGTTTTCCAATGTGGAAATCATGGATATAGAAGTAGAATAACCCCCTTCATAGCAATGGCCCTTCATTTGAACCATCCTACCATCAAAAGAGACCTACTAAACTTTGTGCTCTTTCTGACTCATGTCACCTTGTTTCTGAGCCAGGCACATTCTGTACGTTTCTAATTCTCATTTTTTTCCAAGTGCTACTGCCAATTTGGTGACCCTTTACCCTACACAAGTAGGGCCAGTTGCCAACCTAAGGTCGACCTCGACACAAGAAATTTTGTAATTCATAGGTTTTTTAACAATAACCTTTATTTTATTTTACGTAAAGGATCTCATTCAATTTTCCAAAGCTTATTGAATTATTTTCTCATTTTTTCTTTTGCCTTGGTTTTTAAAATTGGAATCCAAATCATTAGTGCTTTTCATAACTAAATCTATATTATGAATGCCCATAACCTAGTGAATGCAAGGTTCTAGTATAATTACAATTTTGTATCAGAAAAATGCACTCTTCATCTAGAGCAACTCATGCCAAGGCCTAGAGATCCGCCCTCAACCACGGCCATCAGTAAATGACCTTAGAGGGCTTGTAGGCTCTAAGAGGCCCCAAAGGACGCATTTTTCGTGCTTTTGTAAGGGACACTTTACAAGTAGTGTCCCAAAAATCTCAAAAGAAACACTATATCTAATGCCTCCCCTAAAGATTATATGGAAAACCCTTTTTTCGAGCACTCTTCTTGGGGTAAATCATACAAGTAATAGCAATTAAGTAACTCATAATGTCCTGTGGGAACTACTATCTCATAGGTTTCGTGCTAATCATGAGACTTTAAGTGTCATCATTTTCTCATAGTGTGAGACTTTAATCTTGATGCGAGAGGCCTCAGCCTTGATGCAAGAGACCCTAGTCTCAATGTAGGAGACTTATGTCTTAATGTGGGAGGCCTTATCGTCAATGCTAGAGACCTTAGCCTTAATGAGATCTCAGCTAATTAGCGAACTTCCTCAAGTGCAATGGATCTTTAATGAGCAAAATTGTTAATAAATTTTGTAGGCAGAACTCAAAATCTTTATTAAATACTGGGAGTCAAATGCATGGGTGATGTCATTCTTCTTTAAGTATAGAGTCAACTTATGCTTAAAGAGGACCAAAGTTCACCTAGGCTCCCTAAAGGTTATGTATGGTCCTTTATAGTCCATCTAGTAGGCATTCAAACCTAAAGTCCAATTGTCTTGCCTTCACATGTGCTGGGTCGTTGCTCCAGGCTTGTTCTTGAAGACACTCTAGCCCAAATCCAAAATCTTTTTAAAAAGGTTTGCAACTTCTCTCTCATGTTAAAGGCCTCCCCCATATAGGTCATCTACAAGTGAGCACCCATTAATCCATTTCCAGACTAACACTAGACTATGAGGCTAATGGAATGAGCTCTTCCTGAGTTTACTAGTGATTGACCATGCTCCCAGATGGGGAATTCTCCTTAACCTCCTAAGCTTGAGGAACTTTTCAAACCTTTACAATATCATAATATTGAAAAATCTTAGTCTAGATAAGGGTTGAAGTGTTATCAAAACAACTGTTTAACATTGGTACTATGCATGAAAATCCCAGTCATGTAGAAAAACAGAGATTAGGGGGTTGTTCATGAGGACTAGGAGAATGGGTATCTTCTTCCTACCTTTACTAACCAGTTAACCCTAAACTCCAAAACCTACATATCTTCCTCCCACTTATGATGAGGATGCTTCTTCGAAGAGGTGAGATAATGATGTGTGTGTCAATTATCATGTTCATAAGATCAAGAAGCCATATATTGTGCCTTGTAAGTTTACCGAGAAATGTGAGTTCGTGACAGTGATTATGGTGCTAGAAGCTTTCTGTTATTCTAATGATGAGAGGTTACTTGGGATGAGAACCTACCTATTACAACATTACTTGTGCTTGTTCACTCCGAGTGGTATGGGCTATCCGCCCTCTTCCCTTCATGGAAACCCTTTATGCACTCTCATCTAAAAGTTTCCTGGTCATGGTTAGGGCCTAATATTTATCACCCTTTCTCAAGGCTCCCCTACCATGGAAAACAAATAGGGCACACATGTACATAATGTAATTGTCACCCTTCTCTTAATGGTCTATGCATTTACTTACTACATTAGCTAGCAATACAAAACCCTAAAGGATAATAGACAACACGACCATGTTTATGCCTATGCATCACTTGACAAGGCCAAAGTACACCAGCAAAACTCTATCCGTTTAAACACAGGTTAATGAATTTTTAAATATCAATTTGAAACAACTGAAAACAGGTATAACCTTCAAAGCCTCTTCAAACACCAAGTTAATGCTCAAGTCAAAACTGTACCTTATGTAGGAAGTAAAGTAAACTAGAATCCTTATTTAGAAAGCTAAAGCAATGCTGCTCATGCTAAGTCCATGAAAACATTACCAATAAGTTTATATTACTTAATAAAACATGTGAAGAAAGAGTTTTGCTCAAATCATAGCTTAATCTTAAAAGTTAAACCTTAGACAAAGGCACACATTTATACAGAAAACATAACAAGGCAAAAACATTCCGTACATTACCAATACTTCATAGTCTTTGCATTCACTAATAAAAAAAGAAAAGAAAAATATGCCTTTAGGGTTAGAAATCCATACAGCAAAACTAGTTTTCAAAATCATACTTATATACATACTCAAATACAAGTCTTGCTTCCTATGGATTATTATAGGATCTAGGGCACATGAAGCCCCTTGCCAGAAAAAAACATGTACACTTCAGGAGGCTACACCTTCCTCATAGAATCTCAGAATACCAAGCTTACATGCTACTACTGTCTCTTGGTTCCTTCCACCAAAGTTATTAAACACTCAGGCAACAATAAGATAGTGAGTTTACTTCTATGAACTATCAGTAAAGCATAGAACTAACACTACAAGAACATATAAATTGAATAAAAATTTCATTAATTCATAATTTCCTTGCTAATATATCTTTCCATTGCCTCTATTTTATCTAAAAATGATCACAAATATTCAATGACTTAAAAGTTCATTGCTCTAAAATTTATTCTTGTACTATAACAAAGAAATGTGTATACCATTTCCAACTTCAATGTTGATAGGGTTGATGATGACAGATGAATATAGAACTCATTTCAATATGGGTACATGAGTCACTTTGGTCTCTGTTTTTGTCCCATCCATCAAGCATTACAAATTTAAGTTTGTTCCTTTTGATTAGATTCCTTTGTACTGCCTTGGTAATATCTAGCTATGTGGTATGACTACAAACAATAGATGTCTTCCAATTTTACTCTGAAGATATTTTTCAAACTTACAATTTTATATGTTTATTTCCTAAATGTTATTGGGAAGTTCATTGTAATTAGTGATGTCCCTGATACTACATGATTTGACGGGTTACCAATGAAGAAACGTATCATAGAGTTTCAAAATTTGAGGTAATTTATTTATCTGTAATGCATGACATATTTTTCCATTACTTAACCTTGCATTTAGAATATTTTATTACTCATATGCAAAATCTATATTTTAGTGGTTTGATGATTAAGATAATTTTTTAGGATAGATCAAGTATATTTACTTGATTACAACTTATTGAAAAACTCATCAAACAAAATCATTCTAGTTTTTAATTCTACTTATTTTAAGTTGTCAAGGTGCGTTATTTCACAAGTTATACTTATTATTGCATTTTCACTTATTACTCTATATTCCAATAGCATTCCTATTTTCATTTTTATTATTAATTTAAAGGGAAATATAATTTGGATGCTAGCTACACTAGGGATAAAAGTTTATGTCCATATTTAGCATGATGAAGTGCATGAATTACTCTAATAGTAAGACCTTTTTATTTATGGTCTTCCAATTCATAGTTGTCCTCATAATTTAAATATTTAATCACATTAATTTTTCAGTCTGTTTACAAAAATTTCCTTTTCTTATGTTATGTCATATATTGGAACTGATCTTTTATATAATTATATTCTACCCCCAGTTGCATAGTGGCCCGATCCCTAGCTACTTTATGGCCAACATAAAATTATAGTTGCTCTAAAATGGCCCTTTCTCCATAGATTAACAATCTTTTGTTTCCTTTTCATTTAAATTACCCTATGTCATTTACATGCTTCCACATTACCACCTCTATGTATGGTTCAATCCAACAAGTATACTTGTCATGCAACTATAGCCCTGAACAATGAGTTTATGTTTGAATGGTTGAGGAAGACACTAGTAGCAAATGGCTATCCTGAGGTCTTCTCTTGTCATCTACCTGGTTACCTCTAAAAGATAAATGGAGTTTAAGATATAGCTTCACCCTAGGGTAACACCTATTAGCGTTCTAGCCTATAGGATGTCTATCCTAGGGATGATAGAATTGAAGAAGTGACTAGATGAACTCATGCAAAAGGGGTTCATTAGGCCTAGTGTTTCTTCATGAAGAGCACTAGTCCTTTTTGTTAAGAAAAAAAGATGGGACACTAAGGCGGTGTATTGATTATAGAAAGATCAATACAATTACAATCAAGAATAAGTAACATTTTTCAAGAACGAATGACTTGTTTGATTAGTTGAAAAGAGCCAAAATGTTTTCCAAGATTGACTTAAGTTCTGATGCTTTCAGTTCAGGGTTAAAGATGCAAACATACCTAAAAAAACATCTAGAACATTAAGGGGTAAAGAGGTAAACATACCTAAGATAACATTTAGAGCTAGTATCCCCATTTTGAGTACACTATAATGCCTTTTAGACTCACAAATGCTCCAACAACCTTCATGGACTTCATGAATAGAATCTTTAGGCCATACTTGGATAGCTTTGTGGTGGTTTTCATTGATAATATTTTGATCTACTCAAAGTTTTAGGAAGAGCATAGAAAACACTTAGTTACAGTCTTAGAAACTTTGAAGGAGCATAGATTGTATGAAAAGTTTTCTAAATATTAGTTTTGGTTGGCTAAGATAACATTCTTGGGGCATGTGATAAATGCATAAGGTTTTGCAATAGATATAAAAAGGTAAAGGCTATATTAGCTTGGGAAAGGCCCAATAATGTAAAGGAAGTTAAAAGCTTCCTAGGGTTATTTAGGTATTATAGAAGATTTGTGGAGAATTTTTCTATATTAACTACTCTTTTAACCTAATTAACCCAAAAGGATAAGAAGTTTGAGTGGACCAAAGCTTGTGAAAAATGCTTTTTAGAGTTGAAAAACAGGTTAATTGGAACACCAATTCTAGTGCTACCACAAGTAGACAAGGCATATGTAGGGTATATAGATGCCTTTGGTCTAGGGATTGGTTGTGTGTTAATGCAAGAAAGGCAACTAGTGGCCTATGGCTCAAGGTAATTGAGGCCTCATACGGAAAAGTATTCAATGCATGACTTGGAGCTGGAAACTATGATATACACTCATAAATAATAAAGGCACTACTTGTTAGGGAGAAGTTTTAAGGTATACATAGACTATAAGAGCCTTAAATACCTCTTCACACAAAAAGAACAAAATATAAGGCAGAGAAGATAGTGAGAGTATATCAATGCTTTTGATTGTACTATCTAGAAAAAGGAATGTAGTAGCAAATGCAGTCACTAGAAAGTATTTAGCAATGATCAAATCAAAGGATCATATGAAAGTACATAAAGAGGCTAGGTTCATGGACTTTTACCTAAAGTGGAAGAACTGGGAAGAACAATAAATGACCACTGTGACTATTGAATCAGGCTAGATAGATAAACTGAGGTAAGCCTAAGCCAAATGTGCTCATATTCAAGACATAACAAGAAAGTTCAAGAAAAAGAGCTATGGTCATTTCACTTATAAAGATAGAATCTCGTATTTCAATAATAAGTTATATATGCTTAATGAAACTGAGCTGAATGGGCAACTACTATCTAAAGTATACATAAGCAAATTGTCAACTCATCCTAGTGGGAAAAGATGTATAAGGACCTCAAGGTCTATTCTCATGGCCTAACATGAAAAGAAAAGTAATAGAATTTATGCAATGTGTATGAATTACCAAAGAGTAAATGTGGAGCATCAAAAGCCCTTTAGAATATTGCAACCTTTGCTTATCCCACGAAGGAAGTAAGTGAGGAGCAATAACTATGGACTTTCTCACTAGAATGCCCCATATAAGTGCCAAGCAATATGTTATGTAGGTGATTGTAGATAGGCTCACTAAATTTGTTCACTTCCTTCATCTAAACATGACTGACTCCTTGGATAAGTTATCACAGCTTTATATTAAAGAAATAGTTAGGTTACATAGAATTCTAGATAGCATAGTCTTTAATAGAAACCCTAGGTTCACATTTAGGTTGTAGAAGGCTTTCCATTATGCTTTAGGAACTAGAGTGAACTTGAGCACACAACTTATCACCCTCAGTCTAATGGCCAAATGGAAAAAATGATACAAATTTTGAAGGGCATGTTAAGAGGTTGTATGCTAGACTTTGGGGAGACATGGGATAAACATATACCATTGGTAGAGTTTTCACATTATAACAGCTACTAATCTAGTATCCAAATGGCCCCTTTTAAAGCTCTTTATGGTAGAAAGTGCATGACACCACTTTATTAGACAGATATGGTAAAAAGATTACTACTTAGGCCTAAGGTGATTCAGGAGACTACAAAAAAGATAAGAAGAATACAAGAAAGGATTAAGGTAGCAAACTATAGAAATGAAAAATATGCTAATATCAGGAGAAAAGATTTGGAGTTTAATGTGAGGAAATTTTTTTTGCTAAAGGCCATACTAATAAAATGTATAGTTAGATTTGGGAAGAAAGGAAGTTGGTACCTAGGTTCATATGGCCATTTGAAATTCTTAAGAGAGTGGGTAAAGTGGCTTATAGGCTGGCACTACCCTCTCATCTTGAACATATGCACAATATGTTTCATGTTAGCATGCTTAATAAATACATCGTGAATCCTAAGCATGTGGTACCCTAAGAAACTGTCCCTTTAAAGACAGACTTAAGCTAAAAAGAAAGGCTAGTAAAGATAAGAGATAAGGATGTGAGGAAACTTAAAAATAAGTAAGGTCTAATGGTCTAACCATAGACATAAGCCATGGGAAACTGAACAAAGTATGAAGAATCATTATCCTTAAAAGCATGCTGAGCATATGGCAAATTTGGAGAACCAACTTTATGTAGGTGGAGGGGAAATGTAACCCTCTCACTGATGGTTATAGTAGGTAGCAAGTAATTTGGTGTTACTTCTGAATATTATTATGTTTTTATATTTATATTTTGGTATATTTAAATATGCTTAATGTAATTTAGAGTAAAGAGCTAACCGGGTTATTACTAAAGAAACTGGAACATCAAGGTTATGAACCTAGTGAGGCTAGATTAAGGACTTAGGCACTCAATTGAATAAAGTTAGAAAGTTGAAGCTTTGACTAAGAAAAAGAAAATCAGCTTCACAAAATAGAGGGACTTAATTGCACAATGGATTAATTTGCAAAATATGGCTTGAGTGACTAAAGTGTAACACAGGTTTAGTTTAAGTGCTAAATTGGCAATGTAGGATAAGTTAAGGGATGATGGTGAGGTTTAAGCCCCACTATCGTCTTCAACATCTAGTTGTTTCATACTCGAGCATTTCTAGCCAAAATAGGTTGATTCTTGAACTAAGGAGATAAACAAAAAGTCAAAACTTTGCATGCAACGAATTTTATTTCTTGATCAAGTAAAGACTGTTCACCCAAAAGCTTCATAATGTTTCTAGCCTTTGTTTCAGTGGTAAATGGTAAGGATGCATGATTCTTATTTGTATTATGTTATTAATTTGTGTATTTACCAATGTGTGGTACAAAGAAGCTAAAAGACTAAGGGATTCTAGACAGGAAAGTGAACTTGGTTCTCTGACTTGGGTAAATGAGATAGATTACTTACACATCTTTTTAATTGGTTTGAAAGCAAGATGGAGCCCTTATGTAGACTCATAGATAGGAAGGTTGGGGAATTATACACCCTATAGTATGGCCATATTACCTAGGAACCTTCTAAATGCTTAGGTACTTTTAATCTATGGTTGTAGTGTATTCAACAAAATAATTAATGTTAATGTATGCATGTATATGTATATGGAACGATATGTTACATAGGTCATAATATGCTTTCCTTACTAAGTTCAAACAAACTTTCTTCTTACTTGTTTATGTAATACAAATCTTAAGCAACAGTAGGCTAGGGTGGTGTTTGGGGTTTTGCTTGAATATTTCAGGTATGCATCTATACCTTTTGCTTTTGTATGGTTTTGTGATTAGTGTGGAGTTGGCACTAGTAATTGATTTCCTGATTCAATTTGCTTAAGTGTATAAAGTTACTATGGTGGGATAGCAAGTGATGTATGTGTAGAGTTATTGGTGCCCCATCTAAAGAGTCTTCATAGCACTAAGGCTAAGAGGTGTGTGGGCAATTTGTATGTTTATGTCTAAGTAGTTCTGGCACTAAGGATCTTTGGACCCCCCGATCCTTGAATAAAAAGATTAAACCTGTTGTGTATGTTTTAATTACTCAAATATAGAATTTGGCATGTAAAACTACTCCTTGTAGGGCTTATTGTGCTTTTCTGCATCAAATAGTTGCTTGACAGAATGTTTTTATTAAATTGTGTTCTTATTGTTCTATTACTTCCAATAAAAGTAATGTACCTTAACTCAAGCTGGACTATCATTTTACAAGCTAAGCAGTTGTAGTTCATTTATTTAAATACCCATATTTCATGATTTAAAACTTAAATACAATTTCCCTACAAAGTTTTAAACAGTAGACATCTAATTTCTTATTGAAAATGAATTCTTGTTCCTTAGCTTCTTGAACAAGCAGCAGTTTTTACCAAAGTTTGAAATTGCTTGTTCAAATGAATTTAAGGCCAATTGTTTCGCTATTATCTTCATAAAGGTTATTAAAACCTGCTAGAGACAAGCTTTTACCTTAGGTCTTGCTAGGTTAACTTGGTTAAGCCAAATGAACAAAATGGCAGGTGTTATTAGACATAATGGTGAAGGGAGTGGGGATACTAGGGGTGCCTAGTTGTTTCCCCGAAATTCTTGCACATTATGTATATTACTCCTGTATATATGTAATGATAAAGCTTAAGAAACTTTATTATCTCTACTATGGCCTCCTAATCTTTTAACATTTTCAAAATAAAGTCTAGCTCCATAACTTAAAACCATGACTTTACGTCTAAACGGATAATAATGCTGCTAATGTACAAGTTGCTTCTCCTAATGCTAAGTCAATTGTTACAACATAATGAAGGTGACACCAGAAAACTTAGCAATGAGAGTGTGTGATCAAATATAAAGTTCTTACTCATGTGGATGTTATGAAGGTTTGGGGTTAGCTAAGGATTTAAGAAAAAAAATTGGGAACTAATTTAAGAGTTATGTCATAGAATATTTATTGAACAAATGAAATATCTCTATTATTTAACAACTAGTGGAAGAATAACTCCCAGCAGGTGACGTAAGTGGCAAATTTACGACAAAAAAAATTAATGAAAAAATTGCTCCATCAAATAAATATTGGTGCTAATTTTGCACCTTCTCAACAAAAAAAAAAAGTATCAACATTTTTTCGTAAAGGTACAACAACACACATAGCTAAGCTTTTTGAAAATATTTGTAGATTAGTTTTCTAGCTGTTGTTCTCATCAAGTTTTAGCCGTGCTTTGCCTTTGCAAAGGTGAGGCCATCAACGGCAGTAGTTTAATTTCCAAACATTATGAAAAATATTTGATAAAATAATTCACTGAATATTAAAATATTACAGAATTTTAAAATATTCAAAAAAAAATAGGCTGCATTATTTTCTTAACCGAGAGTTATTTAACTTCCATTCTTGAATGCCGTTTGATTAGATATTATCATACTTCGCAGATCGTAGAAAATAAGAAGTCTTTATATCTATAAGAAAAAAAAAAACAAAAGGTCTAAAATAAGACCTGGATAAAAACATTATTTCTATTTCCAATTCCAATTCCAATTCCAATTCACCAACGCCGATGCCGCCACCACACTATCAATCACAGAACCGTGTCACTTGACAAGACTAACAGCTAACGAGCACCAGCTTTATAAGATTCATGACTTCAGATGAAATATTTTAAAATATTGGTAAATTACAAAAATCCCCTATGATTTGATTTAATTTACATTTTACCCCCATTTTCAATAACCTATACTTTACCCTTACTTTTTTTATAGTGTCCAACAACAATTTATGAAATCCTAAACTAAACTATTTAATAGCCATATTTAATAATTTTAACATTTTTTATATTTTTTTCATAGCTATCCGACCTTTAAAAACTACTGATATGCATTTACAAGGAGAAAAATGCGTATACAAAAAGAAAAAACTGATAATTTAAAATATCTATTGACTATAAAAAAAATATTGGAAAGACCGACATTACTAGAATATGACTATCATATAACTTAAATTATAGTTTCATAAGTTGTTATCGAATAGTATAAAAGAACCAAGGGGCAAAGTGCAGATTTTTAAAAATAGAATGGGTAAACTGTAGTTTATGATAAACCTCATAGGGTAATTGTAACTTTCCCTTTAAAATATTTTGACTCAAATGTTAAAAGATGCCAATATAATGTCCTTGTCTGGATCAAAAGGCACATTTGTCACAACCATCAAAAGTGATAATGGAAATATATTGATAGAAAAAGTAAAAACAAATTCAATTGGGATTTCTGGTTGAAGTATTTATAGGGCGATCTAACTATTAAGAAAAACTAACTGCAACATTATTTAGGATGGTGTAGATTATATTAAGGCTTTCTTCGTGGAAATTAAAAACAATCACTTAAAAACCCGCTTGCTTTCAATTTTGCTTACTTTTTATTTAGAATTGATATCATCTAAAAATTAATGGTACTTTACGACACAATAATGACTTGAATCAAATTTTTTCACAAAGTAACTAATTTTTATTAAAAAAATTCATTTAACCAGCTTAAGAAACACCTGCAAAATTATTAAATAATGATTTTTGAACTTTTTAAAGTAAATAATCATCACTAATTGTTTTTTAATAATTTTTCCAGAATTTAAGGCCTATTGATTGACATGGACCTAACCCCATAACATTTCAATTGGACTTGGCCCATTAGCCATTTTGTTCGGCCCAGAAGAATTACCAGCATCATACAAGTACGGTGTTACTAGTAGTGGTGTAAGTTCTAACCCTAAACCCGAACCCAAACCCTAGCCAGTTCCTATTTTCGAGTTTAGTTCAAGTTGTAAGATAGGAAAACATAAAATCAGGTTGGTCCAACTTGACCCTATTTTGAAATTGAAAATTTCAATTTCGGTCGGGTTAACAAAAAAAAACCCGACCCAATCCTATATGATATAATAAGCCGAGCCCCTTTTTCCACTCTTACACTATATTATATGTGAGTCCAACCCAACAACTTAATTTCTAAGCCCAATAACCGAATCCCAACCTAATTCTTAATTCCTAACTGATAGCCAAAGGCTATCGCCTCAATCTGGCCGAATACCCTGCCACAACAATGGCCAGAAGAACTGGCGCTTCCCGGGAATAGGTGGAATCATGCACCTCGGGAGATAGCCTGAGAGCTCCGAGCCTCGGCACGCCAGTAAAACTTGAGGACTCCATTCGCCCCCCAAGGTTGTGAACAGCGCGCCTTCGGAAAAGTGGCACCAGACATTGCTGCCCGAATATGATATCCCCGAAGGCGGAACCCCTGGAACTGGGAACCCCCGAACTGAGGGTAGGCTTCCCGAAGAGGCTCTGTCCGAACTAGAGGACGACCTCGCCCAGGGACCTCGGGAGTACGGCAGGCGCATTTAAGGAAGCATTTAAGGAAGCCTCTGACACGTCCCACCACAGACGTAAAAAGTCGCCCTGACGCGCAGACGCCATCAGAATCATATCATGGCCCGTCTCAGCACAAGGCTCGAGGCCATCTAGTTACCAACTATCTGTCCCCTACGCCCAGACGTTCAGGAGCATCCGACCGCACACGTGTCATGATCTGAACGGGCTAGGTATTCCTATATATACAGGAAATAAATACTTGACAGGAGGTTGGCAGGCCGGATATACAGCTCCCACACCCTGAGAAAATACCAGGCGAGACTTTTCTGCCTTTCTCTTTGAGCTAGTGACTTTCTCCTTCTTCCGGCCACCACTGACTTGGGCGTCGGAGGCTCCCCCCCCGGAAAAACACTCCGGGGGCCTCCTAACCCTGTTTACCAGCTTTTCAGGTACTCTCCTTGGGGCGATCCACCTTCCAGGCGTTCTTCCTCCTAGAAGTCTCCTCAACAGTCATCATGACTCACAACGATGAGGCCTTAGGCCATCATTTGGCGCCGTCTGTGGGAACCCGCTCGCAGATTGCCGTCGTTGAGACTCGGCGTTCTAAGGACAAGGGACTCCCAAGGTCCTCGTCCGCGCCTGAGATACAACCGGCTGCTGAGCAGACACTTCCAGAGACTTCTACGCCCGAGGAGGACCGCCCTCTGGTAATCACCATGAGCTTCTTGAGGGACTTTCAGCGCTCGGTCGTTGCTGAAATGACTCAGCAGATCGACCGAAGATGGCCACAGCAGTCACGGGCCCAGAAACCCTCCTCATCAGCACACCCTCGGGAGAGAAGCCCCAAGTCTACACACCGCAATTCAGGAAGTGGAGAGCCTCGCGGAGAATCATCCACAGAAGATATAGCCCTCGGGAAACGGCCTGTGGGACAAACCGGGTCCAAGCGACCGAGAGTCTCACAGCGAAGCAGTTCGTCGCCCGAGGCGAGGTCCCTGACCCCTCCGCGCCGAACTCGCTCCCCGAAAAGGCGCCGTCGATCTCCCTCCCGCGAAAATGGTCCTAGCGCCACTGCGCTTATGGAAAGGATATTGGCACGGCTGGACAGAGTGGAGAAGCAAGTGACCAGAAAACCCGTTTGGGACAGGCTGTCGGGGGCATTATGAGAAGATAGCTCCCCGTTTATTCGCACCGTCGTTGAGGCAGCTATGCCAGGCGACTTCAGAGTGCCTAGGCTGGAGATCTATGATGGCCGGACTGATCCACAGGCCCAACTGACGAAGTACAGGCGGAGCATGATAATGCACGGAGCTGATGACGCTACCATGTGCAAATGCTTTGAAGTCACCCTCACGGGCCCAGCAACAGCATGGTACAATTCTTTGCCCCCAGGGACTATCACTGAGTTTCAGGAGTTGTCCACAGCCTTTACCCAGCAGTTCATTGGGAGCAGGCCGACGGCCAAAATGCCTGTACAGATGTTCGACATAGAGCAGAGAAACGGAGAGACGATCCGAGACTATGTCGAACGATTCAACAGGGAAGCACTCAGCGTCCCGGACTTCCGGCCCGAAATCCGCATCCTCGCTATGACACGGGGCCTTCGGCGTGACTCACAGCTGTTCTACGAGTTCTCAAAGGACCCCCCGGAGACCCTCGGAGAATTTTACCGAAGGGCAGAGCAGCACATGACAGCCGAGGAATTGAGGATGGCGGGGCCGAAGTCTGATCATCACCGCGCCGAAGGGTCCAGCCAGCAAGCTCGGCATCTTTCTGAACACACAGGTCGACCACGGCGAATGCGAGGAAAGAAACCTCAAAGTTTCACACCCTTGAGCACGACACGGACCAACATTCTCATGGCGCTGGAAAGGCAAGGGACGCAGATTCGGCGGCCAAAGGCCATGGCCGCCGATAATAAGAAGAATGCCAAGAAGTTCTGCCAGTTTCATCGCGACCACGGTCATGACACCGAAGACTGCTTCCAGCTGAAGAAGTACATAGAGTCGCTGATCAAACAGGGCCAGCTTCGCAAATACCTGCGGATGCCCTCCCCAAAAGGCAGAAAAGAGGAGGAAGAGAGGGCCGAAAACGAGGACTATGACTCAGACAGGCGGAGAAACAGAAGCCCAAAAAGGCGCCTTCCACCTCCAGTAGGGGTCATCCAAACCATTACCACGGGGCTCCCATCCTCGGAAAGAAAGCGGAAGGCCAGAGAAATTGCGGTTATGGAGTATCAAAGTCCATCAAAGAAATTGGCTCGCAAAGATGGCTCCACCGTCGTCTTCCCCCACGACGACCCGCTGCTGATAATGGCGAGAATAGGGAACTGGGACGTCAAAAGAGTGTTGCTCGATGATGGCTCAAATACTGACGTCCTGTTCTCGCACTTACTGCCGAGCTTGGGCATCTCCAGCAGCGAACTTAAACCTGTCACCACGCCCACCTTCGGCGTTGGACCATCGGAACTACCCGTCCTCGGATGGATCGACCTCCCTTTAATGATAAAAGGCACTTCGGTAGACGGAGCGGCTGAGTTGTACGCGTCCACAATGGCAAGATTCATCGTCATGGAGGTCCCGTCTTAGTACAACGCCATCCTTGGAAGGAAGACTCAGGGGAACCTGCACATTCGCCCCGATGAGAAGTACTTGACTGTCACATTCGCCACCAAGGATGGAGATGCAGAGGTCTTTATCGACCAAGCCGAGGTAAGAAAGGTGTTTGTAAAAGCACGAAAGGCTCCGGCAGACAACTCTACACAAATAGTGGAGGCAAAGGCGCAGGAGAAAGGCAAAGAAAGAGATCCCGCAGAAGCAGAAATGGAAGCAGTAGATCTTGTCCCAGGACAATCTACCCGAATAGGGAAGAGCTTGGCCAAAGGTGATAAGGAAATTCTTGTATCCTTTCTGCTGAAAAATAAAGATCTGTTTGCCTACTCGCCGAAAAACATGCCAGGAGTGAACCCTGGCATAATACAGCACAGCCTCAAAGTAAGCCCGGAAGCAAAACCTATCAGGCAAAAGAAACGAAGCATCTCAACCCACAAAAGCAACTTCGTGAGAACCGAAGTCCAGCGCCTATTGGATGCTGAAGTTATCAGGGAGGTCAAATACCCCGAATGGTTAAGCAACGTGGTCATTGCCACAAAAGAAGGTAGCAGCAAACTCCGGATGTGCATTGATTTCAGAAACTTGAACGATGCTTGCCCGAAAGACTCATTTCCCCTCCCGCCAATAGATCAACTGGTAGATTCAACGGCCGAATACGGGCTCCTGAGCTTCTTAGATGCCTTCAGCGGCTACCATCAGATAAGGATGGACCCCGAAGATGAAGAGAAAACTGCCTTCATCACCGAGGGAGGAACGTACTGCTATATCAGAATGCCCTTCGGGCTGAAAAATGCAGGAGCCACCTACCAGAGACTGATGAACAAGGTCTTTAAGGACCAAATGGGGAGAAACATGGAAGTATATGTTGATGATATGATAGTAAAAAGCAAGCTGCTCGGCTACCACGTTGCAGATTTGGAGGAAACCTTCCAAAAGCTCAGAGCCTTCGGGATTCGCCTTAACCCCGAGAAGTGTATCTTCGGGGTGACATCGGGAAAATTCCTTGGGTACATGGTATCCGAAAGAGGCATCGACGCCAATCCTGAGAAGATTAAGGCTCTGCTTGAGTTCCGAACTCCTGCCACAGTCAAAGACGTGCAGAGACTAACCGGAAGAATAACCTCTCTGAGTAGGTTTATTTCCAGGTACGGAGATAGGTGTAGACCTTTCTTCAAAGTCCTCACAAAGGCAGCAAAGATGGAAGGCGACCTCGGAAGAAACAATCATCCCTGGGATGAAGATTGCCAAAAGGCCTGGGAAGAACTCAAAGTCTACCTGGCCAGCCTGCCGACTCTGCGACAACCTCGGGAGGGAGAACCCCTCGTACTGTACCTCGCCGTCACAGAAAAGGCCGTGAGCTCGGTCCTGATAAAAGAAGAAGGGCCGAAACAATGGCCGGTCTACTACGTCAGCAAGTCCCTGCATGGCGCCGAAGTCAGGTACCCTTTGCTTCAAAAAGCTATATACGCCTTGGTGCTTGCAGGAAGAAGACTGCGACCATATTTCCAGGCTCACCCCATCATCGTCCGAAGTAGTCTACCACTACGGGATGTTATGAAGAGAGTTGATCATTCGGGAAGGCTCTCCAAGTGGTGCATAGAGCTTGGCGAACACGAAATCACCTATGAGCCTCGGAAGGCCATAAAAGCCCAAGCATTGGCAGATTTTATCGCCGAAATACCCACGACTGAGGAGAACCACTCAGATCCGAAAGAAGGTGAGCCAGAATGGACCTTGCATGTTGACGGAGCCTCGGGGTCCGTACACCAGGGAGCTGGAATAGTTATCAGAGGACCCGAAGGCCTAGAGGTGATGAAGGCTATCAAGTTCAGCTTCAACGTCACCAATAATGTGGCTGAGTATGAAGCCCTCATAGCGGGATTACGCTTGGCCAGAAAGATTGGCGTGAGAAACTTAAGGGCTCACAGCGATTCCCAGCTGGTAGTTCGGCAGACGGCAGGAGATTATGGGGCGAAGGACCCAATCTTGGCAAAATACCACGAGCTGGTAACAAAACTCATCCAAGAGTTTGACGCCGTGCGGATCGAAAATGTACCCCGGCGGAATAACACTGAGGCAGATTGCTTAGCGAAGTCCAAAACATACACCGAGGTGCTAGACCATCCAAGCATCTCCGTGCTAAGCGTAACGTCCTCGGGAACAGGGTGGAAGGACCCCATAAAGAAATACCTCGCAGAGAATGAGCTTCCCTAAGACGCTGGCAATGCTGCAAGACTGCGAAGACGTGCCGGAAGATTCTTCCTGATTGGTGAAGAGTTATATCGGCAAGGATATGCAAATCCGCTGCAGAGATGTGTGGGCGAAGAGGATACTGAGATGGTTCTCGAAGAAGTTCACGAAGGCATGTGCGGCTCGCACATTGGAACTGATGCCCTTGCAGCAGTGATACTCCGCCAAGGATACTTCTGGCCTACCCTGAGAAAGGACGCAAGGCAGTTCGTCCAGAAGTGCGGTAGTTGCCAGAGACATGCAAAAATCCAGAGGATACCCTCAGAAATGGTAACATCGGCAGACTATCCTTGGCCCTTCGCAGTCTGGGGTATAGACCTCATTGGGCCACTCCCCACAGCACCGGGAGGCGTGAAATTCTGCGTGGTAGTAGTGGACTATTTCTCAAAGTGGGTAGAGGCAGAACCACTAGCAACTATCTCGGCAAAAGAAGTGCAGAAGTTCGTATGGAAAAACATCGTATGCAGATTTGGCATACCGAGGGTACTAGTAGCTGATAATGGATCCCAGTTCATAGACAAAGGATTCCAGGAATTCATCAGCGACCTCGGAATAAAGATGCACTTCGCCCCAGTAGCTCACCCCCAAAGCAATGGGCAGGTGGAAGTATCAAACAGGACCATAAAAGATGGCCTGAAAAAGAGACTTGGGGAAGCCAAGGGGAAATGGCCAGGAGAACTCCAAAGTGTATTGTGGAGCGACCGAACGACACCACGAAGAGCCACAGGGGAAACTCCCTTCTCACTCGTCTTCGGAACAGAGGCCATTATCCCAATAGAGATAGTTCAGCCTTCAATACGGGTGCAAGTATTTGATGAAGGCGGAAACGACCTCGGTCTGAGAACTAAGCTCGACCTTGTGACCGAACACAGAGAAATAGCCGGGCTGAGAAGAAAAGCTTTCCAGCAAAGAGTGGCCGCGGCTATCAACCTAAAAGCCAGGCCAAAAGAAATCAAAAAAGGAGACCTCGTTCTCCGAAAGGCCGACTTTGCACCCCGAAGGCCATCTCACGGCGTACTTCGCGCAAATTGGGAAGGACCTTATCTGGTTCTCGCCGAAGTACGGAAAGGCGTGTATAGGCTTGGCGATGCCGAAGGCGTAGAATTGAAAAACACTTGGCATTCAGACGCCTTGAAAAAATTCTACGCCTAAGGTTGAGCGGAAGAGATATATTGTACAAGAAATATTCTAAGTACAGAATGGTCTTGAGAAAAATTCTTAAGTATACCAAATTGTCCAAGACAGAATTCCGCGAAGGTGCTCGCCACGAAAAAAGCAGATGTGACTTCCCGAAGGCCCTTGAGCCACTATTCTCGGGAAAAATGGGAAACAAGAATCTTGCAAAGGTACTCGGCATAATCAGTGCAGAGAAAATTTTCCGAACACCCTTGAGCGTACATGCTCGGAAAAAAGGGAAAGCAAGAATCTCGTAATAGTGCACGCCAAAACAAAAGCAGAGATAATTTCCAAACACCCTTGAGCGTACATGCTCGGGAAAGAGGGAAATGAGCAATCTCGTGAGAATTTTCCTAAGTCCCTTGAGCAAATATGCTCGGGACAATAGGAAGACAGAAAAATTTGGCTGAAACTTTTCCGAAGTCCCTTGAGCAAACATGTTCGGGATAAAAGGAAACAAAAAGCCTGCAAAAGACTTAGCCAAATTTTTGCAAACTTTCCAGAAAGTCTCTTGAGCGAGCACACTCGGGACAAAGGAAGGTAAAAAGTTTCTTTGGTTACAGGTTTTCCGAAAGTCTCTTGAGCAAACGTGTTCGGGACAGTGGAAATAAAGAAACTTGCAAGAAAGGACTTAGCCGAAAAGATTGTTCATTTAGAGCAAACGCTGCCTTACAAAAGAAGTGTCCAAAGAAGGAGCACGAAGGAGAAAAATAAGAGGAGCCCTAAAACAAACTAGGGAGAGCCGGGCGGACGAAGGCCAGGAAGCTTCAGATGCTCGACCTTGGACCACTACCACCGAGGTCCCTCAGGAATATTTAGGCCCTCCAGAAAAGAGAGGTCCAAATCTGGGAACCTCTGCAGCACCTGGTGCCGAGCGAGGTAGAAGCCGTCCTGAAAGGCGACCTTGGCCATGTTATCAGAAGTACGTTTTTGAACGCCAAGGACATTGACCTCGTCCCTCAGCTCAGCAACCTCCTCTTCGAGCTCGCTTATCCCCAGCGTCTCTCCGGACTCCTTCTTCAGAGCCTCGACCTCGGCTTGAAGAGCATTGTTCTCGTCCGTCAACCTCGACGCAAGACTGTCAGAAACAGCCTTGTCCTTGACAAGATCTTCGTTGGCGGCGAGCAGCCCCTTTACTTGGTCGCCGAGGTCGGCAATCTTCCGGGAGGAGTCCTTTTCAAGTTCTTCTCTTTTCTTCGAGAACTCCTCCCGAACGGCAGCAAGTTGCTGAGAACAATCCGCTGTCAGCTGCTGGTTGCTGGCGATCACCTTCGCAAGCGAAGCCTTCGCTTCACTGAGTTCCCGCGAAGTCGCATCCTTGGAGGCAGCCTGTCTGGCCACCCGAACTCGGAGATAACCAGCGTACTCCAGCAGCTACGGCAAGGCAAAAGTCCAGGTTAGTACAAGTCTAAACACTTAGAAAATTGAGGAAAAAGAGTGTAAAGACTATACCTGAGCAGCGTGCTCGGTGACTTTTGCGGCGAGGGTGTTATCCCCCGGGTGAGCCGCCGCAATGGCCCGGAAGGAGGCGTCAGTGATGATCCCCTTCCAAATCTCCTTTGTCATTTTTGGACAATCGTCGGAGAGCAAATTCATATCCTCCGTGATTGTCCAAAAGGGCTCCAAGGGGATCTTCCCCTCAGGGATTATGGCATCGCGGAGGGCTCGTTTCCTCTCATGAATGGCCCTCCAGCCAGCAGCAAGGGGCTCCTCTGAAAGTAGGAAGGAAGTTAGGAGCAGAAGAAAAATTCGCGAAAGGAAAAGGAGCTGAACTTCGCCTAAAGGCATACCTGGAGGAACCTCGGAGACAGTGTCCTCGGGATCCTCGGGCCCCTCGGAAGAAAGACCCTTACCCTTCTGCCGGTACCGCTCCTCGGCGGTGGGTACTTCTACCACTACAGTGTTTCTGGGGGCCTCGAGGTCGAGAGGAGGCACCTCGGCGGAAGTAGCGGGGACCTCGGCCGGTGGAATTTCAACAAGGCCAGTGTCTTCGCCAGCTTCTTCTTCCAAAAGCTCTGGCTGAGAAGGCTGGAGAGCCTTCCTAGCTCACTTCGCCGAGGGTCCCGCCCCTGTCGTCTTCCTTCTTCGGGAAGCCGCCTTCTTTGTCTGCTCCCCCTTCTCCACTTGGCCAGAAAAGAGGGCCTTGTAATAAGCGGCAGCCCCATCGCCCATCTCTGAAAAAGAGAAGAAATATCAGCGTAAGTCTGAGGAAAAAGTATAAAGGGATGGAAGATTACTCACTTTCGGCAAAAGTTTCGAAAGAAGTCTCCCCCTTAAGGAGCTTGACCAGCCAGGAGTCTTTCCCGGCGATGGCGGGAGCGGGCATATTGAGGTCAGTCACGTGCTCCTTAACCACTTTCAGCTCCCGAAGGACTTCTTCGGTCATCAACCTCCAGTTGATAGGAAAGGGGTAAAGAGCACAAGGAGAGACCTCGGGAGCCCAGTCAGCGACTGCCCGAATGCGGGCGTCGAAATCCGCGAACACGGAAGCCAACGGTGGGGTCAGCAGCATCCTCGGATCAACGACGTCTGCGTTCAGCACTCCCTGAGCCCACCTGGTCGGGACATCAGACCAGTTCTTATCCACCTTGAGGAAAAAGAACTTAGGCTGCCACCCCCGCCAGCTATCCTTCGTGTCGAAGGTGAAGGTGAATTTTTTGCTCCCGGATCCCCGAGGCAGCAGGAAATAGAAGCCACCCTTCGGGACCACATAGAGCTTGTAGTACTGCATGAAAATGATGAAGTGGGGCTCTATCCCGAACACGCCACACATGCAGAGGTAGGCGTTAAAATAGCAGTACGCGTTCGGGGGAAGCTGGTTCACAGCAATGCCATGGAATTGGCAGAACTCGCAAACCACCTTCGGGGGAGGATACCGAAGTCCGGCCTTCAGTTGGGCTCGGAAGACGGTAACCTCGTCGCCACGGTTTGAAAAAGCAAAATGGCTAGAACGAGGTAGTCTGGTCACAGCGTAAGACGGAAGAAAGAATTTTTTCTTCCACCTCTCTAGTTTTTCGGGGGTGGTACAGCAAGGATGGGCCAGAAGAGGTTTCCAGCTCTCGGGAACAGGCATCGCAGACATGAAAAAGAGTTTGAGATGGAAAAGAAAATAGTTTCCAGAAAAAACTCAGAAGACGAGTTTGGAAAAAACAACAGTTTTCCAGAAAAACTCAGAAAAACAGAGGAATCAGAGTACTCTGAAAATCAAAACCCACCAAAAGATTTGCCTGAGGACGCCGTCGTGAAAGTTGGTAGGAAAAGCTCTGATTAAAGAAGCTCCGCCACAGAAAGCAAGATAAAACGCAAGAACAGAGGGCAAAGCAGAGAGAGAGCAGAAAAAGAGCAGAAAAACAGTAAGTGGGACTTATGATGAAATGGGCTATTTATAGGCCAAAGGTGGGTAACCGAAAGAACATCATAAGTACCCATTGGAGGTGAACCGTCGCCGTAACTGCCCGCTGCACCCGAAAAGGCGCGCCCTCTGTAAATGACGCGCCTCTCCTCCAATGGCAAGAAGCCACGTGTCAACCGCTGCGCAGAAATGGGGGACGTGCCTCCCCAAACGTGCCTGGAAAACCGGGACACGCCTCCTGATTGGGACACGTCGTTTGACATCCCTGAGAAATGGAGACGCGCCGCTCAGTCTGACACGCTTGGCCATCAGACCTGCAGAAATAAAAAGCAAGCCACCTCGAGGACACCAAGAGACAGGCTATGGCTGAACAGCCCATGACTTTTGGGCAAAAGGTGTATCTTCGGTACAGGCTTTGCCTCGGAGACACCAAAGAATAGGCCAAGGCCGAACAGCCCAGACCCTTGGGCAAAAGGTGCGACCTCGGAACAGGTTATGCTTCCCAACAAGACTCCCAACGGCAACCTCGGAAAGAGATGCAAACCGAAGTCTTCACTTCGGCTTTCCAGAGGGGGGCATGTGATAGCCAAAGGCTATCGCCTCAATCTGGCCGAATACCCTGCCACAACAATGGCCAGAAGAACTGGCGCTTCCCGGGAATAGGTGGAATCATGCACCTCGGGAGATAGCCTGAGAGCTCCGAGCCTCGGCACGCCAGTAAAACTTGAGGACTCCATTCGCCCCCCAAGGTTGTGAACAGCGCGCCTTCGGAAAAGTGGCACCAGACATTGCTGCCCGAATATGATATCCCCGAAGGCGGAACCCCCTGGAACTGGGAACCCCCGAACTGAGGGTAGGCTTCCCGAAGAGGCTCTGTCCGAACTAGAGGACGACCTCGCCCAGGGACCTCGGGAGTACGGCAGGCGCATTTAAGGAAGCATTTAAGGAAGCCTCTGACACGTCCCACCATAGACGTAAAAAGTCGCCCTGACGCGCAGACGCCATCAGAATCATATCATGGCCCGTCTCAGCACAAGGCTCGAGGCCATCTAGTTACCAACTATCTGTCCCCTACGCCCAGACGTTCAGGAGCATCCGACCGCACACGTGTCATGATCTGAACGGGCTAGGTATTCCTATATATACAGAAAATAAATACTTGACAGGAGGTTGGCAGGCCGGATATACAGCTCCCACACCCTGAGAAAATACCAGGCGAGACTTTTCTGCCTTTCTCTTTGAGCTAGTGACTTTCTCCTTCTTCCGGCCACCACTGACTTGGGCGTCGGAGGCTCCCCCCCCGGAAAAACACTCCGGGGGCCTCCTAACCCTGTTTACCAGCTTTTCAGGTACTCTCCTTGGGGCGATCCACCTTCCAGGCGTTCTTCCTCCTAAAAGTCTCCTCAACAGTCATCATGACTCACAACGATGAGGCCTTAGGCCATCACTAACCCTAGTGGCTTGCTGCTTGCCTTTGTTCCTATACAGCTATTCTTAATTCGCCCAAACTTGCCGTCGACCTTGTCCAATCGTCCTCGTCCCTCCCTTGTTATTGCCGATTAATCAATCTCCGACCTACCTCGTTCTATCGTCACTCCTTGATCTTTTTTCCATGAGCTCCCTGCCATTATCAGCCAACTCCGTCACTCCAAGGCACCTAGGATCTACTTAGAGGAAAGTGTTCTTCGCTTTTTAGGTTGTTGATTAAAATTGAATTTGGGCATCTCTTCCGGCCGCATCTCCATGTTCATCATGCATATGTGTAGATGATGGCACATCTTCTCCTGCCACATTCCATGTCTATCATGCGTATGCGTGGCTGGTGGAGAGGGAGTCAAAATCTCGATCGATGGCGCCGAAGATAGGGCCGCACAGGAGTAGTGGGGTAATGCTTCCTAGGAGTCGATCAATGCTTCCCAGCAACAGCTCAATGCCTCCCACCGCCACTCAATGCCTCACATCACAATTCGGTTCGCCATGCTCTGCCATGCAGCCCATGCCGAGTGGCCCTCTCCTCGTCCTCCCAGTCAATCTCTGTCTTACCTCACCGCTGCGCTCTCCTCCCAATCAGCACCATTGTGTTGATCGAAGAGACATAAGCCATTTTGATGTTAGATTTTTCAAAGAATAGGGTCAACCCGACCTTAATCTGACCCTAATTGGGTTAGAGTCGGTTTGGGTCATGGTTAGAATAGGATCGGGTTAGGGTTAGACTTATTCGGGTTAGGGGCAGGCTATAAAAATTAGGTTTCAACCCAAACCCGACCCTACAACCCGAACTTTCACCCTTAGTTGCTAGGCCAATAGTAACAAAACCTTTTCATCTAATTGCTGTAATTCGTAGATTGGCAGTCCTTTAATTGAATTCTCCTATTCCCTCGAGCCGAAACGAAAGATCTCTGGTAACTCTAACATGCATCATACCCCTTATAACTATACATATTTATATTTTAATATTAACATTTATAATATAAAATAATTATGAACACATCAAATCCTTATTCCTATCAAAATTGGATATATTTATATATATGCATGAACTTGATATACAAAGAAAATAAGGAAAATGTACGAATCATATGAGACATACGCACAAATTAAATTATATATATATTACTAAAATATTTAATTATATATACAAGTTCAACCTTTTACAAAGAACAGGTGCGAACATGTTAAAATCCCCTTCTTACCAAAATCAAATATACGTAAAAATCAAATGACATATATGTATTAATCAAAGTTACAAAGAAAATGAGAGATATAATAAAGAAACATTGAAGGATATGTGGATATCTAAAAGCTGACAGTAAATGTAGAGGTTAGAGTGAGAAAGTCTCCCTTCTCTCTAAGCTTTCCTTGGTATTTTCTTTCTCTTCGACCTCATTTGTTTCAATAGATGTTGCCAAAATGGATTGGCAGGGCAATGATCCAAGGCCACTTGAGGTCATCATGTTGTTAATGAATAAAGCTCCTTCTAATGAGAGAACTTCTATAGCAAGTCACATCAAGTCCCAACTTGAGATGCGGAACACTAAGAAAATCCAAGAAGCAAGCGAAGACCTGAGCAGCAATTCCTACTTGTTGGCAAAGAGCCTCACAGGTAAGCTCCCTTACATGGATAAACTTATGGATAAATAATGGATCAAGAGTTAGAGCCCTGATTTCCAATGCCTGAGGAGGGTGATGAGGAGGATATAGAAATACCCGATGATGGGATTCCTACAATGCGGATTACAAAAGAAGTGTGCCAAAGGATTCATAAGAAATGGCAACAATTTGTAATCATTAAGGTTTTTTGGAAGGAAAGTTAGTTATAATTTCCTTTACACTATATTGAAAAACCAATAAAAGCCTAAAGGTGAGATGAATTGTATTGAGTTAGTGGATGACTTCTTGTTTAAGTTCATGAACTATAAGGATTATAAGAAGGCTTTGTTTGATGGTCTTGGTTCATCAGCCCTCCCTACATAGCATGAGACCTTAGGAATCAGATTTTAAAATAGAACAAGTAAAACTTACCACCACTATAGTTTGGGCTAGGTTGCCTAAATTCCTTGTGGATTACTATGAGAAAGAAATCCTCTAAGAGGTGGGTAACCAAATTGGTAAATTGCTCCAAATTGATGTTAACACCCAAAGCAGAACTAGGGGACAGTATGCCTGTCTTTGTGTTAGAGTGGAAATTGAACAAACCCCTGGTTACCGCAATTTATGTGTGCTTGATGTTACAACAGGTCCTATATAAGGGGTTTTCGCTCTATGTTATAGATGTTGTAACATAGGCCACCAGGTGAAAGATGGTGCTTTTATTAAGAAGAAACGGTCAGAGGTAGCATCATTATCCACCTAAAAACCTTATATTATTGGAGATCATAGGGGTCTGGCGATTGAAAAGGAAGAAGCAGTTAATGATGAGGCAAAATATAGTCCAAAGCTTGAAGTTAAACCAATAAAATGACCCTCCCATTGTTAAATAAGTCGTCAATAATGACCAAGAATTTGGGATGCGATAATCCAAAATCCAACTAACAAGCCACTTTAGCTCACCCCATCCACACAGCTAATGGTTACACATCCATTTTCATTAATGGCAAGAATAGGGTCAATGGGTATGATCAACAAAGTGCTCAGTCAAAATCCAACACAGTTAAATGGAGGTCCAACTTGTCAGGCTTGATTAACTTTAATAAGGGAAATGGGCCTAAGCCTAAAGGTCAATTTTCCAAAGCAGAGTGATCTACTAACCTAAAGGTGAAGAAGTTTAGCACAAGATAAAAGAATGCAATTAGAGTCAAGAACCGTAAACCATCCTTTAAATAATATCTTGTGCCTATGACTAGTGAAAAGATGATCCTTACTGGTAATAACATTGTGTGAGATGAGGATATCAAAATAATGAATGGTGCTATTAGGGGATCCAAATTTAGATGCCTGTTTTCAGTTGGGGTAAGATTATCTCCACATTATGAAGGCAATAGAGGTATCGATGTGCATGGATCTGAAGAAAGTCTTCATATGATTGGAAGAAATGCTTAAGGTGAGCTGAAACCAGATAGTGATAATTCCAAAAGGGAGGCTTCCCTTAGAATTCAAGAGCATTCTCAACCTAAGCCTATAGATGTCAATCCCAGTAGAGGAGTGGAAAGCTCTATGGTATTTGGAAAACAAGATATGGGTACAAAAAAAAAAGAATGAGCTTAATTTACTTCATCTGATCGAGCCATTAGGGAATACAATCCAATTGAATAAGATGACCCCAGTCACCAAAATTCCTTATGCAACTTTTTTGTACATCAAGGAGAAGCTACACTTCCGTCGGCTATTCTAGGCAAAGAAGGAATTAAAGAAAATGTCTATACACTTGATGAAAATGAAGAAAATGACACCAGAGAAAAATGGAACAAGGTGGTGTTTCTCCCTCACTAACATATGAAGGCCAAAATTTTACTGTGGGATGAAGAGAAATACACACTTATTCTGATGGAAGAGCTAGCAAAGTGGTGGTTTGATGGAAAAACTCCTTCAAATTTTGATTTGAAGATAATCATATGGAATTGTAAGGGAGCTGCTAAGAGCTCCTTCAAATCAACTACACTGGTTATCATTGTTAGACACCGCCCTGTTATCCTTGGCATCCTGAAAAACTTAGGGGTAATAAAGTGTATACTTTTCATGCTTCTTGTTTTAAGAATTGTGTTGATGACTATGATCCTTTTGATCTAGGGTTTAAGGGTAGAAATTTTACTTGGACAAATTCTAAAAAAAAGGTCAGAGGTCATTAGAGAGAGGCTCAATCATTGCCTTGTAAATTCTAAGTGGAAAATTTTGTTCCCTAATTCTATTGTGTTTCATTTGTCTTATATTAACTCTGACCACTACCCTCTGTTAGTTGATCTTGTCTTCCAGTAGCCTAGGTTTGGTGTGAGACCATTTAAATTTGAACACTGTTAGACCCACCACCCAAACCTTGTCTTTATTATCTCAAACTGTTGGGTTAAGGAAGTGAATACAAGTCTTAACTTGAACAACCTTTTGGAGGTCTTTAAAGAATGGAACTCCAATGTGTTTAGTAACATTTTTAAAAATAAGATAAGGGTTCTATATAAACTTTGGGGTGTTTGGAGGGCTTTAAAGGACCATCCAAGCCATTTTCTGAGTAACTTGAAGGGTGAACTTATTCAGTCTTTCAATTCCCTCTTGAAGCAAGAAGAAGATTTGTGAAAACTAAAATCTAGAGTTCAGTAGGTTATGGATGAGGATAGAAATATAAGATTTTTTCAAACCTTCACATTTGTTAGAAGAAAGAGATCCAAGATTGTGAAACTTAGGAATGTCATGGGAAATTGGCTAGAATCCCTTGGGGAGGTTGTCCACCATATAATTAGCCATTTTTCGGATCTCTTTATTGCATCCCATCAAGTTGTGTCTTGGTTTCCTTATTGGTTGGTCAAAGCCAACTTGAAAAACCCTTCAAGAAACTTTAGCTCCTTAGCTAGAATCCCTTCCATTGAGGAAGTAAAATCTGCCATTTGGGACATGAAGCCTCTTAAAGCCCTCGGCCCAGATGGTTTTCACCTCATGTTTTTTTCAAAAATACTAGAACATCATCAGGGATTCCCTATTCAAGGATATTATTGATATTTCTCTCTAAAATCTTTTCCTGTGGATTGGAATAAATGTCTTATTTCTCTTATTCCTAAGGTAAACAATCTTAAGACTATTAAGCAATTTAGACCTATTAGTTTATGCAACACTCAGTACAAGATCATTTCAAAAATTTTGGTTCGTAAACCTAGAGAATAAATTTCTAGGTTAATAGGGCCTTGGCAGATTGCTTTTATCCTTGGTAGAAAATCTATTGATAATGTTATAATAATCTTGGGGGCTTTGTACTATTTCCATTCCATAAAGGGTAAAAAGCCTTGGTTATTGATAAAACTTGATTTGGATAAAGCTATGATAAACTTGAATGACATTTTATTAGACAAGCTCTTATGATTTTTTAGTTTCCCAATGATGCCATTGATTTGATTATGTCATGCATTACTTCAAACATTATGCCTATTCAGGTCAATGGGCAAATTACCCAAGATATTGTGCCCACTAGGGGGATTAGGCAGGGGTGACCCCTTTTCCTTGTATATTTTTATTATTTGTCTTGAATTCCTAGATTTCAAAATTTTCTTGGAATGTGAAAATGGGAATTGAGAGCTTTTTAATATTGGTAAAGGTGGGGTGGCCATTTTTCATCTCTTCCTTGCGGATGACATCATTATCCTATCTATGACCTCCAAAAACTTAGCTCACACCATTTCTAGAGTCCTTCAAATTTTGTGGTGCCTCAGGCCAAATCTACAGGTCGAATAAATCAAAAGTTTTCTTTTCTGATAATACAATTGCTAGTTTGTATGGGAATCATTTGCAGCATTTTGAATTTCAGCGAGACTGAGGACTTAGGCAATTATCTTGAATAAAAAGTGCAAAAGGTTAAATGGATGGAAGAGAGATTGTTTATCTATTACAGGGAAAGTGGTGCTAACCAAGTTTGTGCTTTCTACTATACCGAGTTATTATATGCGATTAGGCTTACTTCCTACTTTAATCACCAACTATATTGACAAAATCTATAGGGATTTCATTTGGGGATCCTCATTGAATCATAGAGAATTTTGATTAGTTAGGATGTTGTATTAATCCAAAAAGTGATGAGGGCATCTTTGTTGTTAAGGTACTCAATGAAACCCTTGTGGACAAGCTTCTGTGTCAAATGAAGTTGGATAATAAACACCCTTAGATTGATGTTTTAGTTGGTAAATATGGGCCTAGGCGCTCTACTAAGAATGCCTTTTATCTTTTCAAGAATTTGAGAAAGTCTTGGGTCTGGTTAAATTATTACTTGTATTGCAAATTATAGGATGGTAATGGTATTAATTTTTGGCATGATATATAGTGTGATGATAGATGTCTAAAGAATGTGATTTTTTGTCCTTTTTTTTTAGGCGAAGAAGACATAACTATGGCCTAGTTTTTTGCTAGAGAGAAAGATATGTCTTACTTGACTTTATTCTGTAGTCTTTTTATAGTGTGTTTATTAAACCTCGCTATGATCTTCTTGACAAGCTATTTTGCAGATTTGCTAGTGGAAGTAAGTTTAGTCTTACTGAGAATTATACCTATAAACTTAGTAAATCCATTGAACGCATTGGTGAATTAAAGTGAGACTAGATTTGGAAAATCAAGTGTTATCCTAGAGTTAAATGTTCTTTTCTGGAAACTGATGAATGACAATCTGCTTGTTAATACTTATATTTCTTACATTGGTTTATCTCAGCCTTTCATTTGCCCTAGATGCCAACAGGTCTTTGAAACTCCTGAGTATATATTTGTTGATTGCTGGTTCAGTAGAGATATTTGAATATCCTTAGGCATGTTTGATTGCATTAGCATCTCTTATGTTGCTTGGAAGCCTTTCTGCAAATCTATGTGTTTGAGTGCTAAAAAGTCAATGTGTTTCATTATTCTTTATGCCTTTTGTTTCTTATTATCTTATGGAATATTTGGAAAGAGCGAAAGCTTCTAATTTTCAAAAACAAACATTCTGACCCTTCGCTCATTGTAAGTAGAATCAAAGAACAAACGGTTGAGTTGTTTGCTTTAAGGACCAATAGTTCTTTGTGCAAGGGTTTTAAGGTTAGGCACAAGAAGCCCATTTGGCCACTTCTATCTAAAGGAACCTTCAAAATTAATTTTGATGGGGCTATTAATTCTAACACAAGAAAGGTGAGAGTTGGGAGTTGTTGTCAATTCTAACACAAGAAAGGCAGGATTTGGGAGTTGCTATCAATTATAACACAATAAAGGTAGGAGTTGGGAGTTTAATCCATGATCATAAACGGAACTTTGTCATTGGTTTGACAAAGAAGTTAGATTGAGTGTCACCCTTCCAAGCTAAAATCTAGGGATTTCGTGAGGGGCTTAGAATGGCAAACCGTATAGGATATATTTCTTTGCTCATTAAAACTAATTATAAACAATTTATGACTTGATCCTTTCTGATAATTCCACTTCTCATTGCTTACATAATGTTGTGTTAAAGTGCATGTCCTTGATGGGCAACATAAGGAATTGCTAGCTATCCCATCTGCCAAGATTAACCAACTAAACAACTAATAGTTTTGCAAAGTTATAAGTAGATATGTAAGAGCCATTTTTGTTTTCTGATTCTTATCTGAATCATCTGAAAGGCTGTATGCATATAGATATTGCTCCCTTTGTGTCTCAAGTTGATTTTAACTCTAGTCGTCTCGTTCTAGATTTGGTCTATGAGAGACATGTTTAGATTCATGTTTCTATTTCTAGCTCATCTTGTAAGGCTAAGAATGTTGTGTAGTTGTTGTCTTTGAACTTCCTATTCCACCAAAAAAACAAAAAAAAAGATATGTGCAAATCTTGGAGACCTATGCACAAATGAAATCTTAAAAATTAATGTTAATATATTCAATTATATATAAAACTCAAATCCCTTAAATATTTTCATGTGCATTATTTCATAAGTTATGCATATAATATGTCTTATATGCCCATAGTATGCACTTTACCCTTTACATATCCATATATTTACATTCCAAAATTACCATCCATGCAATAAGATAAGGAAAAATAACAAAAAAAATATGCGTGGACATATCAAAACACACTTTTGTTAAAGTCAAAGATATGTCTAGATAATATGAAAAAATATGCATAAAGTCGATGTACAATAAAGATAAGAGATATTTACAAATAATGTGAAATATATATACAAATAAAATTACAACTTATCACTGATACATTTAATTATATGTAGGAGTTCAATCACTTAAGTTTTAAACCAAAACTTTTTTATTATTACACATGAGAGAGCATATAAAGAGATTCTTAAATTACCTCTTCCATACTATGGGAAAAAAATAGGTGTGAATACATTCAAACATATCTTTCATGTAATTAGATATATGTAAAAATCGGATAAAAGATATGTAAAAATTTGATGTACAAAAATAATGAAATCTATGTGCAAATCATGTAACATATGTACAAATGATATTCTGAGTTATTACAAATATATTCAATTGTATGTATAAGTTCAATATGTATAAGAACGAAATATGTATATATATATATATATATATATATATATATATATATATATATATATATATATATATATATATATAGATGGCGTGCATGTAGCTATATGTCTGAAATCAATAGTTATCATTTAGGTATACTTATCAATTTCTTATGGCTTAAAGCTTCGCCTCATATGTACATTCAATTGAAAATATAGGGAAAATTATAAAAACCTGTGGTTTTATCTAACTTATATGTTGTCCCTTATATTTTAAAAAATCTACTCTTTACCCCATGTTTACTTTATAATGTCTGATTACAACTTCTAAAACCTTAATTTAAACTATCTAATAATAATGTTCCAATAATTTCAAGATTTTTGATTTTTTTTATAGCCAACCAACCTTTAAAAAATACTGATATGCATTTAGAGTGAGAAAAATACATTTACAGAAAGAAAAAAATTGATAATTTAAAATGTCTATTAACTATAAAAAAATATCACAGAGATTAAAATTATTAAAAGATAACTATCATATAGTTTAAATACAGTTTCAGAAGCTGTTATCAGATAATGAAAAAAAATATAAGAGGTAAAGTGTAGTTTTCAAAAAATAGAGGGGGCAAACTGTAGATTAGAGTATACTTCAGGGAGGTAATTGTAAGTTTCCCTTGAATGTATGTCCCCAACTGATAATTATAAGAATAAATATGTGTATATTAGCAATGAAATAAGTGCTAAACTTATGTGTATTCATTTTTACATGAGAGCAATTACGCATGTGTAAATGTATTTGTACATTTGTATATGTATTTACTCACATGATTTTTTTTATAAATCTTATGGATGAAAATTTTGAAATTTAGAGTTACTTCGTTTTAACTTAACCCAAAATGAATTATTTTTATTTTTACATATTTTTTTTTTGAAACCAATTTTATTTGAAAGTTAATATTATGTAGAAGTAATTAGCAATTCGAAATTAAATTTTATGACATCATTAAATCTTTATTAAATTTTCCTTTTTAGGCACAAAAAAAGGAAAAATTAATAAAAATTTAATAAGACTATAAAAATTATATTTTAAATGGATTATTACACCTATATAATATTATATTTCAAATGAAATTGGCTTCAAGGAAAAAAAGATATAAAACTGAAAATAAGTAATTTTAGATTAAGTTAACTTAAATTAAAATGAATTGACTCTTACACCCAGTTTATTTTAACTTAAGTCAATCAACTCCAACATAGCCTATTTTTATTCTTATGTATTTTTTACCTGGAACTAATTTTAATTAAAATACAATATTATGTAGCTACAATAATCCATTGAATATATAATTTTTGCAATCTTACTAAATTGTTTATGAATTTTTCTAGTTTAAAGCATTAAATAAAAATTCATAAAAATTTAACATCATAAAAATTTACTTTTAAATGGATTATTACATTTACATAATATTGGCTTCTAAATGAAATTAGTTTCAGGAAAAAAATATAAAAGTAAAAATAAATTAGTTGACTTAAATTAAAATAAATTGACTCTTACATATCAATCAACTTATTATAAAAGTTAGGGCAAAAATGAAAAAAAAAAATTAGGAACATTAAAGATTAATTCCCAAATTAGGACTAACATAATCAAATAGGGTTTATTATATAGCCAAGTTTATAGACCTGTGCATGATACAACTCAAAAAGCATGCAACTAAGCCTCAATAAACCTACAAATTCAACTAATAAAAAAAGACACTAGGCGCACATGCTACTGATAAGTTCTCAAGGGTAAACCAAATATTTGATCAGAGTCCCACTGAGTTGACTAACCAGACTCAAAACCTAGAATCAAGACAGGTTTATATAAATATCAAATTTGTAAGCAAACGCACGCAGACTCTTAGAGAAGGACTTTGTAAATTTCCATCTGCTTCTAAGTTTAGGAAATATAAATTTGAAGATCTGATTATAAGTGAATCCACTTATAGTGGCAATTTAGAATATTTGTAAGAAGTTGTAGAAGTAAGTAACTTTTCTCTCTACCAATACAGAATTCGAATATCGTCTAGCCTTGGCCTTTTACAACAACACTGATAAAAAAATCATCATTCATTTTTTTCTTAAAATATCTGTCCTTTTTCTCATATTCAACAAAATTGAAATCCGAATAGAAGAAAGATTGAAATCAAAACGGAAGAAGAAAAAGTGGAGCAAGTGAAGCCGTCGGAAGCCGCCAAGCAAAGGACCATAGATCTAAGCTGTTCGATCCTGCGGCCGATGTTGGCCTAATGCCTAGGTTTTCTTCTACCAGAGCTGCTCAAGCAACCCAACATGGCCAGTTCTTGTCAAAATCGTGGATCCTCAGAACTGCTCCCCTTTTTGGTAGTCTTCTCCATCTTCTGGCTATCGTCGACCTCAGAAAATCTGGCTGCAAATGCTTCATCGATAATTGGGCAGGGGTTCGAAGGTAGGAGGCGATCGAGGTTGTTTAGATTCCGGGATAAGGATGATAACAAGGGAGTTCATGAGGGACACAATAGGTATTAAATAATTTTAATCAGAGTAAAAATATAATTTCGCCCATAGAGCGCACGTAATGTAGGGCGTAAATGAGACTTAAGCAAAGATTTGAACGGGAACTGATGAATATTGATTTAGTTAGTTTACTGTGGATATTGTGACGTTCATCCAACAAATGTAAGGGCTACTCTTCTATTAATGAATCATCATTTCAAATTAAGTCTCAAAATCATTAATTTTGTATATAAAGGAAAGAAAAGAAAAGGCTTTTTGCATACAAAATTTTGTATATAAACTACATACACAATTATTTGTCTTGGGTTGGCCAGAAAAGAAATTCTTGCTCGGCCGAAGTTGTAGCTTGGGAGTAACGACAAACACCAACGATCCCTTTCTCAAGAAAGGTGGGCCAAGCATATGTGAGAATGATGGTTCTGCTACTTTGTTCTAAATTCAAGCATAAATATTATTCTAGCTATTACTCCCTCCGTACCAAGTTTTCTGCTCTATTTGTGTTTGGAATGGAGATTAAGAAATGATAAAAATATATATCATTTTTCACTTTTACCCTCAATTTAACATTTCTCCTTTCCCATTGCTATATGCTAGACGTGAAATCTGCTACTATTTCTCGCCTCGTCTCCGATTTTGTTTTCCAATCTCCTCACCTCCTCGCCTCATCACCTCTTACCTCCTAATGGCCAAATGGCTTACACTTGGATAGCTTCTGAGGATGACTAACAAGTACCACCGTCGGAGGTACATCCGACCAACCTCAGAAGATGGATCCTCACCACCCTCTGCAAGTAGTCACCACCCTCGGCTGGTGACACTACCACCCTCGGAGGGACATACCGCGCCATCCTCGGTCAAGTAGCCTGCCCCTACGACCCTCGAGAGCAAAAATCAGACTGAAGGAAACTTATCTGCCGAAGGGGTCTTACTCCCCAAAGAGGGCCCATCACCGAAGGAGTTCTCATCTAGATGAGATAAAGATGGTTAAGAGCCTCTAACACACAGCCCTCCCATACGCCCCTGACCTCCGGTCAGAACGGCTACAACCAGCTGGGGGCGCCAATTCCTGAACGTACGGATCAAATCCGGCCGACCACGTGTCATAATCTGAGACGAGCTGTAGCGGGAGGCCTTCTCCTCATGACCTCCTATAAATACCTATGGAGAACCTTAGTAATGACACAAGAGAAAGAAAACCCTAGCTATCTTCTGCTCTCTATTCCTTCTTTCTTACCTTCATTCTCTAAAATACTGACTTGAGCATCGGAGGCTCCTCCCCTGGAATCACACTCCGGGGAGTCTCTAACCTCTGTTTTACTGAATCTTACAGCCACATTCCTGCCAGAAGTCCCTCTCCAAGCATCTTCACACCAGAGGTCCCCTTCCCAGACACTTTCACACCGGAAGTCCTGCTTGTAGCTATACCATGTCACACAACGAGGATGCTGCTGGGCATCACCTTTAATGTCCTACCTTATTGAATCTCGCCTTTCGCTTCTGATCTCCCCGCCTCTTGCCTCCGATCTCCCCGTCTCTTGCCTCCGGTCTCCTCGCCTCATCGCCTACCTTTGCCTCTTGCCTCCGATCTCTTTGCCTTTCGCCTCCAATCTCGTCACCTACCTCCACCTCTAGCCTCTGATCTCCTTGCCTATAGCCTCCAATCTCGTCACCTACCTCCACCTCTCGCCTTCGATCTCCTCGCCTATCGCCTCCAATCTTGTCACCTACCTCCGCCTCTCGCCTTCGATCTCCTCGCCTATCACCTCCGATCTCGTCGCCTACCCTTGCCTCTAGCCTCCGATCTCATTGCCTTCCCTTATCTCTCTCCTCCGATCTCCTCATCTATCGCCTCCGATCTCTTCACTTCGTCCCCTACCTTCGCCCCGGCCCTTTCCTCGATTCAACGATCTCCCTCCACCTTGACCCGGCTGCTGTCAACGACGTCGACCGACCAACTTTGCCGTCAGCAACGTCAGCCGACCAGCTCCGCATCTAATTGCCGACAACCATCGATGGATTTGCTTTAACTCTTTACTTTTGTTTTTTTAAAGAATAAGAAGAGGGTAATATGGTCATTAAGTATGATAAAATTTACTCAAAAAGGAAATGGTTCAGAGAATATGAGACGACCCTAAATGGCAAATGGAGCAGAAAACAGGGAGTATATATTATCAAGGTGTTAAATACTGTAAATCAAATTTTTAAGATATATTGTGCAGCATATCGTTACTATTTTCACAAAAAAAAAAATGTTAGAATACTATTTTAAGATGACATAAATTCAATAAGCTTTTTTTCACATTTTATATGTATTCTAATTTTCTCATTATACTTTTTCAAATATAAATAAAATACATATGATAGAAGATATTTTTTTCAATAAAAAATATAAAAAATTTTATATTTAGAGAAAATAAATAATACTAAAAAATAAATTAATTTATTGATATAAGAGGAAAAAATAATACTTTAATAATAACAATGCATTTTCTAATAGCATATTGAGTTTCTAGGTGGCTCAAAGTAACCATTAAATTTTTATATTAACTAAGAAAAACAACCAAAAGAATAAAAGTAAATATTTATTTTACAGTATATGTATTAATTATATTTTAATATTTTATACATTTATGATATTTTGATGTAAAATGACAAAAAAAGTATCTCACATATATCTGTAAAAAATAAAATACCGCAATACATACCTCGCGGTATTTATGGTATAGTGCAGTTTTGGCCCAAATTTTCATAAAATGTAAACAGTATGCAAAATTCCTCAATATACTGTGATATATTATGCGATAAAATGACAAAGTGTAAAAATATTTATACAATATACCACTTATGTGATATACCGCGGTATTTAATTACATGTATATTATTAGATGGTACAGTGAATATCCTTTAACTTTTGGACTTGGAACGAAAAAGGTCCAATCTACTTCTCATTTCCCATCTTCTATTTTTGTGTTTCTCACCAAAAGGCAACCATTTCATCATTTCCCACCAAGTACTTACCGCTCTACAAACTTGTAGTCACATACGATACTAGAGATAAATGTATATATAAATAGAGGAAAATGAAAATGAGCAGTTGACGATACAAAAATTTTAAAAAGTAATGACAACTTTTTCAATGACCACTTTGATCATCATAATAAGGGTTTTTAAATCCCAAGTCGATCTCACCCATCTAAACGCGCCAAACATGTTTGTGATACCAAAAAGCACTTTACAGACTGTCATCTAGTGAAGATTGAAATATAAGTAAACTAGGGAGACAGAAAATTTATATTATTTAGTTAAAAATGTCATTTTCTTCCACCCTAAGTCACGTAATCTTTTTATTTTGAGCCATCTCTTCTGCTTTCACACTCTTGCTCCTAGTCTCAACTACTGCTCTCGCTCTCATGTTTACAACGCTTTTAGTTACTTAAATTTTAAAAAGTGTCACTTTATCACTCTTCTTCCCTCTCTCTACTCCCGCTTTTGGGACACTTTGTGTGACTTAGCTTCCACCTTTTCCTGAAAGACAAAGCATATTGTATGCCCGACATAGGGTATACTATTTTAGTTTGGGTTTATTTAACTTTTATGCCATACGCCCAATCACCTGCCTTTTCTCCGTGAAATTAGCTCCCCCTCTTTTCAGTCATTTTACTCCAACTAATCCCAAAAAGAGAGAGGTGGCAAATCATTTCTACTTGTACTTCTCTAGTGCCATGAAAAACTCCTTGATCTCTACCTATGGTGGAGTTTTCCTGAGGACCTGCTATTTTCCCCAGTGCGGCCTTTTCTTCATTTTCCTCAAAAGTGTGATCTGCTATAAAGACCGTCATTGGTGACATGCTCTGATTTGAAGCTTTTCATCTATCATTATTTTTTAGATTCAAAGCTCAAGCTAGCAACCCATGGCTGCGATTTCTTCTAGTCCTTGCACCATCAAAGAGATCCTCAAAGACTACAGGCAATCTATTCATCTCCAACCATTCTCACTTTGTTGTTCCAATTGTGAGTATCCAATTCTGAATTGAGAATTTTTTTCCCTTAAATTTTTGCTTGAGGAATTTTCCCCACAATGTGTTTGTTTATTTGCTTGTAAAATTCGTCTAAATCTAGGTTTGTCGATGAGGCCTATCACGGTCTCCTTACCCTATCCCTCAAATTTGCCAATTCTAGTTTAGGTCTTCATGTTTGTTCTAGGCCCCTATCTGCCAATTTCTCAAACTGAGATCTTCAAAATTATTCTCAGTATGGTGACTCTTGCTAAATTATGCAAGGTCCCTTTTTTTTCTGCTAAAAAATTTGAACTCTACAAATAAAGAATCAATGGATTAAAGTTCTAAATTTTCTATTCAAATTTGTTTAGAATTTGTTTGTTAAAATATATGTAAGAAATGATGTTCTGTAAATAATATTGTTCTTTTCAATGAAAAGTTTTGTTTCATTCATATAATGTTTTGTTTTGTGATATATTGTTCAATTCATGGGATGTATTGTTTATAAATGATGTTATTTCTTTCAATAAAAAGTGTTGTTCAATTCATATAAACGTAGTATTTTGTAAAATGTTCATTTCATAAGATGCGCTATTCGTAAATAATGTTATTTCTTTCAGTAAAAAAATATTATTCCTTTTATACAAATACGTTATTTATTTCATAAGATGTGTTGTTTGTAAATAATGATGTTTCATTCAGTAAGAAGTGTTATTCCATTCAAATAATTGTATTGTTCTATAATATGATATTTCATTCCATAAAAAGTATTGTTCATTTTATAGGATGTACTTTGCAAACACAATGGCATTTTTGTAAATAATGTGACACACCAATCGCATCTTATAGATACTCTTTCTAAAAACCTATCTCTATTCCCCTTTAAAGATTTCATCTGTCAAATATTCTTTGAATTATTTATTATTTTAGGTAATCTTAAATCTTTTCACCATTTCTATATTTGCTAAGTCACTATACCATGTTACTTCCAAAACTATCTAAAACTATCATTTTCAATATTGACTTTTTCTATCTTTTTTAATTTGTTTGTCAAAAATAAAATGGTAAAAATGGAGGAAAAAATTTCTTTCTTTCTTAATATTCATAGCAAACGCAATTGTTTCAAACAATATGGGATATATGAAGTAAATGACATGTAAAATCATAAATAGTGTGTTCATATTTGTGGCTCTGTCAAACACTACAGCTATTGTTAATTTTTCCTCAAATAACCACTATTTTTTTTTAAATCAGTCTAAATCACCTATTGGGCATGAAATAGGTAAAATATTGTGTTAAAATGTAAGGTGTTCCCTTATATAAAATATAAATTACTCACTAGTACCAACACGTTCGTGAAAGATAAACAAAAATTTATATTGCTTACAATTAGGGAGTGATCTCTTTTTTCTTAGATGGTAACAATGCAATTAGTGCTACTTTATTGTGGCATCCTTAATTCCACATTGAAAGAAACAATAATATTTGGGAATTCGAACAATGGAATTGGGAATTTGACACTATAAATGACTTGCAGTGGGATCTAAGTCATTGTTGTTCTTTTGCAAGAAATCCCAATTTCTTCCATCCTAAGGCCAAATTTGTAGCAAGATCTTGTGCTCCCTCTCAAAAGCAATGTAATTTCTTGTGTTTTACCGAACCTAGAGGTTAGGATGAAGAATATGATCAATATGAGCTATTGGATTCTAACCCCTCATTTTCTTATGTGTTTGAATTCAATACCTGACTTTTAACCAAATACCAAATAGCTCCTAAGAACTCTTCTATAATTTCTTTCAACTTTTACCCTATCTAACCTCAAGTTTTCTCAATTCAAGAGTTGAGTCGTCCATGTATTCCCATCTTTATACTCATCCCTCTGAAGTATGTATTTCTTATACACAATTAGGTCCCTGAGTTACTCTTCCACCACATCATTCTATCCCAAGGACATAATCTTCACACTTAATTCTTTACATTTACATACTTTGGTCCCCCAAACCACCAATACTCTAAATTCACCATTGGACTCTTAACCAACCCACTTAACCTTTTTGGTAGAAACTTCCAACAACAAGTTTCATGCCAAATCAGTATACATAACCATAAACAACTTGTTCATCAAGGGAGAGGGCTACAACCAACCTAGAAAACCACCCCAATGAAAAAAATAGAGTTTAAAAATTTTTAAACTTCGATTAAGGAGAAATTGTCATGATTTTACCAACATGCCTTTAAAATAACTTAAATAGGAGAACAAAAGGGTCAAGAAAATGTAAGCAAATCAAATTTCAGAGAAAAGATAATGTTGTCCTAAAGTTTTCAAGCCTAATCTACAAAAAAAAGGCCTTATTTTTTAAGAGATATCTTTAAAGAAAGCTAAAGAGGACAAAAGAGAAATTGAATGTCTAAAAATTTTAAAATCTGGGAAAAACATTTATAGCAACGCTACAGCAGACAAATTTATGCAAGCAACGTTAGGCCACTGGAAATTCATATTATTGGTAACACCGCTGGAAAATTCATTTGTGAGAAGGCACCACCATGAAAACCAAAAACAAGTAGCGTCAGATTGAGAGAAAGCACTTCTTGTGAGAGAATATATGTATAGAGAGAAAAGGGGGAAGAGGAAGCAAGCGGTAGGCAGACATTGATTTTAAGGTATTTTAAAAATTCTTAGATTATATTTGATTTTAAGGTTTTTTTTTTTTTTTGAAAAATCATTTTTCATGAATTTTTTTAGCTTATCCACACTAAAAATGTGAAGTTAAATTAGAAAATTTCTTTTACAAAAAAAATTCATTAAATAAAATTTTTACCTTCTTAATGAGTATGGTTTGAATAAATTGATAATTTTAAAATACACACACTTTGTATGACATTAATAAAAATATTTTATTACATAGTTTAACTTGAAATGAATTTCAGCTACCTATATTCTATTTATAGCATCTCTAACATCTTCCCTATAATTTTTGTAGAATAGAGAACCAAAAAATCAAAATCTCCATAAATTTTCTACTCCAACTCTAATAGTTTTCCTATTTTGTAGAATCTTACATTTATTATACAATAATTAAGTATTATCCATTTAAAAAAAATTCAAATTAATGGTTGTTTTAGTTATTACAATAATTAAATATTTTATATCTAAAGCAATAATATTGATGACAATGAGAAAAGTCAAAAAGTGAATGGGAAAAAAGATGAAAAGTAAATTGAAAGGAAAGAAGAAAGAGAACTATAAATTTTAGAGTTTCTATAGATATATAGAATTGATTCTTTTCTTTCATCTCATTCTCTATTTTAAAGAATGAGTTAATGAAGTTATTAGAGTGAAAAAATGCTTCATATTCCTTAAAAAAAATAAAATCTATAAAATGGAAAAACAATTAGAGATGTTTTTACTTACTGAGGTTTAAGTTTACTGGTGTTTGTAAATGTCATACCAGTTGAATAAAAAGAATTATTTAATCATAATGATGAAAACTAATTAATACATATATAAATGATGAATTATGATTTTTTAAAAAAATTAGAATACAATTATCAAATTTTACAATTTTTTTAATCAAAAACCAAACAAGAACTAAAAACTCAAAAAAGATTAAGAAAGAACAAAAGCTACGATACAATAAGCTACAACAACTTTCTCTCTAGGAACGATCACCACCGAGCACCTGGTTAAAGCTACAAAATGAGATATGATATGTAGGACCATATGTTCCATGCAAGGCACCAGGGAAATAGCTCCTCAAAGCACATGCAAGACCTGGGTGCAATCAGAGAGAATGGTAGCATTAGTGAAGTACCCATTGCTTTTGTTGCTTCCATAAAGGCTTGGAGTCCAGCTTCTAGTACTGACGAGCAACACGAAAGTCGAAGTTCGTAGTGTATTATAGGATGTCCACTAGCTCCTTGCCAAATCCAAGCCGGCAATCCTAGCCCCTGGGATTGCCTCCAAGCTCCATCAATGATGAAAAGTGCCGGTGATTGAAACATAGTCCGTAGGTTATTACGTCCCCAAGTCTGGCAAAGTGGGTGCAGCGTATTGAAAAGAGACTAAATATATCTTGCTTGAAATTCCGGTGATGCAATGATTTGTTGGATAATGACATCTCATCTTGCTATAATTAATTGGACGTGGAATGTTGCATTTCTAAATGCACACTAATTTCTGCCCAACCAAAATAAGTCAGAGGGTAGAGCCGAGATGAACAAGCCACTTGAAATACCACTTTCCTTTACTTGCAAGAACTGTAATTAACCAAACTTTAAAAATTTGAATTGATAATTTGAAAGCCTTTAAAAAGTATACTAATTAAAAAATTAGATGGCCTAAAAAACTAACGCTAGGTTAATATGACTTCGAGGCTTCAAACTTTACGTCCCCTTGGTTCTTTGTTATATTTGGAATTACTAGGATTAACTATTATTTATGTACCTAATTGAGGTTAGGCTTCAACGAGAACATAATAATTGGGCCCCATAATAATAAACAGTAAAGATGGATACATAACTACATTAGTGTGGTGGATTCCAGCCAGATTCTGATTGAATTTTTTATGTTTTCATTTTGATTCTGTTTCTCCTCTTTTATTGTTTTCATTTGGCTTTCATCATTTTAAAAACTTATAATTAAGTTAAGCCTTCAACATGTACGGTTTTATTAATAGAGACGGACCTAGAAATTCTTTTTCTACAGGGTCCATATATAATTAATCTTTTATATACAACATACTTATAAAAACAATGAAATTGTAATTTAATTTTAATATATTTCTAGAAAAAATAATTTTAAGTATTAATTTTTCTATTTTGTTTTGCTTATTTTCTTATATTAATGAGATTAGTGCATGAATTTCAGTGACGTCCATCTAAAATTATTTAACATTTTCTAAAGAAATTTAAAAAATTTTATATGGTCCATATTCCGTAGTTATGTATGGTCTGTCCGTGTTCATTAATTGTAAAAATCCCAGCTGTTTGTCTTTTCATATAACTAATAATTATTTTCAATACTTTAAGAAAATATTTGGTATTATATTTTATATTGTATTTATTTATTTTCTAGTTCTAACTTTTTTTGTAAATTACTGAAATTTTATGAAAATTTGTTTTATTTTTCATTTATATACTCATTATTTCATTTCAATATTTTGTTGTCTTAATTTAAATTCCAAATTTCATATATGGTACTATTACTCAACCTTTGATTAATTAATATTACATACTCTTTAACTTCTTATTCTTTATTTTTAGAACTTATGATTGCTCCAAAGTATTTACATTATTTTTCCTCATAAAGTCCTCCAATTTTAACTCTATGGACATAATTATTTACCATGATGTCAGTACCTTTGTTGTTCTTGCCCTCATACTCTTTAGGGAATTATTTACCATGATGTCAGTACCTTTGCTACTCTTGCCCTCATACTCTTTAGGGTTCTACTTAGCCAATCCTAAAAATCTCACAATCTGGTGTCCATCCACCACACTTTTGTAGAAGACTTCTTTCTTGGTTATTTTCATAAACTTAGATGTTCCAAAAGTCATTTGAGGTTGGTAAATGAATCAAAGTTCTCCTAGATTTACCTTTTTGAGGGGATTCAGGTCATCTCATTGTTGTCTTTGTTCATGGCCTTCTCTATTATTTCAAGTATAGGTCATTTGAAGAGGGATTATACTTCATCTATATTGCATCTATCCATCAAATCCTTGTCACAATGTACCTTTATGCTATTCTTCCATGCATTCACATATGCCTCCCTATCAAAGTCTGTTCACAAATGTTGCATAGCTTGCAAGTTACAACCTTTCAAAACCCATTTAATCATTAAAAGGTCAGTTTTATAATTTGTCAAACGGATGGGTAGCTATTGATAGTCAATGTAGGGTCGTATGGGCCAAGCCCAGGAACTTTGTAAACAGTGAACTAGAGATCCTACAACCAAAGAGGACATCAGGGCCCCTGGATATTTTTTCCAGGGGAAACCCTCTGACGATCAAGTTAGTTTTCGGCTGAGGAAGTGAAAATGATATAATGATAGGTGAAAATCTCATATCTTAGGATTGGTGAGATTGATCTGCTTATATAACCATGAGAGGATCCAAGAATATTGTTACTAGATAGGAATTATCCCATGATTTTCGGATTATATTTCTATCTTTATTAGGTTTCGTCTTTGACCTGGTTGTAGCCGGGCTTCTCCACTTTTTATCTCTAATCCTCTTTGTATGGGCTTATTCACTATGGGCCACACATGGTCCTTCATACTACCAATAACTCCCATTCCTTCTAAGAAAATTTAGGTCTGGGTCCTACATTTTCAAGGAGGGGTCAAAACGCTACCGTATTTCTCCAAGATTCTTTACTTAAGCATTCTGATGATTCGTGGCTGAGGTACAATCCCCATCTATGTTATTTCTACACTTCTCATACGTCGTCATATTCAATGGGATAGAATGCCCCATCCAACAAATTCTAGATAAAGGAGTCAAACATTACCGATTCATGAGAGGTTTACATTATTTCTTTTTTTCAGTGGACAAGGCAGTTTCAACAATTTGGTTAGGAGATGAAGTGAGGCCTATTTAATGCTACATTAGAAAAGTGACTTGGCGTGACTCTTCTTCAGTTGTTTCTCGCCACAAGTCCTACTCTTAGTGGCCTAAATATTCGCCATAATGATGATGGCGGTTTCTAAGGGGTTATTTGAGAATCGTGGTCCCCTCTATATATAGGGTAGGTTTTTACCTCTTCTCTCTCACCATTTTACTGTTGCTCTCATCCTTTTATATTTTTCTGCTTTTTTCACCCAAAGTTATTTTCCAGCATTTGCTCGATTTTTTCCTCCCAGTTTCTTCGTTCATTCCCCTACAAGCAATTTGGTTCAGGTAATGAATTCTAGCTTTCCTCACTTGCTCTCATTTTATTTGTTTTATTAGCATGTTGTAGTTTTTATATTTTGGACTGGACTTTATGTGCTGTGCCATTTGGTTTTTTTCTTGTTCTTCCTTCATCCGTCACATGCTGGCAATAGCCCTTACCATCTCTCTACCAATTTTTCTAGATGGTGTTTGCAAAATCACTATCAGTAAAGGTTGGTGCTAATCATGCTCCGATGTCCTCTAGTTGGGCAAGTAAAGCAGAGGCCTCGCGGGAGCCATTTGTCCTTAATCCTGAGGTGTTAAAGGGTTCGAGGACATTGTTTACTAAGGAAAGCCCTTTCGACTAACCTTCAAAGGTTCTTTTGGTTGAATGAGGTAGTGGCCGCCTTTAGTAAGAGACAAGAATTGAAAGATGGGAGCCTCACTAGAGATGACCCGAGGGCCAATGCCTTCACCATTTTTGTGGGCCAACTACAAGCGCGGCTTTGGTTCTCTCTCCATTCATTGGTAAAGCAGTTTTGTAATCACTACCATGTGCTGCATTTACAGTTGACCCTAAACTCCTTTACCCACATAAATGCCTTCGTCCTTTGATGCAAGATGGCTATGTGCTTACTAGAAGTTTTTCTCCAGTTTTACATATTGGATTTGAAGAAGGACTCGTCGTTGATTCACATGGCCTTCATCAACCATGGAAAGGACAAGTCATCCTACGCATTTTCTATCATTTTTCATTTATCGGAGTGAATTTGACTAAACTTAGCTTTCTTGCTGATATAGGTAGCTGAACCAATAAGTTGATGAAGCAGCGCAAGAGCATAGCTGACAAGCTAGTTAATGCTCACATGCTTCAAATTCTACCAATTGAGGTGGACCATACTCTGAGGGATGCGGCCTACAAATCCTCCAAGTCTGCACCCCATATGATGCATATAGAGGAGTCCCTCCGAAGGCGCCTCAATTGGTCCAGAAGAGACTGCACTCTTCCCAGGGGACAAAAGTCCCATAGGGCGAGAGTGATGGTATGATCCATCCTTTTAACAATTTTCCTTTCCCTAGCATTGATTTGATGTCGTTCTGTGCTGATTGTAGGTCTTTTCATCCAGCTTCTCCCGTAATGTGTCCCAATGGGAACAAGCCCTCTTCTACTATGGACCCGAAGGTAACAAAGGCTTCATCCTAGAAGGCCACTGGCTTTCTCCCTTCTCCCCTTACCATGATCCCTACGGAGGCAATCCCGAAAAAGGCCTTAGCAGAGACGCCATTCGAGAAGGCTTCCAAGACCACTTGCTAAGGGCCCCCTTTACTTGGTGATGTTGAAAAGCTCCTCAAGCCCTACAATT